>OZ038312.1:35699214-35871714 GCA_964035775.1 Osedax frankpressi | reverse complement strand
CTCACCCAAACCCTCACCCAAACCCTCACCCAAACCCTCACCCAAACCCTCACCCAAACCCTCACCCAAACCCTCACCCAAACCCTCACCCAAACCCTCACCCAAACCCAAACCCTCAACCTCACCCTTACCTTTACCCTCAACCTCACCCCTTACCTTTACCCTCACCCTCACCCAAATCCTCACTCTCACCATCAGCATCATCCTCACCCTCACCCTTACCCCACCTCCATCCCCACCCCAACCTCACACTCACCCTCACCCTTACCCTCACCCAAACCCTCACCCAAACCCTCGCCCTATTCATCTCCCTCTTCCTACACCCTCACTCTCACCCTCACCCTCACCCTCATACCCTCATCCTCACCCCACCCACACCCTCACCCTCACCCTACCCACACCCTCACCCTCATACCCTCTTCCTCATCCTCATCCTCACTCTCACTCTCACCCTCATCCTCACCCTCCCCACACCCTCACCCTCACCCTCACCCTCACCCTCACCCTCACCCTCACCCTCACCCTCACCCTCACCCTCACCCTCATACCCTCATCCTCACCCTACCCACACCCTCACCCTCACCCTCACCCTCAGCATCACCATCACCATCACCCTTACTCTCACCCTCACCCTCACCCTCACCCTCACCCTCACCCTCACCCTCACCCTCACCCTCACCCTCACCCTCATACCCTCATTCTCACCCTACCCACACCCTCACCCTCACCCTCACCCTCACCATCACCATCACCCTTACCCTCACCCTCACCCTCACCCTCACCCTCACCCTCACCCTCACCCTCACCCTCACCCTCACCCTCACCCTCACCCTCACCCTCATACCCTCATACCCTCATACCCTCATCCTCACCCTACACACACCCTCACCCTCACCCTACTCCCCACCCTTACTCTCACCCTCACCCTCACCATCACCATCACCCTCACCCTCATCCTCACCCCACCCACACCCTCACCCTCACCCTACCCACACCCTCACCCTCACCCTCACCCTCACCCTCACCCTCACCCTCACCCTCACCCTCACCCTCACCCTCACCCTCATACCCTCATCCTCACCCTACCCACACCCTCACCCTCACCCTCACCCTCAGCATCACCATCACCATCACCCTTACTCTCACCCTCACCCTCACCCTCACCCTCACCCTCACCCTCACCCTCACCCTCACCCTCACCCTCACCCTCATACCCTCATTCTCACCCTACCCACACCCTCACCCTCACCCTCACCCTCACCATCACCATCACCCTTACCCTCACCCTCACCCTCACCCTCACCCTCACCCTCACCCTCACCCTCACCCTCACCCTCACCCTCACCCTCACCCTCACCCTCATACCCTCATACCCTCATACCCTCATCCTCACCCTACACACACCCTCACCCTCACCCTACTCCCCACCCTTACTCTCACCCTCACCCTCACCATCACCATCACCATCACCATCACCCTTACTCTCACCCTCACCCTCACCCTCACCCTCACCCTCACCCTCACCCTCACCCTCACCCTCACCCTCACCCTCATACCCTCATTCTCACCCTACCCACACCCTCACCCTCACCCTCACCCTCACCATCACCATCACCCTTACCCTCACCCTCACCCTCACCCTCACCCTCACCCTCACCCTCACCCTCACCCTCACCCTCACCCTCACCCTCACCCTCACCCTCACCCTCATACCCTCATACCCTCATACCCTCATCCTCACCCTACACACACCCTCACCCTCACCCTACTCCCCACCCTTACTCTCACCCTCACCCTCACCATCACCATCACCCTTACTCTCACCCTCACCCTCACCCTCACTCTCACACTCACCCTCACCCTCATCCTCATCCTCATCCTCATCCTCATCCTCATCCTCATCCTCATCCTCATCCTCACTCTCACTCTCACCCTCACCCTCACCCTCCCCACACCCTAACCCAAACCATCACACTCACCCTTACTCTCACCCTCACCCTCACCCTCACCCTCATACCCTCATCCTCACCCACACCCTCACCCTCACCCTCACCCTCATCCTCACCCACACCCTCACCCTCACCCTCACCCTCAGCATCACCATCACCATCACCCTTACTCTCACCCTCACCCTCACCCTCACCCTCACCCTCACCCTCACCCACACCCTCACCCTCACCCTCACCCTCACCATCACCCTCACCCTCACCCTCACCCTCACCCTCACCCTCACCCTCACCCTCACCCTCACCCTCACCCTCACCCTCACCCTCACCCTCATACCCTCATACCCTCATACCCTCATCCTCACCCTCACCCTCACCCTACTCCCCACCCTTACTCTCACCCTCACTCTCACCCTCACCCTCACCCTCACCCTCACCCTCATACCCTCATACCCTCATACCCTCATCCTCACCCTCACCCTCACCCTCAGCATCACCCTCACCATCACCATCACCCTCACCCTCACCCTCACCCTCACCCTCATACCCTCATACCCTCATACCCTCATCCTCACCCTACACACACCCTCACCCTCACCCTACACCCCACCCTCACTCTCACCCTCACCCTCACCCTCACTCTCACACTCACCCTCACCCTCATCCTCATCCTCATCCTCATCCTCATCCTCATCCTCATCCTCATCCTCATCCTCATCCTCATCCTCACTCTCACTCTCACCCTCACCCTCACCCTCCCCACACCCTAACCCAAACCATCACACTCACCCTCACTCTCACACTCACCCTCATCCTCATCCTCATCCTCATCCTCATCCTCATCCTCATCCTCATCCTCATCCTCATCCTCATCCTCACTCTCACTCTCACCCTCACCCTCACCCTCCCCACACCCTAACCCAAACCATCACACTCACCCTTACTCTCACCCTCACCCTCATACCCTCATCCTCACCCTCCCCACACCCTAACCCTCACCCTCACCCTCACCCTCACCCTCACCCTCACCCTCACCCTCATACCCTCATACCCTCATACCCTCATCCTCACCCTACACACACCCTCACCCTCACCCTACACCCCACCCTTACTCTCACCCTCACCCTCACCATCACCATCACCCTTACTCTCACCCTCACCCTCACCCTCACTCTCACCCTCATCCTCATCCTCATCCTCATCCTCATCCTCATCCTCATCCTCATCCTCATCCTCATCCTCATCCTCATCCTCATCCTCATCCTCATCCTCATCCTCACTCTCACTCTCACCCTCACCCTCACCCTCCCCACACCCTAACCCAAACCATCACACTCACTCTTACTCTCACCCTCACCCTCACCCTCACCCTCATACCCTCATCCTCATCCTCATCCTCATCCTCATCCTCATCCTCACTCTCACTCTCACCCTCACCCTCACCCTCCCCACACCCTAACCCAAACCATCACACACACCCTCACCCTCACCCTCACCCCACCCTTACTCTCACCCTCACCCTCACCATCACCATCACCCTCACTCTCACACTCACCCTCACCCTCATACCCTCATCCTCATCCTCATCCTCATCCTCATCCTCATCCTCATCCTCATCCTCATCCTCATCCTCATCCTCATCCTCACTCTCACCCTCACCCTCACCCTCACCCTCATACCCTCATCCTCACCCTACCCACACCCTCACCCTCATCCTCACCCTCACCCTCACCCTCACCCTCACCATCACCATCACCCTTACTCTCACCCTCACCCTCACCCTCACCCTCACCTTCACCCTCATACCCTCATCCTCATCCTCATCCTCATCCTCATCCTCATCCTCATCCTCATCCTCATCCTCATCCTCACTCTCACTCTCACTCTCACCCTCACCCTCACCCTCCCCACACCCTAACCCAAACCATCACACTCACCCTCACCCTCACCCTCACCCTCATACCCTCATCCTCACCCTACCCACACCCTCACCCTCACCCCACCCTTACTCTCACCCTCACCCTCACCATCACCATCACCCTCACTCTCACACTCACCCTCACCCTCATACCCTCATCCTCATCCTCATCCTCATCCTCATCCTCATCCTCATCCTCATCCTCATCCTCATCCTCATCCTCACTCTCACTCTCACTCTCACCCTCACCCTCACCCTCCCCACACCCTAACCCAAACCATCACCCTCACCCTCACCCTCACCCTCATACCCTCATCCTCACCCTCACCTTCACCCTCATACCCTCCCCACACCCTCACCCTCATCCTCACCCTCACCCTCACCCTCACCCTCACCATCACCATCACCCTTACTCTCACCCTCACCCTCACCCTCACCCTCACCTTCACCCTCATACCCTCATCCTCATCCTCATCCTCATCCTCATCCTCACTCTCACTCTCACCCTCACCCTCACCCTCCCCACACCCTAACCCAAACCATCACACTCACCCTCACCCTCACCCTCACCCTCATACCCTCATCCTCACCCTACCCACACCCTCACCCTCACCCCACCCTTACTCTCACCCTCACCCTCACCATCACCATCACCCTCACTCTCACACTCACCCTCACCCTCATACCCTCATCCTCATCCTCATCCTCATCCTCATCCTCATCCTCATCCTCATCCTCATCCTCATCCTCATCCTCACTCTCACTCTCACTCTCACCCTCACCCTCACCCTCCCCACACCCTAACCCAAACCATCACCCTCACCCTCACCCTCACCCTCATACCCTCATCCTCACCCTCACCTTCACCCTCATACCCTCCCCACACCCTCACCCTCATCCTCACCCTCACCCTCACCCTCACCCTCACCATCACCATCACCCTTACTCTCACCCTCACCCTCACCCTCACCCTCACCTTCACCCTCATACCCTCATCCTCATCCTCATCCTCATCCTCATCCTCACTCTCACCCTCATCCTCACCCTCATCCTCACCCTACCCACACCCTCACCCTCACCCTCACCCTCACCCTCACCCTCATACCCTCATACCCTCGTCCTCACCCTACCCACACCCTCACCCTCACCCCACCCTTACTCTCACCCTCACCCTCACCATCACCATCACCCTCACTCTCACACTCACCCTCACCCTCATACCCTCATCCTCATCCTCATCCTCATCCTCATCCTCACTCTCACCCTCACCCTCACCCTCACCCTCATACCCTCATCCTCACCCTACCCACACCCTCACCCTCATACCCTCTTCCTCGTCCTCATCCTCACCCTCACTCTCACCCTCATCCTCACCCTCATCCTCACCCTACCCACACCCTCACCCTCACCCTCACCCTCACCCTCACCCTCACCCTCATACCCTCATACCCTCATCCTCACCCTACCCACACCCTCACCCTCACCCCACCCTTACTCTCACCCTCACCCTCACCATCACCATCACCCTCACTCTCACACTCACCCTCACCCTCATACCCTCATCCTCATCCTCATCCTCATCCTCATCCTCATCCTCATCCTCATCCTCATCCTCATCCTCATCCTCATCCTCATCCTCACTCTCACCCTCACCCTCACCCTCACCCTCATACCCTCATCCTCACCCTACCCACACCCTCACCCTCATCCTCACCCTCACCCTCACCCTCACCCTCACCATCACCATCACCCTTACTCTCACCCTCACCCTCACCCTCACCCTCACCTTCACCCTCATCCTCATCCTCATCCTCATCCTCATCCTCATCCTCATCCTCATCCTCATCCTCATCCTCATCCTCATCCTCATCCTCATCCTCATCCTCACTCTCACTCTCACTCTCACCCTCACCCTCACCCTCCCCACACCCTAACCCAAACCATCACACTCACCCTTACTCTCACCCTCACCCTCATACCCTCACCCTCACCCTCATACCCTCACCCTCACCCTCACCCTCACCCTCATACCCTCATCCTCACCCTACCCACACCCTCACCCTCACCCTCCACCCCCACCCTTGCCCTTCCTATTCACCCTACCATAACAGTAACCAATGTGAAGCCTACCACTGCAAAATTGAAGTCCGGAGAAACAAATAAGAATATCATCATCATCATCGCTATTATCGCTGTTGTTTTTATTATCTTTGTTATCATTATCTTCTGCTGCTTAAAGGCGAGGAGAAATCGCCGAGATAAACAAGATGACAACAAGTCTTCAGTCGCAATATACGAATCTGGTGTAACAGGTTGATATAGGTTGCCTCTAGAATCAAACATTAGCCTTGCCCTAACCATTGGAAACAATGGAGCTTTGGTCCATAGGTTGTTTTAGTGGAATTATAGATCGAATAGTTTCATTAGTAAAACCTTGCAATTAATATTACCATTGTAATCTTAGCGGTTAACCATTGATCTTAGTGTTAAGATATGATGCTTTAAATAATTTCACTTTACTTTTAGAAACCTTAAAATATATAATCATTTAAAATAAACGAATCCCGAGAGAGTTCATTATATCATTGTAATTCTTATTATCAATATCAACATCTATTTTCCATTTAGATTTTCGAGTCTTAAAACGATATCCTATCTAATTACCGAGCTATTTTGTAATCATTTATTCATATGTGAGTATAGCCTATCTCGTAACAATGCTTAGATAGTAATCTGTATAATTGCATATAAGTGATCGAGTCAAATGCAGCCAATGAAGTGAGCTTATGTAGTTGTTGAAATGCAATCGCATGGCTCTATATGTTCTTGAACTTCTGACTCAAGACCTCCTACAGCTATATTAGTTCTTTAACCTATCTTCATATGATTTTACTATATATATATATATATATATATATATATATATATATATATATATATATATAGAACTAAATTCCAAATGATAAGCAAAATTTTAAAATGCCAATTCTTAAGTGTGTAAGACTATGCATTTTTTAGAATACAAAAATATAGAGTTATATTGTGTAAATAATAGGATAGTAAGTAATTGAGATTAAGTAATAGAGAATAAATAATATAGAGTAGATGATATAGTAGTAAATTATTTACTTCACATAATAACCGATGGAATATCATAAATTTAATACTAAAAAAAGTAAAATAAAAATAAAGTAAACATGATAAATTAAATGGTGCAAAAACAATTTTTTAGAATCTACTAGATAATATTTGTACAATATTATGTTTGAAGGCTTTAGTGAAGTTACTAAAGTTAATGTTCTTAATTTAATTAAATAATGATTTTTTTTTCATAACCTACCCGAACGATGTAACTAATTCCTCCATAGTTTCGTTTATGTTTGCTGTATTCCCGTAGGTTGGATAAATCAGTAAATAATATGGTGTATAATATTATTAGTAGGTTTAGGTTAATATCATCATAAGTAGTCAGCCTGTTATATTGTTTACATAGGTCTGTAATGCTGGTAGTAAAATCGTTTCTTTTCATATTGAATATCAGTTGGATTGATCAGTTTGCAATTCGGTCCAATTTTTTCAGTGAATTTGTAGTAGAAGTGAATTCAGTATTAAAGACATGATCTGATAAATGTATTAAATAGTAATGTAGAGAGTTAATTAATGGTCGAGTAAGTAATATAAAGTAAATGATAGAATGTAAGTAATAAAGAATAAATGATGGATAGTAAATAATATAGAGTAAGTATTTATAGTTAAAGTTTTAACAACTTTACTTAATTTCCTGGCCTGGAATGATTAATCATAAAATGATATTATATGAAATGGATAATAAAATATATTATTTTATAATTTTAGTTAAATTAGTATATTGTTAATAATAAATATTATTCATAATATTATTTATAATATCTGTCTCTACTTCTAGCCGACTTACCAAGAAATCCCGACGGTACTGTATCCAAGAACTTCTATGGTCTTTGGAAGAAGAAAACTGTACGAGGTAGAACTGAAGCCTATCCGCAATCAAATGGGTGAGTTGAATTAGTTGATATTATTTATACAACTATTAATATTGTAGTTGAATTAGTTGATATTATTTATACAACTATTAATATTGTAGTTGAATTAGTTGATATTATTTATACAACTATTAATATTGTAGTTGAATTAGTTGATATTATTTATACAACTATTAATATTGTAGTTGAATTAGTTGATGTTATTTATACAACTATTAATATTGTAGTTGAATTAGTTGATGTTATTTATACAACTATTAATATTGTAGTTGAATTAGTTGATATTATTTATACAACTATTAATATTGTAGTTGAATTAGTTGATATTATTTATACAACTATTAATATTGTAGTTGAATTAGTTGATATTATTTATACAACTATTAATATTGTAGTTGAATTAGTTGATATTATTTATACAACTATTAATATTGTAGTTGAATTAGTTGATATTATTTATACAACTATTAATATTGTAGTTGAATTAGTTGATATTATTTATACAACTATTAATATTGTAGTTGAATTAGTTGATATTATTTATACAACTATTAATATTGTAGTTGAATTAGTTGATATTATTTATACAACTATTAATATTGTAGTTTAATTAGTTGATATTATTTATACAACTATTAATATTGTAGTTGAATTAGTTGATATTATTTATACAACTATTAATATTGTAGTTGAATTAGTTGATATTATTTATACAACTATTAATATTGTAGTTGAATTAGTTGATATTATTTATACAACTATTAATATTGTAGTTGAATTAGTTGATATTATTTATACAACTATTAATATTGTAGTTGAATTAGTTGATATTATTTATACAACTATTAATATTGTAGTTGAATTAGTTGATATTATTTATACAACTATTAATATTGTAGTTGAATTAGTTGATATTATTTATACAACTATTAATATTGTAGTTGAATTAGTTGATATTATTTATACAACTATTAATATTGTAGTTGAATTAGTTGATATTATTTATACAACTATTAATATTGTAGTTGAATTAGTTGATATTATTTATACAACTATTAATATTGTAGTTGAATTAGTTGATATTATTTATACAACTATTAATATTGTAGTTGAATTAGTTGATATTATTTATACAACTATTAATATTGTAGTTGAATTAGTTGATATTATTTATACAACTATTAATATTGTAGTTGAATTAGTTGATATTATTTATACAACTATTAATATTGTAGTTGAATTAGTTGATATTATTTATACAACTATTAATATTGTAGTTGAATTAGTTGATATTATTTATACAACTATTAATATTGTAGTTGAATTAGTTGATATTATTTATACAACTATTAATATTGTAGTTGAATTAGTTGATATTATTTATACAACTATTAATATTGTAGTTGAATTAGTTGATATTATTTATACAACTATTAATATTGTAGTTGAATTAGTTGATATTATTTATACAACTATTAATATTGTAGTTGAATTAGTTGATATTATTTATACAACTATTAATATTGTAGTTGAATTAGTTGATATTATTTATACAACTATTAATATTGTAGTTGAATTAGTTGATATTATTTATACAACTATTAATATTGTAGTTGAATTAGTTGATATTATTTATACAACTATTAATATTGTAGTTGAATTAGTTGATGTTATTTATACAACTATTAATATTGTAGTTGAATTAGTTGATGTTATTTATACAACTATTAATATTGTAGTTGAATTAGTTGATATTATTTATACAACTATTAATATTGTAGTTGAATTAGTTGATGTTATTTATACAACTATTAATATTGTAGTTGAATTAGTTGATATTATTTATACAACTATTAATATTGTAGTTGAATTAGTTGATGTTATTTATACAACTATTAATATTGTAGTTGAATTAGTTGATATTATTTATACAACTATTAATATTGTAGTTGAATTAGTTGATATTATTTATACAACTATTAATATTGTAGTTTAATTAGTTGATGTTATTTATACAACTATTAATATTGTAGTTGATTTAGTTGATATTATTTATACAACTATTAATATTGTAGTTGAATTAGTTGATATTATTTATACAACTATTAATGTTGCAGTTGATATTATTTATACTACTAATGATGGATAGTAAATAATATAGAGTAAGTAATTTTAGTTAAAGTTTTAATAACTTTACTTAATTTCCTGGTCTGGAATGATTAATCATAAAATGATATTATATGAAATATTGTAGTTGATATTATTTATACTTCTATTAACATTGCAGTTGAATTAGTTGGAATTATTTATACTACTATTAATATTGCAAACATGATTTTGTTTGTCTACTTTTATTAAATAGTTGTTTTAAAGAATATTTAAATAGATTATTTCATAAATTGTATTCACTTTTAAAAAATAACAAAACTTACATTTCAATATCTATACATAAATGTTTTGAATTATATATTTGTAATTACTAGTTCAAAGTACCTGGATATAGTAATTAATAACAACATATTAATTGTATTAATTATAATTATAACATTATATTTATAAATTTAATTATACTAATAATCAATCTAAGAGTAGCGATTGAAATTTATAATTTATCTAGAAAATTATCATTATAAAGTGTAAATCTATAGTATAAATGATGATCTACATTAGATGTTCATTACATTCAGTAAGATAACAATTCTAATATCATCTATACTTTATCTACAGAAATCAAAACTTGGCATATTCCAACGAAGGCTTCGAGGGAGAAAACAGAGGGCTGAATAGCATACAAGAAGTATACATGAATAGCCAGGTAACCTTACAGTTTCAGATATAACTGTACCCGACTATTTCCTCTCATATAATCTGTCGATGTACTTCAACCTGTTTCCGTATGACCTTTTGCATCGACCTCCAATGTCAACGTACGACTCGTTTCCAGGATACTACTGAAGGCCGAGCCAACATGATCACCGGGGGCCCGGAGGGTGACGTCATGAAAGGATGGAAAACCTACCTAACGCAACTCATAGAAAAAAAAGTTATCGAATCTGCGATCATTGTGAAGCCGGATGGAACATCGCGTGCTAAGACCGACTCCTGGATCATTAATCAAGTTGAAATCCAGAAGTTAACTGTTTGTATAATGAGGGGAGACGGATACTTCCAATTTCATCTCACTCTCCACAGTTAATTTTTCCTCTCTTCTTGACATACTTTACCCTATTCTAGTCCATTCTCACCTCTTCCTTCTTTACCTTTTTTCTTCCCTTCTTACCTCATTCTTCTCTCTTTATCAACCCCTCACTTCTTACCTCATTTTTCTCTCTTTATCAACCCCTCACTTCTTACCTCATTCTTCTCTCTTTATCAACCCCTCACTTCTTACCTCATTCTTCTCTCTTTATCAACCCCTCACTTCTTACCTCATTCTTCTCTCTTTATCAACCCCTAACTTCTTACCTCATTCTTCTCTCTTTATCAACCCCTCACTTCTTACCTCATTCTTCTCTCTTTATCAACCCCTCCCTTCTTACCTCATTCTTCTCTCTTTATCAACCCCTCACTTCTTACCTCATTCTTCTCTCTTTATCAACCCCTCACTTCTTACCTCATTCTTTTCTCTTTATCAACCCCTCACTTCTTACCTCATTCTTCTCTCTTTATCAACCCCTCACTTCTTACCTCATTCTTCTCTCTTTATCAACCCCTCACTTCTTACCTCATTCTTCTCTCTTTATCAACCCCTCACTTCTTACCTCATTCTTCTCTCTTTATCAACCCCTCACTTCTTACCTCATTCTTCTCTCTTTATCAACCCCTCACTTCTTACCTCATTCTTCTCTCTTTATCAACCCCTCACTTCTTACCTCATTCTTCTCTCTTTATCAACCCCTCACTTCTTACCTCATTCTTCTCTCTTTATCAACCCCTCACTTCTTACCTCATTCTTCTCTCTTTATCAACCCCTCACTTCTTACCTCATTCTTCTCTCTTTATCAACCCCTCACTTCTTACCTCATTCTTCTCTCTTTATCAACCCCTCACTTCTTACCTCATTCTTCTCTCTTTATCAACCCCTCACTTCTTACCTCATTCTTCTCTCTTTATCAACCCCTCACTTCTTACCTCATTCTTCTCTCTTTATCAACCCCTAACTTCTTACTCGGTATACTTTATTAGCTCATATCGCTACCTTCTAGACTCTTCCGACTAGCTTATATCTCCTAAACCGCATTTCTTATTACCCACCTCTGTTACCTATCTCATTTCTTACCCTTCCCCCCCCCCATCCATTGCAGTGATACCTCCTCGCTTTACATCACTCCCTCGTCACCTTTCGTCACTCATTTCTCTTACACCGTACAGGCAATCGTCGACGACCGTCTGGTTAACATAGCTGCGCACGCCCAATGCTGCGAGTTCCATATAGCCTATAACGACAACGAGGCGTCTTCTGCCGGTGGAGTTTCGTTTGATGGTGGTCGATTGCTTCGTCTCTGCCGTACCAACGATTACCTGTTGGCTGCTATTTGCAATTCCGCGGAAGAACAAGAACAGCAATGCCGCAAGGAACTCGAATGGATTGCCAACCATATAAAAACGGAGGGCTATTAGGCCATACCCCACGCAACGACCTCTAGTTACATTTTTTACGATTTTATCAATCTTCTTTGTTGACTACCAATTTTTATATTTAAAAAAGTGTAGATTCTTTGTGATTTTCACGTTTTTACTTGGATTGTTATAATGTTCGGAAGAGAAACTATATTTTTGTACATTAAATATCACGAACCACCGTTTAATAAGCAATATCAATATCTACAATCCGGATGTGGTCAGATGAGCCGCAAATTATTTATCACATGTTGATGTATTATATAGCCCAACAGAATATTATTGAGGCTTTCTTATCAAATTCTTAGTTTTATTAAACCATCTTCACGGTTTTTATAAAGTTATAATTGTATTTATTTAATATTAATAAGTTATTTTTAAATAAAATTGTTTTTACCTTTACTATGTCAAGTGTTTAATAAGTTACATTATAGTTTTATATCAATTTACATAAAACTATAATGAATATTATGTTCCTAGTATATATATGTCTAGTCATATATAAGTTTTGATTTATGGTAACCTAATTAGTATATCTATAATACATAAAGTTATTAATTACATAGTGTTAACAAGCTACTACTTCTATAATAATTTAACTTTAGCTACTATATGTTTATACTATGTTTAAATATATAACTAAATAAGTAATCGTTGTCACATAACAGTTATATTACTTCTTATTACAATATTAATATTATCATGTCATATCACAATTGAGAATTATTAATACATATATATTTATCTCAATTTACATTAGATACAATTTGTTAAAAAGTAAATATACGGTTTTATTGAAATATGCCTCATTATTGCTAACAAATGGTATTATAGAATGCAGAAGTGAATTTCATTGTTATACTTCAAGTTTTTTTTATAAAATGGAACATTTATAGTGTATATAATATATATATTTATATAAAATTAATATGTACTATAAATTTCAACTATTCATGTATATATTTTGCAAAATAAAAATTATAATAAATCCATTTATATATTATATTGTGCCAGTTATATTTAACTTTATACACTATATGGTAAACAGAGAATATTTTCTAATTGCAATTAATACATTGGTAACTGACCATACACTCCTGTCAATCAAGTTTACATGTCATTCACAATTGAATATATTCATACCATTACTATCACCAGTATGTAGTGTACAATCTGACCACCAGACATGATTGTTAAATTACACAGAATATTTTCACATTTAATTTATTTTAATTTAATATAAATTTATCTTCATTTCATTGACTAATTTATTAATATTAACAACACATAACAAATGGATATTACCAGTGAAATCCTATTAAAGGTTATAAGATTAGATATATGATCAAATTAGATAGTGACATGCTATATAAATAGTAAATGTATATACTATTCTGTAATAGGCATGTTATAAACAACAATAATATATATTAATATGCCCAACTTACTAACTAAATGGCATGCAATATTACAAACCATCTGCATCATGAAACACATTCATATAACACATTTAAAATATCAATATTTTGACATTTGATACCTTAAAACTAGGAACCATAACTAATTATGATATGCATACAAAATTATAAAGTTATAGAAGACAATAATACAGATACTTATCATCATTTAATCATAAAATAATAAATCATTAAATTGACTATTTGATATTACATAGTTTTAATAATGTTAAAGAATATCTATTTTTTAATAATTTTGAAGATAGTACCCAAGATTACCAATGTTATTTTGGATAATACATATTCAGAACAAATTAAAATATTTAAGGATATCAATAGATACCTTCGAGTATATATACTCGAAGATGAGACCTATTGTTTGGGGATCGATTGTGGGGTTCTTGTTAAAAATTGGTTTTTAGTCTTATATTATATTGTAGAATTCTATGAAGTTATGTTTACATCATGATACAAATTATGCTATTTAGGCATAAAATCTATAGAATATCTTTAATCAAGAACATTTTTACATTATAATTGTTTAACCTTTGAAAACTTCTAGACTTCTATTTTATTGATAAAATCTTAAATTTAGAATATATCAAATGCATAATATTTATTACTATTGAGCATATACAAAATATGAACTTATTTATGGATTGAAACATGTTATATTTAAGATTATAATATATATATAACCTGATCAAAATATTTAGATATTATTATTGCTGAAAATAATCATTACCTTTTAGAGTAAAAACTGCTGTTTATTAATAATAGTTTGTATTGTATGCAGCATATATTGTATGTATTTCTGACAAAAAGTAAACAGTTCTATTATATTACAATATGATTTTTTTATTTTCAATTTGAAAAAATATTGTTGTATATTTTGAAAGAATTTCAAGGCAATGAATTCATAATCTAAAAAATGCAAAATATGTAAGATTTCTTACAATATTTCATTTGTTTATTATTTTTATGAATATTATCTTATGCAAATCATCTGTGATGAAAAATCATATTTGTAAAATCTTGTGAACTCTTAAGCTCTTAAGACCAGGTTACTTTATAGTGGCTGATATAAGCAATATTCACAGAATTATCCCTAGAACCTGCGATATTATTTATATTCTTTTATATCCTAATTCATTTTATCTTTTTGTATTCATACATTTTTATAAATTTACACGCTTTTCATATTTTACATACATTTTACATACATTTACATTTACATTTTACATTTTATATTAAATATTTACATTTTTATTCACATTTACATATTCTTACATATTCTTTATATTTTATTACCTTTTATACTTCCACACCTATTTCTCCCCATACACTTATCCTTTACACTTCTAGGTCACTTCCCTCTTTCCACTACCCGTATTAGCCGTCACTTTGTGACCTATGGTCCTAATTCTAGATGGCAATAAACTTCGAATTTCGATTCCAGTACCGTCTAGCCTCCAATGTTGTTTATGCGATAAGTCATGGACTTCTAAATCTAGGCACTTAGAAGTCAGAAATCACCTAAACAAGAAACATGGAGTTCAAATCAGTGAATTCTCCTACATATGCCAATGTAGTAAAACATTCACTGATTTGAGAGGTACGGCTTCGAATACCAAGAATTGCGAAGCCATCGGAGGAGAAACAAGTTTCCCAACATCCGAAGTTCATTGCCAGGAAGATGGCAAACTCACATTCATCCTGCTCATGCCTAGCACTCAACAGCGATGCCATATCCCCGGTTGCTTATTCACGTCCAAAGCAACTGGGACTAAGATAGCTGTGAGTTTTCAGCACCACTTCTTCAGGAAGCACGCCCTGGAGTCGCTGTATCGATGGAAGTGCAGATGCGGGCACCTCCTCTCCCCAAAGGAGGCCCGCATGAAGACGCATTTTAAAACCTGTCCAATATATATTGCGTCACTTCCATCATCACCAACTCCAGGACCTGAACCCATATTCCCATCTAGTCCCCTTGAAGAGTCTACTTCGGAGAGCTCCCAACTCGCTTCCACCACCGTCCTAAGCCCCGCCACGCACTCATTACCGGTCCCCCCAACCCCCATTACCCTCACTCCCCTCATTCCCCTCACCCCCATCACCACCGCCTCCGACCCCATCGACATCTCCGACACTCCATCTACTAACTTCATCACTGTATCCCCCGACACCCCACTCAATAACGACACTCGCCCCTTAGAAGTTACCCCAAATCCCCCTATCCCATTCCCACTTCTCCCACCTCCTAGCCCCTTGTCGTTCCCTTCACTAGCACCAATTAATTCCTATCACCATACACCAACCATCCCCACTGAAGAGAGCTCTCCGACTCACCGCCTTACTTTCCCCGACGACCACCCTACTACTGCCAACTCTACTCCCCCTACTAACAACTTCCCTCACCCGACTTCACCCATTTACCAATCCACGGCTTGCGATTCTCCCCGCATCTCGGGAAACCCGCTCCTCACCAAATGGCTTCCCATCCTGTCCGGTTGCACTCCGGAAACCAAGGATGAAGTCATTAGTGAATGCATAGCGGAGATCGTCAGTCATACTAAGGGGTCGCTGGAGACCCTCCCAGCTCAAGCTTTCTCTAGACCGAAGCGAAAACCGCGTCACCAATCTAGAGATCAGCAAAGAGCCAGGAGGGCAAGACACCATGACCCTAAAGATGCGAGCTTTATCCAGAAGCTTTTTAACATTTATCCGAAGCGAGCCGTCAACAAGGTTCTTAACGATAGAAGCCCGAGGTATGATGGGTCGCTCGATACCCTGACCTCTTTTGCCAGCTCTTTCGTGGAACCCGCTCACTTCAAGGATTCTGCTAACCGCATCAAACAAAAGTATGACGAATGCCAGTGGACAGTCCCCGACGATTCCCAGACGGAAACTTTACTGTCCCCTCCTACCAGAAAGGAGATACTTTACAAATTGAGGAGAGTATCGAACACCGCTCCGGGTCACGATAAACTCGAATACCGCCACCTACAGAAATGTGACCCGAGCGGTCGACTGCTTGAAGCCCTGTTCAGGGTCGTCCATGAGATGGGTGTCCCTTCATCGTGGAAAAAGGGTAAAACTATCCTTATCCACAAGAAGGGCCCCACGAACGACCCGGGCAATTTCAGGCCCATCACGCTGTTGTGCACGCTATATAAGCTGTACTCGAGCATTCTCGCCAAGAAGATAGTTTCTGTTGCCGTTGATCTGGAGTGGATCTCCGAGGAACAAAAGGGTTTCCTCCCAGGGATCAACGGTATACAGGAACACACCTACCTTCTAGAGTCTTGTATTGGCGAGGCTCGAAAATCAAAGAGGCAGCTTTACATAGCGTGGCTGGATCTCCGCAACGCGTTCGGTTCTCTCCCACACACTACCCTCAAAAATCTCTTCCTCTCCCTCCCAATCCCCCAACGTTTAAAGGCAATACTTACTGAACTTTACAACGACAACTGCAGCTCCCTGCAAGGCGGCGAACACTCCCTGAATATCCATTCAACAGCGGGTGTTCGTCAAGGTGATGGCCTGAGCCCGATTATTTTTAATCTGGCAACCGAGCCACTAACGAGGCTGATAAAGCGAATCAATCCCGGATTCAACCTCGGAGGTGCCCCGGTCAAGGTCACCACCTATGCTGATGATACAGCTATCATAGCAGGGAGTGCCGATGCACTCCAACATACACTGAACCGACTTACCGATATATCGTCTTTGCTAGGACTGACCTTCAACCCGACTAAATGTGCTTCCCTCACTCTACTGAGCGGCAAAATTGCCGCCAAATCATTTACACTATATAATAATATCATCCCAAAACTAGCAAAGACAGACTACGAAACTTATCTGGGCATCCCAATCGGCTACAACTATTTATACAGTTTGTGTACCGATGTCCCAGGTAAGATTGACAAACTGGCAGAATGCCTTTTAGCCCCATGGCAAAAGCTCGAAGTTCTGCGAGCTTTCCTGCTCCCATCGATCTCATTCGATCTCTCTTCCGGTAGAGTATCTAAGGAAGGATTAACAAAACTCGACCAGAAAGTTGTATCCTTCCTTAAGTACATATGCAAACTACCGGAGAGAGCATCGAATTCATTCCTCTATGCTACCAGATCGGTGGGAGGGCTAGCGATTCCCAAGTCAATCGAAGAGGCAGATGTATGGACTCTCTCCAAGGGCCTACATCTGCTAAATTCGAGAGACAAAACGATAAGTATGCTAGCTCAAAAGGAACTCACGCAGACCATAGAGACGGGTCTAAAAGGTGCTACTGCATCACACCACAAATTTTTGTCAGGGAACAACGATGGAGGCCTTTACGCTTTCAGGCACAACTCCACCCTGACAAATATTTGGACGAGGACGAGGAAAGCGGCCGCTAGATTGCACTGCAAGATTGATGCCGATGATAAAAACAAAACTTTACTTATCATCGATGACTTCTCTTGCAGACCTTCTAAGGTCGTTCGAACCGTCCGGTTAGCATTGAGAGAAAGGTGGTCCGAGAAGCTCCTCTCTCTAGCCGTGCAAGGAAGGGTTGCTAGCGCTATGTCGCTTGATAAGTCAAGTGGGGATATCCCCCATTTGACCTCAGCTAGAACCCCTCTATCCTTCACGGCTTGGAGCTTCTGGTCCAAAGCCAAGCTTGGCTGCCTCCCCACGAAATTCATTCCGGGGGTAGCGTCGAGCGATACAATGTGCAGAAGATGTTTCCAAAAGGAGGAGACTACTTCGCACGTTGTATCTAGCTGTTCCTCAATGCTGCTACACTACACCAAACGTCATGATGCAGTAGAACATATACTGACTAACCTGTTAGAAATCCTGGACGTCCCCCACTCCCTTAAAGTGCGTTCAGGTGCCCTCATTCCGGACATCACCATTACTTCTCCACATATTGTCATAGACGTGACATGCCCGTTCGATGAAGTCTCAAACTTAGCCAGTGCATCCGACCGCAAAAAGTCAAAATACGCCGACATCGGCACAGTCATGCCACTTGTAGTCGGTGCACTAGGCTCATGGGTCCCTGAGAACGACAATATCAAGCGGGCATTAAATATCCCTACCGATATGTGGAAAAAGATGAAAAGAAAAATGCGAGTGGCGGCTATCGAAGGATCCGCGGGTACCACCCAATTTTTCTTTTCATCTCCGGAGTGAGGTCCTCCCCACCCTTATTCTTATTCTAGTTTTATCTTTATCATTTTATTATCTTTATTTTACCTCACTATATTTATTCCTACTATTTTACATTTTTATTTATATCTCGGGTTCTAGTTAGAATTTTCTATTTTAAAAAATTTACCCTCCGTATCGGCCACTGCGAAGTAACGCATATGATGTAATTGGTTCATTGATGATTGTTCAATAACACCTATTCTGAAAATCTGTTCTTAAGAGCTTAATTTCTCTTATGTCTTGCATAGCTTGACTTCGAAATTAAACTGATTTTTGAAGATGGAAAGAGATTTAGGAGCTTGCTCCGACTCTTTCACGTGTTGTCCTGGTATTGCAGTACCTCCAGGTTCGGCACACTCCCTTCGGGGAGAAAATTAACTAATGATTTATTAACTTTAAAATAAACACTTTTTTATTTTATATATTTGGTGTCAAATTAACATGTAAACTAATTTTTTCTATAGAATAAAACTATATTTTTCTATATATTTCAATAGAAAAATAAAACTATTATTTTATATATTTGGTGTCAAATTAACATGTAAACTAATTTTTTCTATAGAATAAAACTATATTTTTCTATATATTTCAATAGAAAAATATAAAATAAAACTATATTTTTCTATATATTTCAATAGAAAAATATAAAATAAAACTATATTTTTCTATATATTTCAATAGAAAAATATAAAATAAAACTATATTTTTCAATATATTTCAGTAGAAAAATATAAAATAAAACTATATTTTTCTATATATTTCAATAGAAAAATATAAAATAAAACTATATTTTTCTATATATTTCAATAGAAAAATATAAAATAAAACTATATTTTTCTATATATTTCAATAGAAAAATATAAAATAAAACTATATTTTTCAATATATTTCAATAGAAAAATATAAAATAAAACTATATTTTTCTATATATTTCAATAGAAAAATATAAAATAAAACTATATTTTTCTATATATTTCAATAGAAAAATATAAAATAAAACTATATTTTTCTATATATTTCAATAGAAAAATATAAAATAAAACTATATTTTTCTATATATTTCAATAGAAAAATATAAAATAAAACTATATTTTTCTATATATTTCAATAGAAAAATATAAAATAAAACTATATTTTTCTATATATTTCAATAGAAAAATATAAAATAAAACTATATTTTTCTATATATTTCAATAGAAAAATATAAAATAAAACTATATTTTTCTATATATTTCAATAGAAAAATATAAAATAAAACTATATTTTTCTATATATTTCAATAGAAAAATATAAAATAAAACTATAGAGAAGAGAAATCAGTGCTACTACATCCGAAGTTTATTTCCAGGAAGAATGGAATCTCACATTCATCCTGATAATCCTGATGACTAGAACATAACAGCGATGCCATATCCCCGGCTTGTTTATGTCCAAAACAACCGGGACAAAGATAGCAGTGAACTTCCAGAACCTCTTCTTCAGGAAGCACGCCCTGGAGTCGCTATATCGATGGAAGTGCAGATGCGGGCACCTCCTCTTCCCAAAGGAGGCCCGCATGAAGACGCACTTTATTTCCTGTTCAACACATATTGCGTCACTTCCATCATCTCCAACTCCCTCTTTTCACTACTCGTATTAGCCGTCACTTTGTGACCTATGGTCCTAATTCTAGATGGCAATAAACTTCGAATTTCGATTCCAGTACCGTCTAGCCTCCAATGTTGTTTATGCGATAAGTCATGGACTTCTAAATCTAGGCACTTAGAAGTCAGAAATCACCTAAACAAGAAACATGGAGTTCAAATCAGTGAATTCTCCTACATATGCCAATGTAGCAAAACATTCACTGATTTGAGAGGTACGGCTTCGCATACCAAGAATTGCGAAGCCATCGGAGGAGAAACAAGTTTCCCAACATCCGAAGTTCATTGCCAGGAAGATGGCAAACTCACATTCATCCTGCTCATGCCTAGCACTCAACAGCGATGCCATATCCCCGGTTGCTTATTCACGTCCAAAGCAACTGGGACTAAGATAGCTGTGAGTTTTCAGCACCACTTCTACAGGAAGCACGCCCTGGAGTCGCTGTATCGATGGAAGTGCAGATGCGGGTACCTCCTCTCCCCAAAGGAGGCCCGCATGAAGACGCATTTTATAACCTGCCGAACATATATTGCGTCACTTCCATCATCACCAATTCCAGGACCTGCACCCATATTCCCCTCTAGTCCCCTTGAAGAGTCTACTTCGTAGAGCTCCCAACTCGCTTCCACCACCGTCCTAAGCCCCGTCACGCACTCAATACCGGTCCCCCCCCAACCCCCATTACCCTCACTCCCCTCATTCCCCTCACCCCCATCACCACCGCCTCCGACCCCATCGACATCTCCGACACTCCATCTACTAACTTCATCACTGTATCCCCCGACACCCCACTCAATAACGACACTCGCCCCTTAGAAGTTACCCCAAATCCCCCTATCCCATTCCCACTTCTCCCACCTCCTAGCCCCTTGTCGTTCCCTTCACTAGCACCAATTAATTCCTATCACCATACACCTCCCATCCTCACTGAAAAGAGCTCTCCAACCCAGCGATTTAATTTCCCCGACGACTATCCTACCACTGCCAACTCTACTTTCCCTAATAACGACTTCCCTCACCCGACTTCACCCATCAACCATTCCACGACTGGCGATTCTCCCCGCATCTCGGGAAACCCGCTCCTCACCAAATGGCTTCCCATCCTGTCCGGTTGCACTCCGGAAACCAAGGATGAAGTCATTAGTGAATGCATAGCGGAGATCGTCAGTCATACTAAGGGGTCGCTGGAGACCCTCCCAGCTCAAGCTTTCTCTAGACCGAAGCGAAAACCGCGTCACCAATCTAGAGATCAGCAAAGAGCCAGGAGGGCAAGACACCATGACCCTAAAGATGCGAGCTTTATCCAGAAGCTTTTTAACATTTATCCGAAGCGAGCCGTCAACAAGGTTCTTAACGATAGAAGCCCGAGGTATGATGGGTCGCTCGATACCCTGACCTCTTTTGCCAGCTCTTTCGTGGAACCCGCTCACTTCAAGGATTCTGCTAACCGCATCAAACAAAAGTATGACGAATGCCAGTGGACAGTCCCCGACGATTCCCAGACGGAAACTTTACTGTCCCCTCCTACCAGAAAGGAGATACTCTATAAATTGAGGAGAGTATCGAACACCGCTCCGGGTCACGATAAACTCGAATACCGCCACCTACAGAAATGTGACCCGAGCGGTCGACTGCTTGAAGCCCTGTTCAAGGTCGTCCATGAGATGGGTGTCCCTTCATCGTGGAAAAAGGGTAAAACTATCCTTATCCACAAGAAGGGCCCCACGAACGACCCGGGCAATTTCAGGCCCATCACGCTGTTGTGCACGCTATATAAGCTGTACTCGAGCATCCTCGCCAAGAAGATAGTTTCTGTTGCCGTTGATCTGGAGTGGATCTCCGAGGAATAAAAGGGTTTCCTCCCAGGGATCAACGGTATACAGGAACACACCTACCTTCTAGAGTCTTGTATTGGCGAGGCTCGAAAATCAAAGAGGCAGCTTTACATAGCGTGGCTGGATCTCCGCAACGCGTTCGGTTCTCTCCCACACACTACCCTCAAAAATCTCTTCCTCTCCCTCCCAATCCCCCAACGTTTAAAGGCAATACTTACTGAACTTTACAACGACAACTGCAGCTCCCTGCAAGGCGGCGAACACTCCCTGAATATCCATTCAACAGCGGGTGTTCGTCAAGGTGATGGCCTGAGCCCGATTATTTTTAATCTGGCAACCGAGCCACTAACGAGGCTGATAAAGCGAATCAATCCCGGATTCAACCTCGGAGGTGCCCCGGTCAAGGTCACCACCTATGCTGATGATACAGCTATCATAGCAGGGAGTGCCGATGCACTCCAACATACACTGAACCGACTTACCGATATATCGTCTTTGCTAGGACTGACCTTCAACCCGACTAAATGTGCTTCCCTCACTCTACTGAGCGTCAAAATTGCCGCCAAATCATTTACACTATATAATAATATCATCCCAAAACTAGCAAAGACAGACTACGAAACTTATCTGGGCATCCCAATCGGCTACAACTATTTATACAGTTTGTGTACCGATGTCCCAGGTAAGATTGACAAACTGGCAGAATGCCTTTTAGCCCCATGGCAAAAGCTCGAAGTTCTGCGAGCTTTCCTGCTCCCATCGATCTCATTCGATCTCTCTTCCGGTAGAGTATCTAAGGAAGGATTAACAAAACTCGACCAGAAAGTTGTATCCTTCCTTAAGTACATATGCAAACTACCGGAGAGAGCATCGAATTCATTCCTCTATGCTACCAGATCGGTGGGAGGGCTAGCGATTCCCAAGTCAATCGAAGAGGCAGATGTTTGGACTCTTTCCAAGGGCCTACATCTGCTAAATTCGAAGGACGAAACGATAAGTATGCTAGCTCAAAAGGAACTCACGTAGACCATAGAGACGGGTCTAAAAGGTGATACTGCATCACACCACAATTTTTTGTCAGGGAACAACGATGGAGGCCTTTACGCTTTCAGGCACAACTCCACCCTGACAAATATTTGGACGAGGACGAGGAAAGCGGCCGCTAGATTGCACTGCAAGATTGATGCCGATGATAGAAACCAACTAATACTTATCATCGATGACTTCTCTTGCAGGCCTTCTAAGGTCGTTCGAACCGTCCGGTTAGCGTTGAGAGAAAGGTGGTCCGAGAAGCTCCTCTCTCTAGCCGTGCAAGGAAGGGTTGCTAGCGCTATGTCGCTTGATAAGTCAAGTGGGGATATCCCCCATTTGACCTCAGCTAGAACCCCTCTATCCTTCACGGCTTGGAGCTTCTGGTCCAAAGCCAAGCTTGGCTGCCTCCCCACGAAATTCATTCCGGGGGTAGCGTCGAGCGATACAATGTGCAGAAGATGTTTCCAAAAGGAGGAGACTACTTCGCACGTTGTATCTAGCTGTTCCTCAATGCTGCCACACTACACCAAACGTCATGATGCAGTAGAACATATACTGACTAACCTGTTAGAAATCCTGGACGTCCCCCACTCCCTTAAAGTGCGTTCAGGTGCCCTCATTCCAGACATTACCATTACTTCTCCACATATTGTTATAGACGTGACGTGCCCGTTCGATGAAGTCTCAAACTTAGCCAGTGCATCCGACCGCAAAAAGTCAAAATACGCCGACATTGGCACAGTCATGCCACTTGTAGTCGGTGCACTAGGCTCATGGGTCCCTGAGAACGACAATATCAAGCGGGCATTAAATATCCCTACCGATATGTGGAAAAAGATGAAAAGAAAAATGCGAGTGGCGGCTATCGAAGGATCCGCGGGTACCACCCAATTTTTCTTTTCATCTCCGGAGTGAGGTCCCCCCCACCCCACCCTTATTCTTATTCTAGTTTCATCTTTATCATTCTATTATCTTTATTTTACCTCACTATATTTATTCCTACTATTTTACATTTTTATTTATATCTCGGGTTCTAGTTAGAATTTTCTATTTTAAAAAATTTACCCTCCATATCGGCCACTGCGAAGTAACGCATATGATGCAATTGGTTCATTGATGATTGTTCAATAACACCTATTCTGAAAATCTGTTCTTAAGAGCTTAATTTCTCTTATGTCTTGCATAGCTTGACTTCGAAATTAAACTGATTTTTGAAGATGGAAAGAGATTTAGGAGCTTGCTCCGACTCTTTCACGTGTTGTCCTGGTATTGCAGTACCTCCAGGTTCGGCACACTCCCTTCGGGGAGAAAATTAACTAATGATTTATTAACTTTAAAATAAACACTTTTTTATTTTATATATTTGGTGTCAAATTAACATGTAAACTAATTTTTTCTATAGAATAAAACTATATTTTTCTATATATTTCAATAGAAAAATATAAAATAAAATATATTTTTCTATATATTTCAATAGAAAAATATAAAATAAAACTATATTTTTCTATATATTTCAATAGAAAAATATAAAATAAAACTATATTTTTCTATATATTTCAATAGAAAAATATAAAATAAAACTATATTTTTCTATATATTTCAATAGAAAAATATAAAATAAAACTATATTTTTCTATATATTTCAATAGAAAAATATAAAATAAAACTATATTTTTCTATATATTTCAATAGAAAAATATAAAATAAAACTATATTTTTCTATATATTTCAATAGAAAAATATAAAATAAAACTATATTTTTCTATATATTTCAATAGAAAAATATAAAATAAAACTATATTTTTCTATATATTTCAATAGAAAAATATAAAATAAAACTATATTTTTCTATATATTTCAATAGAAAAATATAAAATAAAACTATATTTTTCTATATATTTCAATAGAAAAATATAAAATAAAACTATATTTTTCTATATATTTCAATAGAAAAATATAAAATAAAACTATATATTTCTATATATTTCAATAGAAAAATATAAAATAAAACTATATTTTTCTATATATTTCAATAGAAAAATATAAAATAAAACTATATTTTTCTATATATTTCAATAGAAAAACATTAAATAACGCATACTAAGAATGTCGAAGCATTAGGAAGAGAAATCAGTGCTACTACATCCGAAGTTTATTTCCAGGAAGAATGGAATCTCACATTCATCCTGATAATGACTAGGGCATAACAGCGATGCCATATCCCCGGCTTGTTCATGTCCAAAACAACCGGGACAAAGATAGCAGTGAGCTTCCAGAACCTCTTCTTCATGAAGCACGCCCTGGAGTTGTTAAATCGATGGAAGTGCAGATGCGGGCACCTCCTCTTCCCAAAGGAGGCCCGCATGAAGACGCACTTTATTTCCTGTTCAACACATATTGCGTCACTTCCATCATCTCCAACTCCCTCTTTTCACTACTCGTATTAGCCGTCACTTTGTGACCTATGTTCCTAATTCTAGATGGCAATAAACTTCGTATTTCGATTCCAGTACCGTCTAGCCTCCAATGTTGTTTATGCGATAAGACATGGATTTCTAAATGATATAAGCAATATTCACAGAATTATCCCTAGAACCTGCGATATTATTTATATTCTTTTATATCCTAATTCATTTTATCTTTTTGTATTCATACATTTTTATAAATTTACACGCTTTCATATTTTACATACATTTGACATATTTCTACATATTCTTGCATATTTTTACATTTACATTTACATTTTACATTTTATATTAAATATTTACATTTTTATTCACATTTACATTTACACATTTACATATTCTTACATATTCTTTATCTTTTATTACCTTTTATACTTCCACACCTATTTCACCCCATACACTTATCCTTTACACTTCTAGCTCACTTCCCTCTTTCCACTACCCGTATTAGCCGTCACTTTGTGACCTATGGTCCGAATTCTAGATGGCAATAAACTTCGTATTTCGATTCCAGTACCGTCTAGCCTCCAATGTTGTTTATGCGATAAGTCATGGACTTCTAAATCTAGGCACTTAGAAGTCAGAAATCACCTAAACAAGAAACATGGAGTTCAAATCAGTGAATTCTCCTACATATGCCAATGTAGCAAAACATTCACTGATTTGAGAGGTACGGCTTCGCATACCAAGAATTGCGAAGCCATCGGAGGAGAAACAAGTTTCCCAACATCCGAAGTTCATTGCCAGGAAGATGGCAAACTCACATTCATCCTGCTCATGCCTAGCACTCAACAGCGATGCCATATCCCCTGTTGCTTATTCACGTCCAAAGCAACTGGGACTAAGATAGCTGTGAGTTTCCAGCACCACTTCTTCAGGAAGCACGACCCTGAGACTTTGTATCGATGGAAGTGCAGATGCGGGCACCTCCTCTCCCCAAAGGAGGCCCGCATGAAGACGTATTTTATAACCTGCCGAACATATATTGCGTCACTTCCATCATCACCAACTCCAGGACCTGCACCCATATTCCCCTCTAGTCCCCTTGAAGAGTCTACTTCGGAGAGCTCCCAACTCGCTTCCACCACCGTCCTAAGCCCCGTCACGCACTCATTACCGGTCCCCCCAACCCTCATTACCCTCACTCCCCTCATTCCCCTCACCCCCATCACCACCGCTTCCGACCCCATCGACATCTCCGACACTCCATCTACTAACTTCATCACTGTATCCCCCGACACCCCACTCAATAACGACACTCGCCCCTTAGAAGTTACCCCAAATCCCCCTATCCCATTCCCACTTCTCCCACCTCCTAGCCCCTTGTCGTTCCCTTCACTAGCACCAATTAATTCCTATCACCATACACCGACCATCCCCACTGAAGAGAGCTCTCCGACTCACCGCCTTACTTTCCCCGACGACCACCCTACTACTGCCAACTCTACTCCCCCTACTAACAATTCCCTCACCCGACTTCACCCATTTACCAATCCACGGCTGGCGATTCTCCCCGCATCTCGGGAATCCCGCTCCTCACCAAATGGCTTCCCATCCTGTCCGGTTGCACTCCGGAAACCAAGGATGAAGTCATTAGTGAATGCATAGCGGAGATCGTCAGTCATACTAAGGGGTCGCTGGAGACCCTCCCAGCTCAAGTTTTCTCTAGACCGAAGCGAAAACCGCGTCACCAATCTAGAGAACAGCAAAGAGCCAGGAGGGCAAGACACCATGACCCTAAAGATGCGAGCTTTATCCAGAAGCTTTTTAACATTTATCCGAAGCGAGCCGTCAACAAGGTTCTTAACGATAGAAGCCCGAGGTATGATGGGTCGCTCGATACCCTGACCTCTTTTGCCAGCTCTTTCGTGGAACCCGCTCACTTCAAGGATTCTGCTAACCGCATCAAACAAAAGTATGACGAATGCCAGTGGACAGTCCCCGACGATTCCCAGACGGAAACTTTACTGTCCTCTCCTACCAGAAAGGAGATACTCTACAAATTGAGGAGAGTATCGAACACCGCTCCGGGTCACGATAAACTCGAATACCGACACCTACAGAAATGTGACCCGAGCGGTCGACTGCTTGAAGCCCTGTTCAGGGTCGTCCACGAGATGGGTGTCCCTTCATCGTGGAAAAAGGGTAAAACTATCCTTATCCACAAGAAGGGCCCCACGAACGACCCGGGCAATTTCAGGCCCATCACGCTGTTGTGCACGCTATATAAGCTGTACTCGAGCATCCTCGCAAAGAAGCTAGTTTCTGTTGCCGTTGACCTGGAATGGATCTCCAAGGAACAAAAGGGTTTCCTCCCAGGGATCAACGGTATACAGGGACACACCTACCTTCTAGAGTCTTGCATTGGCGAGGCTCGAAAATCAAAGAGGCAGCTCTATATAGCGTGGCTGGATCTCCGCAACGCGTTCGGTTCTCTCCCACACACTACCCTTAAAAATCTCTTCCTCTCCCTCCCAATCCCCCAACGATTAAAGGCTATACTGACCGAACTCTACAATGACAACTGCAGCTCCCTGCAAGGCGGCGAACACTCCCTGAATATTCATTCAACAGCGGGTGTTCGTCAAGGGGATGGCCTGAGCCCGATTATATTTAATCTGGCAACCGAGCCACTAACGAGGCTGATAAAGCGAATCAATCCCGGATTCAGCCTCGGAGGTGCCTCGGTCAAGGTCACCACCTATGCCGATGATACAGCTATCATAGCAGGGAGCGCCGATGCACTCCAAAATACACTGACCCAACTTACTAATACATCGTCTTTGCTAGGACTTTCCTTCAACCCGACTAAATATGCTTCCCTTACTCTACTGAGCGGCAAAATTGCCGCCAAATCATTTACAATGTACAATAATAGTATTCCAAAACTAGCAAAGACGGACTACGAAACTTACCTGGGCATCCCAATCGGTTACAATTACTTATACAGTTTATGTACCGATGTCCCAGGTAAGATTGACAAACTGGCAGAATGCCTTTTAGCCCCATGGCAAAAGCTCGAAGTTCTGCGAGCTTTCCTGCTCCCATCGATCTCATTCGATCTCTCTTCCGGTAGAGTATCTAAGGAAGGATTAACAAAACTCGATCAGAAAGTTGTATCCTTCCTTAAGTACATATGCAAACTACCGGAGAGAGCATCGAATTCATTCCTCTATGCCACCAGATCGGTGGGGGCGCTAGCTATTCCTAAGTCGATCGAAGAGGCAGATGTTTGGACTCTTTCCAAGGGCCTACATCTGCTAAATTCGAAGGACGAAACGATAAGTATGCTAGCTCAAAAGGAACTCACGTAGACCATAGAGACGGGTCTAAAAGGTGATACTGCATCACACCACAATTTTTTGTCAGGGAACAACGATGGAGGCCTTTACGCTTTCAGGCACAACTCCACCCTGACAAATATTTGGACGAGGACGAGGAAAGCGGCCGCTAGATTGCACTGCAAGATTGATGCCGATGATAGAAACCAACTAATACTTATCATCGATGACTTCTCTTGCAGGCCTTCTAAGGTCGTTCGAACCGTCCGGTTAGCGTTGAGAGAAAGGTGGTCCGAGAAGCTCCTCTCTCTAGCCGTGCAAGGAAGGGTTGCTAGCGCTATGTCGCTTGATAAGTCAAGTGGGGATATCCCCCATTTGACCTCAGCTAGAACCCCTCTATCCTTCACGGCTTGGAGCTTCTGGTCCAAAGCCAAGCTTGGCTGCCTCCCCACGAAATTCATTCCGGGGGTAGCGTCGAGCGATACAATGTGCAGAAGATGTTTCCAAAAGGAGGAGACTACTTCGCACGTTGTATCTAGCTGTTCCTCAATGCTGCCACACTACACCAAACGTCATGATGCAGTAGAACATATACTGACTAACCTGTTAGAAATCCTGGACGTCCCCCACTCCCTTAAAGTGCGTTCAGGTGCCCTCATTCCAGACATTACCATTACTTCTCCACATATTGTTATAGACGTGACGTGCCCGTTCGATGAAGTCTCAAACTTAGCCAGTGCATCCGACCGCAAAAAGTCAAAATACGCCGACATTGGCACAGTCATGCCACTTGTAGTCGGTGCACTAGGCTCATGGGTCCCTGAGAACGACAATATCAAGCGGGCATTAAATATCCCTAACGATATGTGGAAAAAGATGAAAAGAAAAATGCGAGTGGCGGCTATCGAAGGATCCGCGGGTACCACCCAATTTTTCTTTTCATCTCCGGAGTGAGGTCCCCCCCACCCCACCCTTATTCTTATTCTAGTTTCATCTTTATCATTCTATTATCTTTATTTTACCTCACTATATTTATTCCTACTATTTTACATTTTTATTTATATCTCGGGTTCTAGTTAGAATTTTCTATTTTAAAAAATTTACCCTCCATATCGGCCACTGCGAAGTAACGCATATGATGCAATTGGTTCATTGATGATTGTTCAATAACACCTATTCTGAAAATCTGTTCTTAAGAGCTTAATTTCTCTTATGTCTTGCATAGCTTGACTTCGAAATTAAACTGATTTTTGAAGATGGAAAGAGATTTAGGAGCTTGCTCCGACTCTTTCACGTGTTGTCCTGGTATTGCAGTACCTCCAGGTTCGGCACACTCCCTTCGGGGAGAAAATTAACTAATGATTTATTAACTTTAAAATAAACACTTTTTTATTTTATATATTTGGTGTCAAATTAACATGTAAACTAATTTTTTCTATAGAATAAAACTATATTTTTCTATATATTTCAATAGAAAAATATAAAATAAAACTATATTTTTCTATATATTTCAATAGAAAAATATAAAATAAAACTATATTTTTCTATATATTTCAATAGAAAAATATAAAATAAAACTATATTTTTCTATATATTTCAATAGAAAAATATAAAATAAAACTATATTTTTCTATATATTTCAATAGAAAAATATAAAATAAAACTATATTTTTCTATATATTTCAATAGAAAAATATAAAATAAAACTATATTTTTCTATATATTTCAATAGAAAAATATAAAATAAAACTATATTTTTCTATATATTTCAATAGAAAAATATAAAATAAAACTATATTTTTCTATATATTTCAATAGAAAAATATAAAATAAAACTATATTTTTCTATATATTTCAATAGAAAAATATAAAATAAAACTATATTTTTCTATATATTTCAATAGAAAAATATAAAATAAAACTATATTTTTCTATATATTTCAATAGAAAAATATAAAATAAAACTATATTTTTCTATATATTTCAATAGAAAAATATAAAATAAAACTATATTTTTCTATATATTTCAATAGAAAAATATAAAATAAAACTATATTTTTCTATATATTTCAATAGAAAAATATAAAATAAAACTATATTTTTCTATATATTTCAATAGAAAAATATAAAATAAAACTATATTTTTCTATATATTTCAATAGAAAAATATAAAATAAAACTATATTTTTCTATATATTTCAATAGAAAAATATAAAATAAAACTATATTTTTCTATATATTTCAATAGAAAAATATAAAATAAAACTATATTTTTCTATATATTTCAATAGAAAAATATAAAATAAAACTATAGAGAAGAGAAATCAGTGCTACTACATCCGAAGTTTATTTCCAGGAAGAATGGAATCTCACATTCATCCTGATAATCCTGATGACTAGAACATAACAGCGATGCCATATCCCCGGCTTGTTTATGTCCAAAACAACCGGGACAAAGATAGCAGTGAACTTCCAGAACCTCTTCTTCAGGAAGCACGCCCTGGAGTCGCTATATCGATGGAAGTGCAGATGCGGGCACCTCCTCTTCCCAAAGGAGGCCCGCATGAAGACGCACTTTATTTCCTGTTCAACACATATTGCGTCACTTCCATCATCTCCAACTCCCTCTTTTCACTACTCGTATTAGCCGTCACTTTGTGACCTATGGTCCTAATTCTAGATGGCAATAAACTTCGAATTTCGATTCCAGTACCGTCTAGCCTCCAATGTTGTTTATGCGATAAGTCATGGACTTCTAAATCTAGGCACTTAGAAGTCAGAAATCACCTAAACAAGAAACATGGAGTTCAAATCAGTGAATTCTCCTACATATGCCAATGTAGCAAAACATTCACTGATTTGAGAGGTACGGCTTCGCATACCAAGAATTGCGAAGCCATCGGAGGAGAAACAAGTTTCCCAACATCCGAAGTTCATTGCCAGGAAGATGGCAAACTCACATTCATCCTGCTCATGCCTAGCACTCAACAGCGATGCCATATCCCCGGTTGCTTATTCACGTCCAAAGCAACTGGGACTAAGATAGCTGTGAGTTTTCAGCACCACTTCTACAGGAAGCACGCCCTGGAGTCGCTGTATCGATGGAAGTGCAGATGCGGGCACCTCCTCTCCCCAAAGGAGGCCCGCATGAAGACGCATTTTAAAACCTGTCCAATATATATTGCGTCACTTCCATCATCACCAACTCCAGGACCTGCACCCATATTCCCATCTAGTCCCCTTGAAGAGTCTACTTCGGAGAGCTCCCAACTCGCTTCCACCACCGTCCTAAGCCCCGCCACGCACTCATTACCGGTCCCCCCCCAACCCCCATTACCCTCACTCCCCTCATTCCCCTCACCCCCATCACCACCGCCTCCGACCCCATCGACATCTCCGACACTCCATCTACTAACTTCATCACTGTATCCCCCGACACCCCACTCAATAACGACACTCGCCCCTTAGAAGTTACCCCAAATCCCCCTATCCCATTCCCACTTCTCCCACCTCCTAGCCCCTTGTCGTTCCCTTCACTAGCACCAATTAATTCCTATCACCATACACCAACCATCCCCACTGAAGAGAGCTCTCCGACTCACCGCCTTACTTTCCCCGACGACCACCCTACTACTGCCAACTCTACTCCCCCTACTAACAACTTCCCTCACCCGACTTCACCCATTTACCAATCCACGGCTTGCGATTCTCCCCGCATCTCGGGAAACCCGCTCCTCACCAAATGGCTTCCCATCCTGTCCGGTTGCACTCCGGAAACCAAGGATGAAGTCATTAGTGAATGCATAGCGGAGATCGTCAGTCATACTAAGGGGTCGCTGGAGACCCTCCCAGCTCAAGCTTTCTCTAGACCGAAGCGAAAACCGCGTCACCAATCTAGAGATCAGCAAAGAGCCAGGAGGGCAAGACACCATGACCCTAAAGATGCGAGCTTTATCCAGAAGCTTTTTAACATTTATCCGAAGCGAGCCGTCAACAAGGTTCTTAACGATAGAAGCCCGAGGTATGATGGGTCGCTCGATACCCTGACCTCTTTTGCCAGCTCTTTCGTGGAACCCGCTCACTTCAAGGATTCTGCTAACCGCATCAAACAAAAGTATGACGAATGCCAGTGGACAGTCCCCGACGATTCCCAGACGGAAACTTTACTGTCCCCTCCTACCAGAAAGGAGATACTTTACAAATTGAGGAGAGTATCGAACACCGCTCCGGGTCACGATAAACTCGAATACCGCCACCTACAGAAATGTGACCCGAGCGGTCGACTGCTTGAAGCCCTGTTCAGGGTCGTCCATGAGATGGGTGTCCCTTCATCGTGGAAAAAGGGTAAAACTATCCTTATCCACAAGAAGGGCCCCACGAACCACCCGGGCAATTTCAGGCCCATCACGCTGTTGTGCACGCTATATAAGCTGTACTCGAGCATTCTCGCCAAGAAGATAGTTTCTGTTGCCGTTGATCTGGAGTGGATCTCCGAGGAACAAAAGGGTTTCCTCCCAGGGATCAACGGTATACAGGAACACACCTACCTTCTAGAGTCTTGTATTGGCGAGGCTCGAAAATCAAAGAGGCAGCTTTACATAGCGTGGCTGGATCTCCGCAACGCGTTCGGTTCTCTCCCACACACTACCCTCAAAAATCTCTTCCTCTCCCTCCCAATCCCCCAACGTTTAAAGGCAATACTTACTGAACTTTACAACGACAACTGCAGCTCCCTGCAAGGCGGCGAACACTCCCTGAATATCCATTCAACAGCGGGTGTTCGTCAAGGTGATGGCCTGAGCCCGATTATTTTTAATCTGGCAACCGAGCCACTAACGAGGCTGATAAAGCGAATCAATCCCGGATTCAACCTCGGAGGTGCCTCGGTCAAGGTCACCACCTATGCTGATGATACAGCTATCATAGCAGGGAGTGCCGATGCACTCCAACATACACTGAACCGACTTACCGATATATCGTCTTTGCTAGGACTGACCTTCAACCCGACTAAATGTGCTTCCCTCACTCTACTGAGCGGCAAAACTGCCGCCAAGTCATTTACACTATATAATAATATCATCCCAAAACTAGCAAAGACAGACTACGAAACTTATCTGGGCATCCCAATCGGCTACAACTATTTATACAGTTTGTGTACTGATGTCCCAGGTAAGATTGACAAACTGGCAGAATGCCTTTTAGCCCCATGGCAAAAGCTCGAAGTTCTGCGAGCTTTCCTGCTCCCATCGATCTCATTCGATCTCTCTTCCGGTAGAGTATCTAAGGAAGGACTAACAAAACTCGACCAGAAAGTTGTATCCTTCCTTAAGTACATATGCAAACTACCGGAGAGAGCATCGAATTCATTCCTCTATGCTACCAGATCGGTGGGAGGGCTAGCGATTCCCAAGTCAATCGAAGAGGCAGATGTATGGACTCTCTCCAAGGGCCTACATCTGCTAAATTCGAGAGACGAAACGATAAGTATGCTAGCTCAAAAGGAACTCACGCAGACCATAGAGACGGGTCTAAAAGGTGCTACTGCATCACACCACAAATTTTTGTCAGGGAACAACGATGGAGGCCTTTACGCTTTTAGGCACAACTCCACCCTGACAAATATTTGGACGAGGACGAGGAAAGCGGCCGCTAGATTGCACTGCAAGATTGATGCCGATGATAAAAACAAAACTTTACTTATCATCGATGACTTCTCTTGCAGACCTTCTAAGGTCGTTCGAACCGTCCGGTTAGCATTGAGAGAAAGGTGGTCCGAGAAGCTCCTCTCTCTAGCCGTGCAAGGAAGGGTTGCTAGCGCTATGTCGCTTGATAAGTCAAGTGGGGATATCCCCCATTTGACCTCAGCTAGAACCACTCTATCCTTCACGGCTTGGAGCTTCTGGTCCAAAGCCAAGCTTGGCTGCCTCCCCACGAAATTCATTCCGGGGGTAGCGTCGAGCGATACAATGTGCAGAAGATGTTTCCAAAAGGAGGAGACTACTTCGCACGTTGTATCTAGCTGTTCCTCAATGCTGCTACACTACACCAAACGTCATGATGCAGTAGAACATATACTGACTAACCTGTTAGAAATCCTGGACGTCCCCCACTCCCTTAAAGTGCGTTCAGGTGCCCTCATTCCGGACATCACCATTACTTCTCCACATATTGTCATAGACGTGACATGCCCGTTCGATGAAGTCTCAAACTTAGCCAGTGCATCCGACCGCAAAAAGTCAAAATACGCCGACATCGGTACAGTTATGCCACTTGTAGTCGGTGCACTAGGCTCATGGGTCCCTGAGAACGACAATATCAAGCGGGCATTAAATATCCCTACCGATATGTGGAAAAAGATGAAAAGAAAAATGCGAGTGGCGGCTATCGAAGGATCCGCGGGTACCACCCAATTTTTCTTTTCATCTCCGGAGTGAGGTCCTCCCCACCCTTATTCTTATTCTAGTTTTATCTTTATCATTTTATTATCTTTATTTTACCTCACTATATTTATTCCTACTATTTTTCATTTTTATTTATATCTCGGGTTCTAGTTAGAATTTTCTATTTTAAAAAATTTACCCTCCATATCGGCCACTGCGAAGTAACGCATATGATGCAATTGGTTCATTGATGATTGTTCAATAACACCTATTCTGAAAATCTGTTCTTAAGAGCTTAATTTCTCTTATGTCTTGCATAGCTTGACTTCGAAATTAAACTGATTTTTGAAGATGTAAAGAGATTTAGGAGCTTGCTCCGACTCTTTCACGTGTTGTCCTGGTATTGCAGTACCTCCAGGTTCGGCACACTCCCTTCGGGGAGAAAATTAACTAATGATTTATTAACTTTAAAATAAACACTTTTTTATTTTATATATTTGGTGTCAAATTAACATGTAAACTAATTTTTTCTATAGAATAAAACTATATTTTTCTATATATTTCAATAGAAAAATAAAACTATTATTTTATATATTTGGTGTCAAATTAACATGTAAACTAATTTTTTCTATAGAATAAAACTATATTTTTCTATATATTTCAATAGAAAAATATAAAATAAAACTATATTTTTCTATATATTTCAATAGAAAAATATAAAATAAAACTATATTTTTCTATATATTTCAATAGAAAAATATAAAATAAAACTATATTTTTCTATATATTTCAACAGAAAAATATAAAATAAAACTATATTTTTCTATATATTTCAATAGAAAAATATAAAATAAAACTATATTTTTCTATATATTTCAATAGAAAAATAGAAAATAAAACTATATTTTTCTATATATTTCAATAGAAAAATATAAAATAAAACTTATTATATTTCAATAGAAAAATATAAAATTAAACTATATTTTTCTATATATTTCAATAGAAAAATATAAAATAAAACTATATTTTTCTATATATTTCAATAGAAAAATATAAAATAAAACTATATTTTTCTATATATTTCAATAGAAAAATATAAAATAAAACTATATTTTTCTATATATTTCAATAGAAAAATATAAAATAAAACTATATTTTTCTATATATTTCAATAGAAAAATATAAAATAAAACTATATTTTTCTATATATTTCAATAGAAAAATATAAAATAAAACTATATTTTTCTATATATTTCAATAGAAAAATATAAAATAAAACTATATTTTTCTATATATTTCAATAGAAAAATATAAAATAAAACTATATTTTTCTATATATTTCAATAGAAAAATATAAAATAAAACTATATTTTTCTATATATTTCAATAGAAAAATATAAAATAAAACTATATTTTTCTATATATTTCAATAGAAAAATATAAAATAAAACTATATTTTTCTATATATTTCAATAGAAAAATATAAAATAAAACTATATTTTTCTATATATTTCAATAGAAAAATATAAAATAAAACTATATTTTTCTATATATTTCAATAGAAAAATATAAAATAAAACTATATTTTTCTATATATTTCAATAGAAAAATATAAAATAAAACTATATTTTTCTATATATTTCAATAGAAAAATATAAAATAAAACTATATTTTTCTATATATTTCAATAGAAAAATATAAAATAAAACTATATTTTTCTATATATTTCAATAGAAAAATATAAAATAAAACTATATTTTTCTATATATTTCAATAGAAAAATATAAAATAAAACTATATTTTTCTATATATTTCAATAGAAAAATATAAAATAAAACTATATTTTTCTATATATTTCAATAGAAAAATAGAAAATAAAACTATATTTTTCAATATATTTCAATAGAAAAATATAAAATAAAACTATATTTTTCTATATATTTCAATAGAAAAATATAAAATAAAACTATATTTTTCTATATATTTCAATAGAAAAATATAAAATAAAACTATATTTTTCTATATATTTCAATAGAAAAATATAAAATAAAACTATATTTTTCTATATATTTCAATAGAAAAATATAAAATAAAACTATATTTTTCTATATATTTCAATAGAAAAATATAAAATAAAACTATATTTTTCTATATATTTCAATAGAAAAATATAAAATAAAACTATATTTTTCTATATATTTCAATAGAAAAATATAAAATCAAACTATATTTTTCTATATATTTCAATAGAAAAATATAAAATAAAACTATATTTTTCTATATATTTCAATAGAAAAATAGAAAATAAAACTATATTTTTCAATATATTTCAATAGAAAAATATAAAATAAAACTATATTTTTCTATATATTTCAATAGAAAAATATAAAATAAAACTATATTTTTCTATATATTTCAATAGAAAAATATAAAATAAAACTATATTTTTCTATATATTTCAATAGAAAAATATAAAATAAAACTATATTTTTCTATATATTTCAATAGAAAAATATAAAATAAAACTATATTTTTCTATATATTTCAATAGAAAAATATAAAATAAAACTATATTTTTCTATATATTTCAATAGAAAAATATAAAATAAAACTATATTTTTCTATATATTTCAATAGAAAAATATAAAATAAAACTATATTTTTCTATATATTTCAATAGAAAAATATAAAATAAAACTATATTTTTCTATATATTTCAATAGAAAAATATAAAATAAAACTATATTTTTCTATATATTTCAATAGAAAAATATAAAATAAAACTATATTTTTCTATATATTTCAATAGAAAAATATAAAATAAAACTATATTTTTCAATATATTTCAATAGAAAAATATAAAATAAAACTATATTTTTCTATATATTTCAATAGAAAAATATAAAATAAAACTATATTTTTCTATATATTTCAATAGAAAAATATAAAATAAAACTATATTTTTCTATATATTTCAATAGAAAAATATAAAATAAAACTATATTTTTCTATATATTTCAATAGAAAAATATAAAATAAAACTATATTTTTCTATATATTTCAATAGAAAAATATAAAATAAAACTATATTTTTCTATATATTTCAATAGAAAAATATAAAATAAAACTATATTTTTCTATATATTTCAATAGAAAAATATAAAATAAAACTATATATTTCAATAGAAAAATATAAAATAAAACTATATTTTTCTATATATTTCAATAGAAAAATAGAAAATAAAACTATATTTTTCTATATATTTCAATAGAAAAATATAAAATAAAACTATATTTTTCTATATATTTCAATAGAAAAATATAAAATAAAACTATATTTTTCTATATATTTCAATAGAAAAACATTAAATAACGCATACTAAGAATTTCGAAGCATTAGGAAGAGAAATCAGTGCTACTACATCCGAAGTTTATTTCCAGGAAGAATGGAATCTCACATTCATCCTGATAATGACTAGGGTATAACAGCGATGCCATATCCCCGGCTTGTTCATGTCCAAAACAACCGGGACAAAGATAGCAGTGAGCTTCCAGAACCTCTTCTTCATGAAGCACGCCCTGGAGTTGTTAAATCGATGGAAGTGCAGATACGGGCACCTCCTCTTCCCAAACGAGGCCCGCATGAAGACGCACTTTATTTCCTGTTCAACACATATTGAGTCACTTCCATCATCACCAACTCCAGGACCTGCACCCATATTCCTCTCCTCCCCTTGAAGAGTCTACTTCGGAGAGCTCCCAACTCGCTTCCACCACCGTCCTAAGCCCCGTCACGCACTCATTACCGGTCCCCCCCCCAACCCCCATTACCCTCACTCCCCTCATTCCCCTCACCCCCATCACCACCGATTCCGACCCCATCGACATCTCCGACACTCCATCTACTAACTTCATCACTGTATCCCCCGACACCCCACTCAATAACGACACTCGCCCCTTAGAAGTTACCCCAAATCCCCCTATCCCATTCCCACTTCTCCCACCTCCTAGCCCCTTGTCGCTCCCTTCACTAGCACCAATTAATTCCTATCACCATACACCGACCATCCCCACTGAAGAGAGCTCTCCGACTCACCGCCTTACTTTCCCCGACGACTACCCTACTACTGCCAACTCTACTCCCCCTACTAACGACTTCCCTCACCCGACTTCACCCATTTACCAATCCACGGCTGGCGATTCTCCCCGCATCTCGGGAAACCCGCTCATCACCAAATGGCTTCCCATCCTGTCCGGTTGCACTCCGGAAACCAAGGATGAAGTCATTAGTGAATGCATAGCGGAGATCGTCAGTCATACTAAGGGGTCGCTGGAGACCCTCCCAGCTCAAGCTTTCTCTAGACCGAAGCGAAAACCGCGTCACCAATCTAGAGATCAGCAAAGAGCCAGGAGGGCAAGACACCATGACCCTAAAGATGCGAGCTTTATCCAGAAGCTTTTTAACATTTATCCGAAGCGAGCCGTCAACAAGGTTCTTAACGATAGAAGCCCGAGGTATGATGGGTCGCTCGATACCCTGACCTCTTTTGCCAGCTCTTTCGTGGAACCCGCTCACTTCAAGGATTCTGCTAACCGCATCAAACAAAAGTATGACGAATGCCAGTGGACAGTCCCCGACGATTCCCAGACGGAAACTTTACTGTCCCCTCCTACCAGAAAGGAGATACTCTACAAATTGAGGAGAGTATCGAACACCGCTCCGGGTCACGATAAACTCGAATACCGCCACCTACAGAAATGTGACCCGAGCGGTCGACTGCTTGAAGCCCTGTTCAGGGTCGTCCACGAGATGGGTGTCCCTTCATCGTGGAAAAAGGGTAAAACTATCCTTATCAACAAGAAGGGCCCCACGAACGACCCGGGCAATTTCAGGCCCATCACGCTGTTGTGCACGCTATATAAGCTGTACTCGAGCATTCTCGCCAAGAAGATAGTTTCTGTTGCCGTTGATCTGGAGTGGATCTCCGAGGAACAAAAGGGTTTCCTCCCAGGGATCAACGGTATACAGGAACACACCTACCTTCTAGAGTCTTGTATTGGCGAGGCTCGAAAATCAAAGAGGCAGCTTTACATAGCGTGGCTGGATCTCCGCAACGCGTTCGGTTCTCTCCCACACACTACCCTCAAAAATCTCTTCCTCTCCCTCCCAATCCCCCAACGTTTAAAGGCAATACTTACTGAACTTTACAACGACAACTGCAGCTCCCTGCAAGGCGGCGAACACTCCCTGAATATCCATTCAACAGCGGGTGTTCGTCAATGGGATGGCCTGAGCCAGATTATATTTAATCTGGCAACCGAGCCACTAACGAGGCTGATAAAGCGAATCAATCCCGGATTCAACCTCGGAGGTGCCTCGGTCAAGGTCTCCACCTATGCTGATGATACAGCTATCATAGCAGGGAGTGCCGATGCACTCCAACATACACTGAACCGACTTACCGATATATCGTATTTGCTAGGACTGACCTTCAACCCGACTAAATGTGCTTCCCTCACTCTACTGAGCGGCAAAATTGCCGCCAAATTATTTACACTATATAATAATATCATCCCAAAACTAGCAAAGACAGACTACGAAACTTATCTGGGCATCCCAATCGGCTACAACTATTTATACAGTTTGTGTACCGATGTCCCAGGTAAGATTGACAAACTGGCAGAATGCCTTTTAGCCCCATGGCAAAAGCTCGAAGTTCTGCGAGCTTTCCTGCTCCCATCGATCTCATTCGATCTCTCTTCCGGTAGAGTATCTAAGGAAGGATTAACAAAACTCGATCAGAAAGTTGTATCCTTCCTTAAGTACATATGCAAACTACCGGAGAGAGCATCGAATTCATTCCTCTATGCTACCAGATCGGTGGGAGGGCTAGCGATTCCCAAGTCGATCGAAGAGGCAGATGTATGGACTCTCTCCAAGGGCCTACATCTGCTAAATTCGAGCGACCAAACGATAAATACGCTAGCTCAAAAGGAACTCACGCAGACCATAGAGACGGGTCTAAAAGGTGCTACTGCATCACACCACAAATTTTTGTCAGGGAATAACGATGGAGGCCTTTACGCTTTTAGGCACAACTCCACCCTGACAAATATTTGGACGAGGACGAGGAAAGCGGCCGCTAGATTGCACTGCAAGATTGATGCCGATGATAGAAACAATACCATACTTATCATCGATGACTTCTCTTGCAGGCCTTCTAAGGTCGTTCGAACCGTCCGGTTAGCGTTGAGAGAAAGGTGGTCCGAGAAGCTCCTCTCTCTAGCCGTGCAAGGAAGGGTTGCTAGCGCTATGTCGCTTGATAAGTCAAGTGGGGATATCCCCCATTTGACCTCAGCTAGAACCCCTCTATCCTTCACGGCTTGGAGCTTCTGGTCCAAAGCCAAGCTTGGCTGCCTCCCCACGAAATTCATTCCGGGGGTAGCGTCGAGCGATACAATGTGCAGAAGATGTTTCCAAAAGGAGGAGACTACTTCGAACGTTGTATCTAGCTGTTCCTCAATGCTGCTACACAACACCAAACGTCATGATGCAGTAGAACATATACTGACTAACCTGTTAGAAATCCTGGACGTCCCCCACTCCCTTAAAGTGCGTTCAGGTGCCCTCATTCCGGACATCACCATTACTTCTCCACATATTGTCATAGACGTGACATGCCCGTTCGATGAAGTCTCAAACTTAGCCAGTGCATCCGACCGCAAAAAGTCAAAATACGCCGACATCGGTACAGTTATGCCACTTGTAGTCGGTGCACTAGGCTCATGGGTCCCTGAGAACGACAATATCAAGCGGGCATTAAATATCCCTACCGATATGTGGAAAAAGATGAAAAGAAAAATGCGAGTGGCGGCTATCGAAGGATCCGCGGGTACCACCCAATTTTTCTTTTCATCTCCGGAGTGAGGTCCTCCCCACCCTTATTCTTATTCTAGTTTTATCTTTATCATTTTATTATCTTTATTTTACCTCACTATATTTATTCCTACTATTTTTCATTTTTATTTATATCTCGGGTTCTAGTTAGAATTTTCTATTTTAAAAAATTTACCCTCCATATCGGCCACTGCGAAGTAACGCATATGATGCAATTGGTTCATTGATGATTGTTCAATAACACCTATTCTGAAAATCTGTTCTTAAGAGCTTAATTTCTCTTATGTCTTGCATAGCTTGACTTCGAAATTAAACTGATTTTTGAAGATGGAAAGAGATTTAGGAGCTTGCTCCGACTCTTTCACGTGTTGTCCTGGTATTGCAGTACCTCCAGGTTCGGCACACTCCCTTCGGGGAGAAAATTAACTAATGATTTATTAACTTTAAAATAAACACTTTTTTATTTTATATATTTGGTGTCAAATTAACATGTAAACTAATTTTTTCTATAGAATAAAACTATATTTTTCTATATATTTCAATAGAAAAATATAAAATAAAACTATATTTTTCTATATATTTCAATAGAAAAATATAAAATAAAACTATATTTTTCTATATATTTCAATAGAAAAATATAAAATAAAACTATATTTTTCTATATATTTCAATAGAAAAATATAAAATAAAACTATATTTTTCTATATATTTCAATAGAAAAATATAAAATAAAACTATATTTTTCTATATATTTCAATAGAAAAATATAAAATAAAACTATATTTTTCTATATATTTCAATAGAAAAATATAAAATAAAACTATATTTTTCTATATATTTCAATAGAAAAATATAAAATAAAACTATATTTTTCTATATATTTCAATAGAAAAATATAAAATAAAACTATATTTTTCTATATATTTCAATAGAAAAATATAAAATAAAACTATATTTTTCTATATATTTCAATAGAAAAATATAAAATAAAACTATATTTTTCTATATATTTCAATAGAAAAATATAAAATAAAACTATATTTTTCTATATATTTCAATAGAAAAATATAAAATAAAACTATATTTTTCTATATATTTCAATAGAAAAATATAAAATAAAACTATATTTTTCTATATATTTCAATAGAAAAATAGAAAATAAAACTATATTTTTCAATATATTTCAATAGAAAAATATAAAATAAAACTATATTTTTCTATATATTTCAATAGAAAAATATAAAATAAAACTATATTTTTCTATATATTTCAATAGAAAAATATAAAATAAAACTATATTTTTCTATATATTTCAATAGAAAAATATAAAATAAAACTATATTTTTCTATATATTTCAATAGAAAAATATAAAATAAAACTATATTTTTCTATATATTTCAATAGAAAAATATAAAATAAAACTATATTTTTCTATATATTTCAATAGAAAAATATAAAATAAAACTATATTTTTCTATATATTTCAATAGAAAAATATAAAATCAAACTATATTTTTCTATATATTTCAATAGAAAAATATAAAATAAAACTATATTTTTCTATATATTTCAATAGAAAAATAGAAAATAAAACTATATTTTTCAATATATTTCAATAGAAAAATATAAAATAAAACTATATTTTTCTATATATTTCAATAGAAAAATATAAAATAAAACTATATTTTTCTATATATTTCAATAGAAAAATATAAAATAAAACTATATTTTTCTATATATTTCAATAGAAAAATATAAAATAAAACTATATTTTTCTATATATTTCAATAGAAAAATATAAAATAAAACTATATTTTTCTATATATTTCAATAGAAAAATATAAAATAAAACTATATTTTTCTATATATTTCAATAGAAAAATATAAAATAAAACTATATTTTTCTATATATTTCAATAGAAAAATATAAAATAAAACTATATTTTTCTATATATTTCAATAGAAAAATATAAAATAAAACTATATTTTTCTATATATTTCAATAGAAAAATATAAAATAAAACTATATTTTTCTATATATTTCAATAGAAAAATATAAAATAAAACTATATTTTTCTATATATTTCAATAGAAAAATATAAAATAAAACTATATTTTTCAATATATTTCAATAGAAAAATATAAAATAAAACTATATTTTTCTATATATTTCAATAGAAAAATATAAAATAAAACTATATTTTTCTATATATTTCAATAGAAAAATATAAAATAAAACTATATTTTTCTATATATTTCAATAGAAAAATATAAAATAAAACTATATTTTTCTATATATTTCAATAGAAAAATATAAAATAAAACTATATTTTTCTATATATTTCAATAGAAAAATATAAAATAAAACTATATTTTTCTATATATTTCAATAGAAAAATATAAAATAAAACTATATTTTTCTATATATTTCAATAGAAAAATATAAAATAAAACTATATATTTCAATAGAAAAATATAAAATAAAACTATATTTTTCTATATATTTCAATAGAAAAATAGAAAATAAAACTATATTTTTCTATATATTTCAATAGAAAAATATAAAATAAAACTATATTTTTCTATATATTTCAATAGAAAAATATAAAATAAAACTATATTTTTCTATATATTTCAATAGAAAAACATTAAATAACGCATACTAAGAATTTCGAAGCATTAGGAAGAGAAATCAGTGCTACTACATCCGAAGTTTATTTCCAGGAAGAATGGAATCTCACATTCATCCTGATAATGACTAGGGTATAACAGCGATGCCATATCCCCGGCTTGTTCATGTCCAAAACAACCGGGACAAAGATAGCAGTGAGCTTCCAGAACCTCTTCTTCATGAAGCACGCCCTGGAGTTGTTAAATCGATGGAAGTGCAGATACGGGCACCTCCTCTTCCCAAACGAGGCCCGCATGAAGACGCACTTTATTTCCTGTTCAACACATATTGCGTCACTTCCATCATCACCAACTCCAGGACCTGCACCCATATTCCTCTCCTCCCCTTGAAGAGTCTACTTCGGAGAGCTCCCAACTCGCTTCCACCACCGTCCTAAGCCCCGTCACGCACTCATTACCGGTCCCCCCCCCAACCCCCATTACCCTCACTCCCCTCATTCCCCTCACCCCCATCACCACCGATTCCGACCCCATCGACATCTCCGACACTCCATCTACTAACTTCATCACTGTATCCCCCGACACCCCACTCAATAACGACACTCGCCCCTTAGAAGTTACCCCAAATCCCCCTATCCCATTCCCACTTCTCCCACCTCCTAGCCCCTTGTCGCTCCCTTCACTAGCACCAATTAATTCCTATCACCATACACCGACCATCCCCACTGAAGAGAGCTCTCCGACTCACCGCCTTACTTTCCCCGACGACTACCCTACTACTGCCAACTCTACTCCCCCTACTAACGACTTCCCTCACCCGACTTCACCCATTTACCAATCCACGGCTGGCGATTCTCCCCGCATCTCGGGAAACCCGCTCATCACCAAATGGCTTCCCATCCTGTCCGGTTGCACTCCGGAAACCAAGGATGAAGTCATTAGTGAATGCATAGCGGAGATCGTCAGTCATACTAAGGGGTCGCTGGAGACCCTCCCAGCTCAAGCTTTCTCTAGACCGAAGCGAAAACCGCGTCACCAATCTAGAGATCAGCAAAGAGCCAGGAGGGCAAGACACCATGACCCTAAAGATGCGAGCTTTATCCAGAAGCTTTTTAACATTTATCCGAAGCGAGCCGTCAACAAGGTTCTTAACGATAGAAGCCCGAGGTATGATGGGTCGCTCGATAACCTGACCTCTTTTGCCAGCTCTTTCGTGGAACCCGCTCACTTCAAGGATTCTGCTAACCGCATCAAACAAAAGTATGACGAATGCCAGTGGACAGTCCCCGACGCTTCCCAGACGGAAACTTTACTGTCCCCTCCTACCAGAAAGGAGATACTCTACAAATTGAGGAGAGTATCGAACACCGCTCCGGGTCACGATAAACTCGAATACCGCCACCTACAGAAATGTGACCCGAGCGGTCGACTGCTTGAAGCCCTGTTCAGGGTCGTCCACGAGATGGGTGTCCCTTCATCGTGGAAAAAGGGTAAAACTATCCTTATCCACAAGAAGGGCCCCACGAACGACCCGTGCAATTTCAGGCCCATCACGCTGTTGTGCACGCTATATAAGCTGTACTCGAGCATTCTCGCCAAGAAGATAGTTTCTGTTGCCGTTGATCTGGAGTGGATCTCCGAGGAACAAAAGGGTTTCCTCCCAGGGATCAACGGTATACAGGAACACACCTACCTTCTAGAGTCTTGTATTGGCGAGGCTCGAAAATCAAAGAGGCAGCTTTACATAGCGTGGCTGGATCTCCGCAACGCGTTCGGTTCTCTCCCACACACTACCCTCAAAAATCTCTTCCTCTCCCTCCCAATCCCCCAACGTTTAAAGGCAATACTTACTGAACTTTACAACGACAACTGCAGCTCCCTGCAAGGCGGCGAACACTCCCTGAATATCCATTCAACAGCGGGTGTTCGTCAAGGTGATGGCCTGAGCCCGATTATTTTTAATCTGGCAACCGAGCCACTAACGAGGCTGATAAAGCGAATCAATCCCGGATTCAACCTCGGAGGTGCCTCGGTCAAGGTCTCCACCTATGCTGATGATACAGCTATCATAGCAGGGAGTGCCGATGCACTCCAACATACACTGAACCGACTTACCGATATATCGTCTTTGCTAGGACTGACCTTCAACCCGACTAAATGTGCTTCCCTCACTCTACTGAGCGGCAAAATTGCCGCCAAATCATTTACACTATATAATAATATCATCCCAAAACTAGCAAAGACAGACTACGAAACTTATCTGGGCATCCCAATCGGCTACAACTATTTATACAGTTTGTGTACCGATGTCCCAGGTAAGATTGACAAACTGGCAGAATGCCTTTTAGCCCCATGGCAAAAGCTCGAAGTTCTGCGAGCTTTCCTGCTCCCATCGATCTCATTCGATCTCTCTTCCGGTAGAGTATCTAAGGAAGGATTAACAAAACTCGACCAGAAAGTTGTATCCTTCCTTAAGTACATATGCAAACTACCGGAGAGAGCATCGAATTCATTCCTCTATGCTACCAGATCGGTGGGAGGGCTAGCGATTCCCAAGTCAATCGAAGAGGCAGATGTATGGACTCTCTCCAAGGGCCTACATCTGCTAAATTCGAGAGACGAAACGATAAGTATGCTAGCTCAAAAGGAACTCACGCAGACCATAGAGACGGGTCTAAAAGGTGCTACTGCATCACACCACAAATTTTTGTCAGGGAACAACGATGGAGGCCTTTACGCTTTCAGGCACAACTCCACCCTGACAAATATTTGGACGAGGACGAGGAAAGCGGCCGCTAGATTGCACTGCAAGATTGATGCCGATGATAAAAACAAAACTTTACTTATCATCGATGACTTCTCTTGCAGACCTTCTAAGGTCGTTCGAACCGTCCGGTTAGCATTGAGAGAAAGGTGGTCCGAGAAGCTCCTCTCTCTAGCCGTGCAAGGAAGGGTTGCTAGCGCTATGTCGCTTGATAAGTCAAGTGGGGATATCCCCCATTTGACCTCAGCTAGAACCCCTCTATCCTTCATGGCTTGGAGCTTCTGGTCCAAAGCCAAGCTTGGCTGCCTCCCCACGAAATTCATTCCGGGGGTAGCTTCGAGCGATACAATGTGCAGAAGATGTTTCCAAAAGGAGGAGACTACTTCGCACGTTGTATCTAGCTGTTCCTCAATGCTGCTACACTACACCAATCGTCATGATGCAGTAGAACATATACTGACTAACCTGTTAGAAATCCTGGACGTCCCCCACTCCCTTAAAGTGCGTTCAGGTGCCCTCATTCCGGACATCACCATTACTTCTCCACATATTGTCATAGACGTGACATGCCCGTTCGATGAAGTCTCAAACTTAGCCAGTGCATCCGACCGCAAAAAGTCAAAATACGCCGACATCGGTACAGTTATGCCACTTGTAGTCGGTGCACTAGGCTCATGGGTCCCTGAGAACGACAATATCAAGCGGGCATTAAATATCCCTACCGATATGTGGAAAAAGATGAAAAGAAAAATGCGAGTGGCGGCTATCGAAGGATCCGCGGGTACCACCCAATTTTTCTTTTCATCTCCGGAGTGAGGTCCTCCCCACCCTTATTCTTATTCTAGTTTTATCTTTATCATTTTATTATCTTTATTTTACCTCACTATATTTATTCCTACTATTTTACATTTTTATTTATATCTCGGGTTCTAGTTAGAATTTTCTATTTTAAAAAATTTACCCTCCATATCGGCCACTGCGAAGTAACGCATATGATGCAATTGGTTCATTGATGATTGTTCAATAACACCTATTCTGAAAATCTGTTCTTAAGAGCTTAATTTCTCTTATGTCTTGCATAGCTTGACTTCGAAATTAAACTGATTTTTGAAGATGGAAAGAGATTTAGGAGCTTGCTCCGACTCTTTCACGTGTTGTCCTGGTATTGCAGTACCTCCAGGTTCGGCACACTCCCTTCGGGGAGAAAATTAACTAATGATTTATTAACTTTAAAATAAACACTTTTTTATTTTATATATTTGGTGTCAAATTAACATGTAAACTAATTTTTTCTATAGAATAAAACTATATTTTTCTATATATTTCAATAGAAAAATAAAACTATTATTTTATATATTTGGTGTCAAATTAACATGTAAACTAATTTTTTCTATAGAATAAAACTATATTTTTCTATATATTTCAATAGAAAAATATAAAATAAAACTATATTTTTCTATATATTTCAATAGAAAAATATAAAATAAAACTATATTTTTCTATATATTTCAATAGAAAAATATAAAATAAAACTATATTTTTCTATATATTTCAACAGAAAAATATAAAATAAAACTATATTTTTCTATATATTTCAATAGAAAAATATAAAATAAAACTATATTTTTCTATATATTTCAATAGAAAAATAGAAAATAAAACTATATTTTTCTATATATTTCAATAGAAAAATATAAAATAAAACTTATTATATTTCAATAGAAAAATATAAAATTAAACTATATTTTTCTATATATTTCAATAGAAAAATATAAAATAAAACTATATTTTTCTATATATTTCAATAGAAAAATATAAAATAAAACTATATTTTTCTATATATTTCAATAGAAAAATATAAAATAAAACTATATTTTTCTATATATTTCAATAGAAAAATATAAAATAAAACTATATTTTTCTATATATTTCAATAGAAAAATATAAAATAAAACTATATTTTTCTATATATTTCAATAGAAAAACATTAAATAACGCATACTAAGAATTTCGAAGCATTAGGAAGAGAAATCAGTGCTACTACATCCGAAGTTTATTTCCAGGAAGAATGGAATCTCACATTCATCCTGATAATGACTAGGGCATAACAGCGATGCCATATCCCCGGCTTGTTCATGTCCAAAACAACCGGGACAAGATAGCAGTGAGCTTCCAGAACCTCTTCTTCATGAAGCACGCCCTGGAGTTATTAAATCGATGGAAGTGCAGATGCGGGCACCTCCTCTTTCCAAAGGAGGCCCGCATGAAGACGCACTTTATTTCATGTTCAACACATATTGCGTCACTTCCATCATCTCCAACTCCCTCTTTTCACTACTCGTATTAGCCGTCACTTTGTGACCTATGTTCCTAATTCTAGATGGCAATAAACTTCGTATTTCGATTCCAGTACCGTCTAGCCTCCAATGTTGTTTGTGTGATAAGACATGGATTTCTAAATCTAGGCACTTAGAAGTCAGAAATCACTTAAACAAGAAACATGGAGTTCAAATCAGTGAATTCTCCTACATATGCCAATGTAGCAAAACATTCACTGATTTGAGAGGTACGGCTTCGCATACCAAGAATTGCGAAGCCATCGGAGGAGAAACAAGTTTCCCAACATCCGAAGTTCATTGCCAGGAAGATGGCAAACTCACATTCATCCTGCTCATGCCTAGCACTCAACAGCGATGCCATATCCCCGGTTGCTTATTCACGTCCAAAGCAACTGGGACTAAGATAGCTGTGAGTTTTCAGCACCACTTCTTCAGGAAGCACGCCCTGGAGTCGCTGTATCGATGGAAGTGTAGATGCGGGCACCTCCTCTCCCCAAAGGAGGCCCGCATGAAGACGCATTTTATAACCTGCCGAACATATATTGCGTCACTTCCATCATCAACTCCAGGACCTGCACCCATATTCCCCTCTAGTCCCCTTGAAGAGTCTACTTCGGAGAGCTCCCAACTCGCTTCCACCACCGTCCTAAGCCCCGTCACGCACTCATTACCGGTCCCCCCCCAACCCCCATTACCCTCACTCCCCTCATTCCCCTCACCCCCATCACCACCGCTTCCGACCCCATCGACATCTCCGACACTCCATCTACTAACTTCATCACTGTATCCCCCGACACCCCACTCAATAACGACACTCGCCCCTTAGAAGTTTCCCCAAATCCCCCTATCCCATTCCCACTTCTCCCACCTCCTAGCCCCTTGTCGTTCCCTTCACTAGCACCAATTAATTCCTGTCACCATACACCGACCATCCCCACTGAAGAGAGCTCTCCAACTCACCGCCTTACTTTCCCCGACGACCACCCTACTACTGCCAACTCTACTCCCCCTACTAACAACTTCCCTCACCCGACTTCACCCATTTACCAATCCACGGCTGGCGATTCTCCCCGCATCTCGGGAAACCCGCTCCTCACCAAATGGCTTCCCATCCTGTCCGGTTGCACTCCGGAAACCAAGGATGAAGTCATTAGTGAATGCATAGCGGAGATCGTCAGTCATACTAAGGGGTCGCTGGAGACCCTCCCAGCTCAAGCTTTCTCTAGACCGAAGCGAAAACCGCGTCACCAATCTAGAGAACAGCAAAGAGCCAGGAGGGCAAGACACCATGACCCTAAAGATGCGAGCTTTATCCAGAAGCTTTTTAACATTTATCCGAAGCGAGCCGTCAACAAGGTTCTCCACGATAGTAGCCCTAGGTATGATGGGTCGCTCGATACCCTGACCTCTTTTGCCAGCTCTTTCGTGGAACCTGCTCACTTCAAGGATTTTGCTAATCGCATCAAACAAGAGTATGACGCATGCCAGTGGACAGTCCCCGACGAATCCCAAAGAGAAACTTTACTGTCCCCTCCTACCAGAAAGGAGATACTCAATAAACTGAGGAGAGTATCGAACACCGCTCCGGGTCACGATAAACTAGAATACCGCCACCTACAGAAATGTGATCCGAGCGGACGATTGATCGAAGTCCTGTTCAGGGTCGTCCACGAGCTAGGTGTCCCTTCATCGTGAAAAAAAGGTAAAACTATCCTTATCCACAAGAAGGGCCCCACGAACGACCCTGGTAATTTCAGGCCCATCACGCTGCTGTGCACGCTGTATAAGCTGTACTCGATTATTCTCGCCAAGAAGATAGTTTCTGTTGCCGTTGATCTGGAGTGGATCTCCGAGGAACAAAAAGGTTTCCTCCCAGGGATCAACGGTATACAGGAACACACCTACCTTCTACTCGGAGGTGCCTCGGTCAAGGTCACCATCTATACCGATGATACAGCTATCATAGCGATTTACTATTTACATTTCATATTTTATATATAATTGAATACCTTGAGTTTTAGATAAAACTTTTCTTTTTAAAAAAAAATCCCTAATATCTGCTACTGAAAGTATTATGTATGATGCAATTGAATAATTTGATAATTTACTCAATTATTATCTCCAAGTTCGGAAAACACCCATAGCGGAATACATTAATTAAGATCAGCTTTCGCGGCCTTTTAGCTAAGATTAATACTTTTGGATAAAATCAAAACATCTCAGCATTTTGGCATAGATCATCGATTTTTGGCTTTTTGGCTAAGATCAAGGTCTCTCAGTATTTTGGCCAATATAAAGGTTCTAGACCTTTTAGCATATATTAAGATTCACGGCCTTTTGGCTTAAAACAAAGGTTCTCGGCCTTTTGTCTGTGATCAAGCATATCATACTTTTTGCTAAGATTATCTTTCTCGCCCTTTTGAATAGTATCTTCTTTCTCTGTTTTTGGCTAAAATCAAAGCCTCTCGTTATTTAGACTATTATAATATTTGCTTGATCTTTTGGCTAAGATCAAATACTCTCATATTGTTATACAAGATCATCTTTTCTCAGCCTTTTAACTAATATTTTTTTTCTCAGCCTTTTGACTAAAATGCCCTTAAGATCAAAATATCTCATCCTTTTGGCTAAGATCAAAGACTCTCGTCCTTTTAGCTAAGATGATCTATTCTCGTTATTTTGGTATAGATCATCGATTCTCGGCCTTTTGGCTAAGATTAAAATATATCGTCCTTTTGGCTAAGATCAAAGCATCTCGTCCTTTTGGCTAAGATGATCGATTATCGGCCTTTTAGCTAAGATTAAAACCCATCGGCCCATTGGCTAAAATCATCTCTTTTCAGCCTTTCGGCTGAGATTAAAATATCTCGTCCTTTTGGCTAAGATCTTCTTTTTCAACTCTACTTTCCCTACTAACGACTTCCCTCACCTGACTTCACCCATCAACCATTCCACGGCTGGCGATTCTCCCCGCATCTCGAGAAACCCGCTCCTCACTAAATGGCTTCCCATCCTGTCCGGTTGCACTCCGGAAACCAAGGATGAAGTCATTAGTGAATGCATAGCGGAAATCGTCAGTCATACTAAGGGGTCACTGGAGACCCTCCCAGTTCAAGCTTTCCTTAGACCGAAGCGAAAACCGCGCCATCAATCTAGAGAACAGCAAAGAGCTAGGAGGGCAAGACACCATGACCCTAAAGATGCGAGCTTTATCCAGAAGCTATTTAACATATATCTGAAGCGAGCCGTCAACAAGGTTCTCCACGATAGTAGCCCGAGGTATGATGGGTCGCTCGATACCCTGCCCGCTTTTGCCAGCTCTTTCGTGGAACCTGCTCACTTCAAGGATTTTGCTAATAGTATCAAACAAGAGTATGACGAATGCCAGTGGACAGTCCCCGACGAATCCCAAACAGATATTTTACTGTCCCCATCCTACCAGAAAGGAGATAATAAACAAACTGAGGAGAGTTTCGAACACCGCTCCGGGTCACGATAAATTAGAATACCGCCACCTACAGAAATGTGACCCGAGCGGACGTCTGATCGAAGCCCTTTTCAGGGTCGTCCACGAGCTAGGTGTCCCTTCATCGTGAAAAAAAGGTAAAACTATCCTTATCCACAAGAAGGGCCCCACGAACGACCCTGGTAATTTCAGGCCCATCACGCTGCTGTGCACGCTGTATAAGCTGTACTCGAGTATTCTCGCCAAGAAGATAGTTTCTGTTGCCGTTGATCTGGAGTGGATCTCCGAGGAACAAAAAGGTTTCCTCCCAGGGATCAACGGTATACAGGAACATACATATCTTCTGGAATCATGTATTGGCGAGGCTCGGAAATCCAAGAGGCAGCTCTATATAGCGTGGCTGGATCTCCGCAACGCGTTCGGTTCTCTCCCACACACCACCCTCAAAAATCTCTTCCTTTCCCTCCCAATCCCCCAACGTTTAAAGGCAATACTAACTGAACTTTACAACGACAACTGCAGCTACCTGCAAGGCGGCGAACACTCCCTGAATATCCATTCAACAGCGGGTATTCGTCAATGTGATGGCCTGAGCCCGATTATTTATAATCTGGCAACCGAGCCACTAACGAGGCTGATAAAGCGAATCAATCCCGGATTCAACCTCGGAGGTGCCTCGGTCAAGGTCACCACCTATGCCGATGATACAGCTATCATAGCAGGGAGTGCCAATGCACTCCAACATACACTGGACCGACTGACCGATACATCGTCTTTGCTAGGACTGACCTTCAACCCGACTAAATGTGCTTCCCTTACTCTACTGAGCGGCAAAATTGCCGCCAAATCATTTACACTGTACAATAATAGTATTCCAAAACGAGCAAAGACGGACTACGAAATTTACCTGGGCATCCCAATCGGTTACAATTACTTATACAGTTTATGTAACGATGTCCCAGGTAAGATTGACAAACTGGCAGAATGCCTTTTAGCCCCATGGCAAAAGCTCGAAGTTCTGCGAGCTTTCCTGCTCCCATCGAACTCATTCGATCTCTCTTCCGGTAGAGTATCTAAGGAAGGATTAACAAAACTCGATCAGAAAGTTGTATCCTTCCTTAAGTACATATGCAAACTACCGGAGAGAGCATCGAATTCATTCCTCTATGCCACCAGATCGGTGGGGGCGCTAGCTATTCCTAAGTCGATCGAAGAGGCAGATGTTTGGACTCTTTCCAAGGGCCTACATCTGCTAAATTCGAAAGACGAAACAATAAATACGCTAGCTCAAAAGGAACTCACGCAGACCATAGAGACGGGTCTAAAAGGTGCTACTGCATCACACCACAAATTTTTGTCAGGGAACAACGATGGAGGCCTTTACGCTTTTAGGCACAACTCCACCCTGACAAATATTTGGACGAGGACGAGGAAAGCGGCCGCTAGATTGCACTGCAAGATTGATGCCGATGATAGAAACCAACTAATACTTATCATCGATGACTTCTCTTACAGGCCTTCTAAGGTCGTTCGAACCGTCCGGTTAGCGTTGAGAGAAAGGTGGTCCGAGAAGCTCCTCTCTCTAGCCGTGCAAGGAACGGTTCCTAGCGCTATGTCGCTTGATAAGTCAAGTGGGGATATCCCCCATTTGACCTCAGCTAGAACCCCTCTATCCTTCACGGCTTGGAGCTTCTGGTCCAAAGCCAAGCTTGGCTGCCTCCCCACGAAATTCATTCCGGGGGTAGCGTCGAGCGATACAATGTGCAGAAGATGTTTCCAAAAGGAAGAGACTACTTCGCACGTTGTATCTAGCTGTTCCTCAATGCTGCCACACTACACCAAACGTCATGATGCAGTAGAACATATACTGACTAACCTGTTAGAAATCCTGGACGTCCCCCACTCCCTTAAAGTGCGTTCAGGTGCCCTCATTCCAGACATTACCATTACTTCTCCACATATTGTCATAGACTTGACATGCCCGTTTGATGAAGTCTCAAACCTAGCTAGTGCATCCGACCGCAAAAAAATCAAAATACGCCGACATCGGCACAATCATGCCACTTGTAGTCGGTGCACTAGGCTCCTGGGTCCCTGAGAATGACAATATCAAGCGGGCATTAAATATCCCTACCGATATGTGGAAAAAGATGAAAAGAAAAATGCGAGTGGCGGCTATCGAAGGATCCGCGGGTACCACCCACATTTTCTTTTCATCTCCGGAGTGAGGTCCCCCCCACCCCACCCTTATTCTTATTCTAGTTTCATCTTTATCATTATATTATCTTTATTTTACCTCACTATATTTATTCCTACTATTTTACATTTTTATTTATATCTCGGGTTCTAGTTAGAATTTTCTATTTTAAAAAATTTACCCTCCATATCGGCCACTGCGAAGTAACGCGTATGATGCAATTGGTTCATTGATGATTGTTCAATAACACCTATTCTGAAAATCTGTTCTTAAGAGCTTAATTTCTCTTATGTCTTGCATAGCTTGACTTCGAAATTAAACTGATTTTTGAAGATGGAAAGAGATTTAGGAGCTTGCTCCGACTCTTTCACGTGTTGTCCTGGTATTGCAGTACCTCCAGGTTCGGCACACTCCCTTCGGGGAGAAAATTAACTAATGATTTATTAACTTTAAAATAAACACTTTTTTATTTTATATATTTGGTGTCAAATTAACATGTAAACTAATTTTTTCTATAGAATAAAACTATATTTTTCTATATATTTCAATAGAAAAATAAAACTATTATTTTATATATTTGGTGTCAAATTAACATGTAAACTAATTTTTTCTATAGAATAAAACTATATTTTTCTATATATTTCAATAGAAAAATATAAAATAAAACTATATTTTTCTATATATTTCAATAGAAAAATATAAAATAAAACTATATTTTTCTATATATTTCAATAGAAAAATATAAAATAAAACTATATTTTTCTATATATTTCAACAGAAAAATATAAAATAAAACTATATTTTTCTATATATTTCAATAGAAAAATATAAAATAAAACTATATTTTTCTATATATTTCAATAGAAAAATAGAAAATAAAACTATATTTTTCTATATATTTCAATAGAAAAATATAAAATAAAACTATATTTTTCTATATATTTCAATAGAAAAATATAAAATAAAACTATATTTTTCTATATATTTCAATAGAAAAATATAAAATAAAACTATATTTTTCAATATATTTCAATAGAAAAATATAAAATAAAACTATATTTTTCTATATATTTCAATAGAAAAATATAAAATAAAACTATATTTTTCTATATATTTCAATAGAAAAATATAAAATAAAACTATATTTTTCTATATATTTCAATAGAAAAATATAAAATAAAATTATATTTTTCTATATATTTCAATAGAAAAATATAAAATAAAACTATATTTTTCTATATATTTCAATAGAAAAATATAAAATAAAACTATATTTTTCTATATATTTCAATAGAAAAATAGAAAATAAAACTATATTTTTCTATATATTTCAATAGAAAAATATAAAATAAAACTATATTTTTCTATATATTTCAATAGAAAAATATAAAATAAAACTATATTTTTCTATATATTTCAATAGAAAAACATTAAATAACGCATACTAAGAATTTCGAAGCATTAGGAAGAGAAATCAGTGCTACTACATCCGAAGTTTATTTCCAGGAAGAATGGAATCTCACATTCATCCTGATAATGACTAGGGTATAACAGCGATGCCATATCCCCGGCTTGTTCATGTCCAAAACAACCGGGACAAGATAGCAGTGAGCTTCCAGAACCTCTTCTTCATGAAGCACGCCCTGGAGTTGTTAAATCGATGGAAGTGCAGATGCGGGCACCTCCTCTTCCCAAAGGAGGCCCGCATGAAGACGCACTTTATTTCCTGTTCAACACATATTGCGTCACTTCCATCATCACCAACTCCAGGACCTGCACCCATATTCCTCTCCTCCCCTTGAAGAGTCTACTTCGGAGAGCTCCCAACTCGCTTCCACCACCGTCCTAAGCCCCGTCACGCACTCATTACCGGTCCCCCCCCCAACCCCCATTACCCTCACTCCCCTCATTCCCCTCACCCCATCACCACCGCTTCCGACCCCATCGACATCTCCGACACTCCATCTACTAACTTCATCACTGTATCCCCCGACACCCCACTCAATAACGACACTCGCCCCTTAGAAGTTACCCCAAATCCCCCTATCCCATTCCCACTTCTCCCACCTCCTAGCCCCTTGTCGTTCCCTTCACTAGCACCAATTAATTCCTATCACCATACACCGACCATCCCCACTGAAGAGAGCTCTCCGACTCACCGCCTTACTTTCCCCGACGACCACCCTACTACTGCCAACTCTACTCCCCCTACTAACGACTTCCCTCACCCGACTTCACCCATTTACCAATCCACGGCTGGCGATTCTCCCCGCATCTCGGGAAACCCGCTCCTCACCAAATGGCTTCCCATCCTGTCCGGTTGCACTCCGACAACCAAGGATGAAGTCATTAGTGAATGCATAGCGGAGATCGTCAGCCATACTAAGGGGTCACTGGAGACCCTCCCAGTTCAAGCTTTCTCTAGACCGAAGCGAAAACCGCGCCATCAATCTAGAGAACAGCAAAGAGCTAGGAGGGCAAGACACCATGACCCCAAAGATGCTAGCTTTATCCAGAAGCTATTTAACATTTATCCTAAGCGAGCCGTCAACAAGGTTCTCCACGATAGTAGCCCGAGGTATGATGGGTCGCTCGATACCCTGACCTCTTTTGCCAGCTCTTTCGTGGAACCTGCTCACTTCAAGGATTCTGCTAACCGCATCAAACAAAAGTATGACGAATGCCAGTGGACAGTCCCCGACGATTCCCAGACGGAACCTTTACTGTCGCCTCCTACCAGAAAGGAGATACTCAATAAACTGAGGAGAGTATCGAACACCGCTCCGGGTCACGATAAACTAGAATACCGCCACCTACAGAAATGTGACCGAGCGGACGATTGATCGAAGCCTTGTTCGGGGTCGTCCACGAGCTAGGTGTCCCTTCATCGTGAAAAAAAGGTAAAACTATCCTTATCCACAAGAAGGGCCCCACGAACGACCCTGGTAATTTCAAGCCCATCACGCTGCTGTGCACGCTGTATAAGCTGTACTCGAGTATTCTCGCCAAGAAGATAGTTTCTGTTGCCGTTGATCTGGAGTGGATTTCCGAGGAACAAAAAGGTTTCCTCCCAGGGATCAACGGTATACAGGAACACACCTACCTTCTAGAGTCTTGTATTGGCGAGGCTCGAAAATCAAAGAGGCAGCTTTACATAGCGTGGCTGGATCTCCGCAACGCGTTCGGTTCTCTCCCACACACTACCCTCAAAAATCTCTTCCTCTCCCTCCCAATCCCCCAACGTTTAAAGGCAATACTTACTGAACTTTACAACGACAACTGCAGCTCCCTGCAAGGCGGCGAACACTCCCTGAATATCCATTCAACAGCGGGTGTTCGTCAAGGTGATGGCCTGAGCCCGATTATTTTTAATCTGGCAACCGAGCCACTAACGAGGCTGATAAAGCGAATCAATCCCGGATTCAACCTCGGAGGTGCCTCGGTCAAGGTCACCACCTATACCGATGATACAGCTATCATAGCAGGGAGCGTCGATGCACTCCAAAATACACTGACCCAACTTACTAATACATCGTCTTTGCTAGGACTGACCTTCAACCCGACTAAATGCGCATCTCTTACTCTACTGAGCGGCAAAATTGCCGCCAAATCATTTACAATGTACAATAATAGTATTCCAAAACTAGCAAAGACAGACTACGAAACTTATCTGGGCATCCCAATCGGCTACAACTATTTATACAGTTTGTGTACCGATGTCCCAGGTAAGATTGACAAACTGGCAGAATGCCTTTTAGCCCCATGGCAAAAGCTCGAAGTTCTGCGAGCTTTCCTGCTCCCATCGATCTCATTCGATCTCTCTTCCGGTAGAGTATCTAAGGAAGGATTAACAAAACTCGATCAGAAAGTTGTATCCTTCCTTAAGTACATATGCAAACTACCGGAGAGAGCATCGAATTCATTCCTCTATGCTACCAGATCGGTGGGAGGGCTAGCGATTCCCAAGTCAATCGAAGAGGCAGATGTATGGACTCTCTCCAAGGGCCTACATCTGCTAAATTCGAGCGACCAAACGATAAATACGCTAGCTCAAAAGGAACTCACGCAGACCATAGAGACGGGTCTAAAAGGTGCTACTGCATCACACCACAAATTTTTGTCAGGGAATAACGATGGAGGCCTTTACGCTTTTAGGCACAACTCCACCCTGACAAATATTTGGACGAGGACGAGGAAAGCGGCCGCTAGATTGCACTGCAAGATTGATGCCGATGATAGAAACCAACTAATACTTATCATCGATGACTTCTCTTGCAGGCCTTCTAAGGTCGTTCGAACCGTCCGGTTAGCGTTGAGAGAAAGGTGGTCCGAGAAGCTCCTCTCTCTAGCCGTGCAAGGAAGGGTTCCTAGCGCTATGTCGCTTGATAAGTCAAGTGGGGATATCCCCCATTTGACCTCAGCTAGAACCCCTCTATCCTTCACGGCTTGGAGCTTCTGGTCCAAAGCCAAGCTTGGCTGCCTCCCCACGAAATTCATTCCGGGGGTAGCGTCGAGCGATACAATGTGCAGAAGATGTTTCCAAAAGGAAGAGACTACTTCGCACGTTGTATCTAGCTGTTCCTCAATGCTGCTACACTACACCAAACGTCATGATGCAGTAGAACATATACACACTAACCTGTTAGAAATCCTGGACGTCCCCCACTCCCTTAAAGTGCGTTCAGGTGCCCTCATTCCAGACATTACCATTACTTCTCCACATATTGTCATAGATGTGACATGCCCGTTCGATGAAGTCTCAAACTTAGCCAGTGCATCCGACCGCAAAAAGTCAAAATACGCCGACATTGGCACAGTCATGCCACTTGTAGTCGGTGCACTAGGCTCATGGGTCCCTGAGAACGACAATATCAAGCGGGCATTAAATATCCCTACCGATATGTGGAAAAAGATGAAAAGAAAAATGCGAGTGGCGGCTATCGAAGGATCCGCGGGTACCACCCGCATTTTCTTTTCATCTCCGGAGTGAGGTCCCCCCACCCCACCCTTATTATTATTCTAGTTTCATCTTTATCATTCTATTATCTTTATTTTACCTCACTATATTTATTCCAACTATTTTACATTTTTATTTATATCTCGGGTTCTAGTTAGAATTTTCTATTTTAAAAAATTTACCCTCCATATCGGCCACTGCGAAGTAACGCGTATGATGCAATTGGTTCATTGATGATTGTTCAATAACACCTATTCTGAAAATCTGTTCTTAAGAGCTTAATTTCTCTTATGTCTTGCATAGCTTGACTTCGAAATTAAACTGATTTTTGAAGATGGAAAGAGATTTAGGAGCTTGCTCCGACTCTTTCACGTGTTGTCCTGGTATTGCAGTACCTCCAGGTTCGGCACACTCCCTTCGGGGAGAAAATTAACTAATGATTTATTAACTTTAAAATAAACACTTTTTTATTTTATATATTTGGTGTCAAATTAACATGTAAACTAATTTTTTCTATAGAATAAAAACTATATTTTTCTATATATTTCAATAGAAAAATAAAACTATTATTTTATATATTTGGTGTCAAATTAACATGTAAACTAATTTTTTCTATAGAATAAAACTATATTTTTCTATATATTTCAATAGAAAAATATAAAATAAAACTATATTTTTCTATATATTTCAATAGAAAAATATAAAATAAAACTATATTTTTCTATATATTTCAATAGAAAAATATAAAATAAAACTATATTTTTCTATATATTTCAACAGAAAAATATAAAATAAAACTATATTTTTCTATATATTTCAATAGAAAAATATAAAATAAAACTATATTTTTCTATATATTTCAATAGAAAAATAGAAAATAAAACTATATTTTTCTATATATTTCAATAGAAAAATATAAAATAAAACTATATTTTTCTATATATTTCAATAGAAAAATATAAAATAAAACTATATTTTTCTATATATTTCAATAGAAAAATATAAAATAAAACTATATTTTTCAATATATTTCAATAGAAAAATATAAAATAAAACTATATTTTTCTATATATTTCAATAGAAAAATATAAAATAAAACTATATTTTTCTATATATTTCAATAGAAAAATATAAAATAAAACTATATTTTTCTATATATTTCAATAGAAAAATATAAAATAAAACTATATTTTTCTATATATTTCAATAGAAAAATATAAAATAAAACTATATTTTTCTATATATTTCAATAGAAAAATATAAAATAAAACTATATTTTTCTATATATTTCAATAGAAAAATAGAAAATAAAACTATATTTTTCTATATATTTCAATAGAAAAATATAAAATAAAACTATATTTTTCTATATATTTCAATAGAAAAATATAAAATAAAACTATATTTTTCTATATATTTCAATAGAAAAACATTAAATAACGCATACTAAGAATTTCGAAGCATTAGGAAGAGAAATCAGTGCTACTACATCCGAAGTTTATTTCCAGGAAGAATGGAATCTCACATTCATCCTGATAATGACTAGGGTATAACAGCGATGCCATATCCCCGGCTTGTTCATGTCCAAAACAACCGGGACAAAGATAGCAGTGAGCTTCCAGAACCTCTTCTTCATGAAGCACGCCCTGGAGTTGTTAAATCGATGGAAGTGCAGATGCAGGCACCTCCTCTTCCCAAAGGAGGCCCGCATGAAGACGCACTTTATTTCCTGTTCAACACATATTGCGTCACTTCCATCATCACCAACTCCAGGACCTGCACCCATATTCCTCTCCTCCCCTTGAAGAGTCTACTTCGGAGAGCTCCCAACTCGCTTCCACCACCGTCCTAAGCCCCGTCACGCACTCATTACCGGTCCCCCCCCAACCCCCATTACCCTCACTCCCCTCATTCCCCTCACCCCCATCACCACCGCTTCCGACCCCATCGACATCTCCGACACTCCATCTACTAACTTCATCACTGTATCCCCCGACACCCCACTCAATAACGACACTCGCCCCTTAGAAGTTACCCCAAATCCCCCTATCCCATTCCCACTTCTCCCACCTCCTAGCCCCTTGTCGTTCCCTTCACTAGCACCAATTAATTCCTATCACCATACACCGACCATCCCCACTGAAGAGAGCTCTCCGACTCACCGCCTTACTTTCCCCGACGACCACCCTACTACTGCCAACTCTACTCCCCCTACTAACGACTTCCCTCACCCGACTTCACCCATTTACCAATCCACGGCTGGCGATTCTCCCCGCATCTCGGGAAACCCGCTCCTCACCAAATGGCTTCCCATCCTGTCCGGTTGCACTCCGGAAACCAAGGATGAAGTCATTAGTGAATGCATAGCTGAGATCGTCAGTCATACTAAGGGGTAACTGGAGACCCTCCCAGTTCAAGCTTTCTCTAGACCGAAGTGAAAACCGCGCCATCAATCTAGAGAACAGCAAAGAGCTAGGAGGGCAAGACACCATGACCCCAAATATGCTAGCTTCATCCAGAAGCTATTTAACATTTATCCGAAGCGAGCCGTCAACAAGGTTCTCCACGATAGTAGCCCGAGGTATGATGGGGCGCACGATACCCTGACCTCTTTTGCCAGCTCTTTCGTGGAACCTGCTCACTTCAAGGATTTTGCTAATCGCATCAAATAAGAGTATGACGCATACCAGTGGACAGTCCCCGATGAATCCCAAACAGAACCTTTACTGTCCCCTCCTACCAGAAAGGAGATACTCAATAAACTGAGGATAGTATCGAACACCGCTCCGGGTCACGATAAACTAGAATACCGCCACCTACAGAAATGTGATCCGAGTGGCCGATTGATCGAAGCCCTGTTCAGGGTCGTCCACGAGCTGGGTGTCCCTTCGTCGTGGAAAAAAGGTAAAACTATCCTTATCTACAAGAAGGGCCCCACGAACGACCCTGGTAATTTCATGCCCATCACGCTGCTGTGCACGCTATATAAGCTGTACTCGAGTATTCTCGCCAAGAAGATAGTTTCTGTTTCCGTTGATCTGGAGTGGATCTCCGAGGAACAAAAAGGTTTCCTCCCAGGGATCAACGGTATACAGGAACACACTTACCTTCTACTCGGAGGTGCCTCGGTCAAGGTCACCACCAATACCGATGATACAGCTATCATAGCGATTTACTATTTACATTTCATATTTTATATATAATTGAATACCTTGAGTTTTAGATAAAACTTTTCTTTTTAAAAAAAATCCCTAATATCTGCTACTGAAAGTATTATGTATGATGCAATTGAATAATTTGATAATTTACTCAATTATTATCTCCAAGTTCGGAAAACACCCATAGCGGAATACATTAATTAAGATCAGCTTTCGCGGCCTTTTAGCTAAGATTAATACTTTTGGATAAATTCAAAACATCTCAGCATTTTGGCATAGATCATCGATTTTTGGCTTTTTGGCTAAGATCAAAGTCTCTCAGTATTTTGGCCAACATAAAGGTTCTAGACCTTTTAGCATATATTAAGATTCACGGCCTTTTGGCTTAAAACAAAGGTTCTCGGCCTTTTGTCTGTGATCAAGCATATCATACTTTTTGCTAAGAGTATCTTTCTCGCCCTTTTGAATAGTATCTTCTTTCTCTGTTTTTGGCTAAAATCAAAGCCTCTCGTTATTTAGACTATTATAATATTTGCTTGATCTTTTGGCTAAGATCAAAGACTCTCATATTGTTATACAAGATCATCTTTTCTCAGCCTTTTAACTAATATCTTTTTTCTCAGCCTTTTGACTAAAATGCCCTTAAGATCAAAATATATCATCCTTTTGGCTAAGATCAAAGACTCTCGTCCTTTTGGCTAAGATTAAAATATATCGTCCTTTTGGCTAAGATCAAAGCATATCGTCCTTTTGGCTAAGATGATCGATTATCGGCCTTTTGGCTAAGATTAAAACCCATCGGCCCATTGGCTAAAATCATCTCTTTTCTGCCTTTTGGCTAAGATTAAAATATCTCGTCCTTTTGGCTAAGATCTTCTTTTTCGGAATGTTATCTAAGATCCAAGCATATCTGCCTTTTGGCTAAGATCGATCTTAACACTTTTTTTTTTAATCCAGGCACCTGTGAATGTTGCAAGAATCAAGCTCTTAAGACCAGGTTACTATGAAGTGGCTGATATAAGCAATATTCACAGAATTATCCTTAGAACCTGCGATATATCAATATTATTTTACATTCTTTTATATTCTAAATTTATTTTATTTATTCTATTTATACATTTTTATAAATTTACATACATTCATATTACACTTTACATCTTTACATATTCTTACATATTTTTATATATTTTTATATTCTATATTTACATACATTTACATTTTCTGTATATTCTACATATATTTTAACATTCACTTACTTTTACTTTTTATCTATATACTTCTACTTTCACACCTATTCCCCATATACTCTTATCCTTTACACTTTTATCTCACTTCCCCCTATTTTCACTACTCGTATTAGCCGTCACTTTGTGACCTATGGTCATAATTCTAGATAGCAATAAACTTCGTATTTCGATTCCAGTACCGTCTAGCCTCCAATGTTGTTTGTGTGATAAGACATGGATTTCTAAATATAGGCACTTAGAAGTCAGAAATCACTTAAACAAGAAACATGGAGTTCAAATCAGTGAATTCTCCTACATATGCCAATGTAGCAAAACATTCACTGATTTGAGAGGTACGGCTTCGCATACCAAGAATTGCGAAGCCATCGGAGGAGAAACAAGTTTCCCAACATCCGAAGTTCATTGCCAGGAAGATGGCAAACTCACATTCATCCTGCTCATGCCTAGCACTCAACAGCGATGCCATATCCCCGGTTGCTTGTTCACGTCCAAAGCAACCTGGACAAAGATAGCAGTGAGTTTCCAATACCACTTGTATTGCAAAGAATCAAGCTATTAAAACTAGGTTACTTTGTAATGTATGATATAAGCAATATTCACAGAATTCTCCCTAGAACCTGCGATATATCAATAATTATTTTACATTCTTTTATATTTTCAATTTATTTTATTTATTCTATTCATACATTTATATATTTACATACCTTCATATTATATTCATATTTTACATACATTATACATTTTTTACATGTTTTTACATTCTAGAAATGTGATCCGAGTGGACGATTGATCGAAGCCATGTTCAGGGTCGTCCACGAGCAGGGTGTCCCTTCATCGTGGAAAAAAGGTAAAACTATCCTTATCCACAAGAAGGGCCCCACGAACGACCCTGGTAATTTCAGGCCCATCACGCTGCTGTGCACGCTATATAAGCTGTACTCGAGTATCCTCGCCAAGAAGATAGTTTCTGTTGCCGTTGATCTGGAGTGGATCTCCGAGGAACAAAAAGGGTTCCTCCCAGGGATCAACGGTATACAGGAATACACCTACCTTCTACTCGGAGGTGCCTCGGTCAAGGTCACCATATATACCGATGATACAGCTATCATAGCGATTTACTATTTACATTTCATATTTTATATATAATTGAATACCTTGAGTTTTAGATAAAACTTTTCTTTTTAAAAAAAAATCCCTAATATCTGCTACTGAAAGTATTATGTATGATGCAATTGAATAATTTGATAATTTACTCAATTATTATCTCCAAGTTCGGAAAACACCCATAGCGGAATACATTAATTAAGATCAGCTTTGGCGGCCTTTTAGCTAAGATTAATACTTTTGGATAAAATCAAAACATCTCAGCATTTTGGAATAGATCATCGATTCTTGGCTTTTTGGCTAAGATCAAAGTCTCTCAGTATTTTGGCCAACATAAAGGCTCTAGACCTTTTAGCATATATTAAGATTCACGGCCTTTTGGCTTAAAACAAAGATTCTCGGCCTTTTGTCTGTGATCAAGCATATCATACTTTTTGCTAAGATTATCTTTCTCGCGCTTTTGAATAGTATCTTCTTTCTCTGTTTTTGGCTAAAATCAAAGCCTCTCGTTATTTAAACTATTATAATATGTTCTTGATCTTTTGGCTAAGATCAAAGACTCTCATATTGTTATACAAGATCATCTTTTCTCAGCATTTTAACTAATATCTTTTTTCTCAGCCTTTTGACTAAAATGCCCTTAAGATCAAAATCTCTCATCCTTTTGGCTAAAATCAAAGACTCTCGTCCTTTTAGCTAAGATGATCTATTCTCGGTATTTTAGTATAGATCATCGATTCTCGGCCTTTTGGCTAAGATTAAAATATATCGTCCTTTTGGCTAAGATCAAAGCATCTCTTCCTTTTGGCTAAGATGATCGATTATCGGCCTTTTGGCTAAGATTAAAACCCATCGGCCCATTGGCTAAAATCATCTATTTTCAGCCTTTTGGCTAAGATGATCTATTCTCGGTATTTTGGTATAGATCATCGATTCTCTGACTTTTGGCTAAGATTAAAATATATCGTCCTTTTGGCTAAGATCAAATCATCTCGTTCTTTTGGCTAAGATTATCGATTATCGGCCTTTTGGCTAAGATTAAAACCCATCGGCCCATTGGCTAAAATCATCTCTTTTCAGCCTTTTGGCTAAGATTAAATATCTCGTCCTTTTGGCTAAGATCTTCTTTCTCGGAATTTTATCTAAGATCCAAGCATCTCTGCCTTTTTGCTAAGTTCGATCTTAACACTTTATTTTTTAAATCCAGGTACCAGTGAACATTGAAAGGAATCAAGCTCTTAAGACCAGGTTACTATGAAGTGGCTGATATAAGCAATATTCTCAGAATTCTTTCTAGAACCTGCGATATATCAATAATTATTTTACATTATTTTATATTTACAATATATTTGTATGCATACATTTCTATAAATTGACCTACATTCATATTATATTTATTTTATACATTTTTACATATTTTACTTTCTATATTCTACATATATTTTAACATTCACTTACTTTTACATTATATAAATACTCATACTTTCACACCTTTTTTCCCTATATACGCTTATCTCTTACACTTTTTTTTAGCTCACACACTATATTCTTCACTCGTATTAGCCGTCACTTTTGTGACCTATGGTCCTAATACTAGGCAATAAACTCCAAGTTTCGATTCCAGTACCGTCTAGCCTCCAATGTTGCTTGTGTGATAAGGCATGGACTTATAAATATAGACTTAGAAGTCAGAAAACACTTAAGCAACAAACATGGAATTCAAATCAGTGAATTCTCCTACATTTACCAATGTAGCTAAACATTCACTGATTTTAGAGGTACGGCTTCGCATACCAAGAATTGCGAATCCATCGGAGGAGAAACAAGTTTTCCAACATCCGAAGTGCATTGTTATTATATGTAATCTGGTAACCGAACCACTAACGAGGCCGATAAAGCGAATCAATCCCAAATATGCCACATATTGTCAAGGCCATATATGCCAATGATACAGCTATCATAGCAGGGAGCGCCGATGCAATCCAACATACACTGAACCGACTTCCTAAGATATCGTCTTTGCTAGGACTTACTTTTAACTCGTCTAAATGTTCTACCTTTACCGTAAAACTGCCGCTAAAACCATTACTATATATAACAATAGCATACCCAAACTAGCAAAGACAGAATACGAAATTTACCTGGGCATCCCAATCGGTAACAACTCTCTGTACAGTTTATGTACCAATGACTCAGGTAAGCTTAACAAACTTGCCGAATGATTTTGTACTTTCCTGCTTCCTTCGATCTTATTCGATCTTCAATAATTATTATCGATGACTTCTCTTTCAGCTTTTCTAAGGTTGTTTGAAACGACCGGTTAGCATTGAAAGAAAGGTAGTCCGAGAAGTTCCTCTCTCTAGCCGTACAATGACGGGTTCCAAGCGCTATGTCGCTTGACAAATCAAATGGGAAAATCCCCCACTTGACCTCAGCTAGAACCTGTCTTTCCTCGCGGCTTGGGGCTTCTGGTCCAAAGCCAAGATTAGCTGCCACCCCATGAAATGCATCCCGGCGGTAGTGTAGAGCGATATAATGTGTAGAAGATGTTTCCAAAAAGAGGAGACAACTTCGCACGTTGTAGGATAACAAAAAAAATCGCGGAATACATCGCAACAGCCCGCACACTCTACACCACCCATGCAACCTATTCACCTAATTTCATATTATAAGTGCTATATCATTATGTGATAAGACTTTTACAAAATTATATATGTTACTTATTTTTAGGCGTCCATATACTTCTTGATTTAGTATTAATATACGAATTAAACCCATACATTATATTATAAGAATAACATTTATTATATAACATAATAACAATAATAAAAAGTTATATTAGAAAAGTTCTTGTATCCTCCTCAATTAATGTTAACACGGTACTAGTTATATTTGCTATAGTATCTTTCAACTGGTAATTAGATAGAGCTGCAATCTGTATATCATTTGAGTTATATAAATATTGATATATTGGTGTTAAGTTCAAACTGTTAATAGACATCCATGCATATTTTATTAGTTTGTTTAATAGATTTGATCTATAGTCACCAGCTATATTTTATAATCTTTGTATTGTCAATGTAAACATATTTATATATGTTCGTTGGTTAACTTTAAATTGTATATACTCTAAGTATTCATTATTATATTAGTTCTAAATAAATTAAGATGTTTTCTATTTTAAAATTAATTCAAACAACTATTTCCTCACTTAAAAACTTGATTATTAAAGACAATGATGACGATAATACCTATATTTATGATGTTATTATAAATTTATATTTTAATATTATAATTTATATTTACTAAATATTTTATATTATATATATACTATTAATTTAATAATTATTGTAAATCTAATTTAATTGAAATGGTATTACATATTAAATAATCAAATTCATATAACTGGGTACCAGTTACCGCATGGACTTATACATTAAAAAGCATTATTAAATTGATATTACTAATACAATTAGTGGTGCTTAGATAAGTCCAGCCAGTAACGTGTAAACAAAAGGATAGAGTGACAAAATGTAAGTGTGGTAGATTGCGAATGACATATTACCGAAGAGTCGAAGACTTTTGTTTATAAAAATTAGATATATCTACTTTCTAATCGATCATGCTTATTGTATTATTATTTTGCTTGCTCACAAAATAATCCATGCATTTTCTAAAAGTTGTTCGCAATCAGTTACCTATAAATTCACGTCACATATTATGATTCTTGACATTACTTGTAATCATGTTGTTAATACGAGTAATATAACTACAAATATATAATCAATAGACAGATCCGACTGATAGTATACTCGCATTTTGTGAATATGAGTACTATACAATATAAGCATTATACCATTGTAATTAATGTGGTGTAATTTATTATTATTACTATAAACTACTCGCATACGTTTTATATGATTATATAATATACAGTGACTAGAAACAGCTTAAGCTGTAAGGTATTAGGTTGAAGGCATGCATTAACTGTTTAATATTGATATTATCGAATGGATTTATTGTCTAATGGATAGTCGAGGGGTATAGGTTAGACATCTTAAGTTAGTGATTTCATCAAAGATTTGTAATGGTAATAATATAATAAAATGGAATAGGAGAGTCATACATGAGTTTAGATTCGGACATAAAGTGAGGCAGAGTGAGCGAACGATTCGGTGCCGTCTGTTCCATATGTGGTGTCGGTGTTCATTATCTGTAATGTTAAATACCATTGGATATTAAACATTGCATGTTGCGCGATCGCTGAGCAAAATATTATGAAAATTCGAAATAACGAATACGAATTTAAGTCGGGAATCTTGACTTTCGATGATCTAATTTATATTTACATCCATGCGATTTATGTACAATATTTGGAATTAAAGAGATTCTCATGTACGGTAAATAAATATTAAAGTATGCAATTATTGCATAATAGATTGTTTAGTTTAATATCAAACAGATGATTGACATGCTATGATATCAATGAAGAGAGATCTAGCCCGTGTTGTATTATTTTTCAAAATATTACATTTAGGAATATTGGTGTGTGTTGGAATTCTAAATATGTTTAGAATTCTAGAATAGGTATTTTAATTGCAAATCTTAAAGGTCAACATAAAATTATATTTTCAAAGGTTGTAATTTTCTTAGTTTTTATTTAAATTGAAACCGTACATTCTAATATATTAATTTTATATTTTCATTTTTGTATATATATCATATTAGTTATCCAGATACTGTATAATATACACAGTACATTATATAGTGTACAATGAGAAATTGTTGCTTTAAATTGATGTTTATCATTCAATATTTTAAACTCCCGGAAATTGATACTAAATTTATATTACTATTTGTATTTAAAATTGATTTTTATCTTCAATTGGATTGGACTAATTATAAAATGATATTCTAATACATATGAATATGTCGTGTGTATGATGATATATTATATAATAATATATATTATTATTCTATATTCAATTACAATCATAGCTAATGTAATTTCTAATTTATGTAAAAAAAAATAAGTTTATAAGACGATTATTTATTCTCTGAAAATAAATTGGTAGAGATTTCAAAATGTGGAAGTTATAGAATATGATCTGATTTATGAAGACTTTGATTTTCTATTGAACTAAGTAACTCTCTATTAATAATAATCACATCATTTAAATTCTATGTTATCATTTAGCGATGAACTATAGAATATAATAATATTGTAATATGATCTAAGGTACTGAGTATATATAGTAATATAATCATTTTTAAAATTTAAATCATTTTATGTATTCATGAAATAAAATTAATATTTAATATAAAAATAATATTGAAAAAGTTTACCAATTGTTGTAAAACTGAACAAATTAAATTAAACAAGAATATTTGTTTATTAGCCGAGAGTGTAAATATCACATATCTTCAACTAATATCTGTATAATAATAACTACTCTATAATAATTTCAGTATTTAATTAGTTGAACCTAATTGCCTTCTATATGTTTTTCATTGAATATTAACACATGTTAGTTTAATGCTTACGTTATATTTATTATGTGTTCTTAAAGATTATTTTTGAATGCTGGTATTATTTCACCTACATACAAGCCACCACAAGTATATTAATACACCATATATTTTTGTATATGTGTCTAGCCTAATTATATCCCAACTCATACAAAAGTGTTTAAAAATGATATTATATAAATGATACATTTGTTATACTTATTTACGTTCTATATTACATTGAATGCTGATTGGTCTATTTATCATAGAGTATTTTATATGTGTTTTATAATAGAGTTTCTTCACATTGCAGTAACAGATACATTGTACACTTTACATTGTACACTTTACATTATACACTGCACATTATACACTGCACATTGTACACTGCACATTATACACTGCACATTCATGTTAAAGCAAACGGTAAGTGATTGTGTTAGTGTAGATGTTAATATTAGATTTAGCATCAGAACTAGTGTAAGTATTCTTTTAACCAGTGTAAGTATTCTATTATCTATTGTAAGTATTCTATTATCTAGTGTAAGTATTCTATTAACCAGTGTAAGTATTCTATTATCTATTGTAAGTATTCTATTATCTAGTGTAAGTATTCTATTATCTAGTGTAAGTATTCTATTATCTAGTGTAAGTATTCTATTATCTAGTGTAAGTATTCTATTATCTAGTGTAAGTATTCTATTATCTATTGTAAGTATTCTATTATCTATTGTAAGTATTCTATTATCTATTGTAAGTATTCTATTATATAGTGTAAGTATTGTATTATCTAGTGTAAGTATTCTATTATCTAGTGTAAGTATTCTATTATCTAGTGTAAGTATTCTATTATCTATTGTAAGTATTCTATTATCTAGTGTAAGTATTCTATTATCTAGTGTAAGTATTCTATTATCTAGTGTAAGTATTCTATTATCTAGTGTAAGTATTCTATTATCTAGTGTAAGTATTCTATTATCTAGTGTAAGTATTCTATTATCTATTGTAAGTATTCTATTATCTATTGTAAGTATTCTATTATCTAGTGTAAGTATTCTATTAACTAGTGTAAGTATTCTATTATCTAGTGTAAGTATTCTATTATCTAGTGTAAGTATTCTATTATCTATTGTAAGTATTCTATTATCTAGTGTAAGTATTCTATTATCTAGTGTAAGTATTCTATTATCTAGTGTAAGTATTCTATTATCTATTGTAAGTATTCTATTATCTATTGTAAGTATTCTATTATCTAGTGTAAGTATTCTATTATCTAGTGTAAGTATTCTATTATCTAGTGTAAGTATTCTATTATCTAGTGTAAGTATTCTATAAACTAGTGTAAGTATTCTATTATCTAGTGTAAGTATTCTATAAACTAGTGTAAGTATTCTATTATCTAGTGTAAGTATTCTATTATCTATTGTAAGTATTCTATTATCTAGTGTAAGTATTCTATTATCTAGTGTAAGTATTCTATTATCTAGTGTAAGTATTCTATTATCTATTGTAAGTATTCTATTATCTATTGTAAGTATTCTATTATCTATTGTAAGTATTCTATTATATAGTGTAAGTATTGTATTATCTAGTGTAAGTATTCTATTATCTAGTGTAAGTATTCTATTATCTAGTGTAAGTATTCTATTATCTAGTGTAAGTATTCTATTATCTAGTGTAAGTATTCTATTATCTAGTGTAAGTATTCTATTATCTAGTGTAAGTATTCTATTATCTATTGTAAGTATTCTATTATCTATTGTAAGTATTCTATTATATAGTGTAAGTATTGTATTATCTAGTGTAAGTATTCTATTATCTAGTGTAAGTATTCTATTATCTAGTGTAAGTATTCTATTATCTAGTGTAAGTATTCTATTATCTAGTGTAAGTATTCTATTATCTAGTGTAAGTATTCTATTATCTAGTGTAAGTATTCTATTAACTATTGTAAGTATTCTATTATCTATTGTAAGTATTCTATTATCTAGTGTAAGTATTCTATTATCTAGTGTAAGTATTCTATTATCTAGTGTAAGTATTCTATTATCTATTGTAAGTATTCTATTATCTATTGTAAGTATTCTATTATATAGTGTAATTATTGTATTATCTAGTGTAAGTATTCTATTATCTAGTGTAAGTATTCTATTATCTAGTGTAAGTATTCTATTATCTAGTGTAAGTATTCTATTATCTAGTGTAAGTATTCTATTATATAGTGTAAGTATTCTATTAACTATTGTAAGTATTCTATTATCTATTGTAAGTATTCTATTATCTAGTGTAAGTATTCTATTATCTAGTGTAAGTATTCTATTATCTATTGTAAGTATTCTATTATCTAGTGTAAGTATTCTATTATCTATTGTAAGTATTCTATTATCTAGTGTAAGTATTCTATTATCTAGTGTAAGTATTCTATTATCTAGTGTAAGTATTCTATTATCTAGTGTAAGTATTCTATTATCTAGTGTAAGTATTCTATTATCTAGTGTAAGTATTCTATTATCTATTGTAAGTATTCTATTATCTATTGTAAGTATTCTATTATCTAGTGTAAGTATTCTATTAACTAGTGTAAGTATTCTATTATCTAGTGTAAGTATTCTATTATCTAGTGTAAGTATTCTATTATCTATTGTAAGTATTCTATTATCTAGTGTAAGTATTCTATTATCTAGTGTAAGTATTCTATTATCTAGTGTAAGTATTCTATTATCTATTGTAAGTATTCTATTATCTATTGTAAGTATTCTATTATCTAGTGTAAGTATTCTATTATCTAGTGTAAGTATTCTATTATCTAGTGTAAGTATTCTATTATCTAGTGTAAGTATTCTATAAACTAGTGTAAGTATTCTATTATCTAGTGTAAGTATTCTATAAACTAGTGTAAGTATTCTATTATCTAGTGTAAGTATTCTATTATCTATTGTAAGTATTCTATTATCTAGTGTAAGTATTCTATTATCTAGTGTAAGTATTCTATTATCTATTGTAAGTATTCTATTATCTAGTGTAAGTATTCTATTATTTAGTGTAAGTATTCTATTATCTATTGTAAGTATTCTATTATCTAGTGTAAGTATTCTATTATCTATTGTAAGTATTCTATTATCTATTGTAAGTATTCTATTATCTAGTGTAAGTATTCTATTATCTAGTGTAAGTATTCTATTATCTAGTGTAAGTATTCTATTATCTAGTGTAAGTATTCTATTATCTAGTGTAAGTATTCTATTATCTAGTGTAAGTATTCTATTATCTAGTGTAAGTATTCTATTATCTAGTGTAAGTATTCTATTATCTAGTGTAAGTATTCTATTATCTAGTGTAAGTATTCTATTATCTAGTGTAAGTATTCTATTATCTAGTGTAAGTATTCTATTATCTAGTGTAAGTATTCTATTATCTAGTGTAAGTATTCTATAAACTAGTGTAAGTATTCTATTATCTAGTGTAAGTATTCTATTATCTAGTGTAAGTATTCTATTATCTATTGTAAGTATTCTATTATCTAGTGTAAGTATTCTATTATCTAGTGTAAGTATTCTATTATCTAGTGTAAGTATTCTATTATCTATTGTAAGTATTCTATTATCTAGTTTAAGTATTCTATTATCTAGTGTAAGTATTCTATAAACTAGTGTAAGTATTCTATTATCTAGTGTAAGAGAATACTGTAATACTGTTGTGTTTAAGCTATTTTGTAAAATATCCTTTTTGTTATAGTGATCTTGTTGAGATATAGAAACATTAAATGCCTTTTATATTATCTAACTAACCATTTGTAATTAGATCATAAGATTATAGAATTCCTAGCTTCTTTAATATTCATACTTTTTAAAAATATATATACTGTTCCTTATATAATTTTCTGTGTACCGCATATATATACATGTACGCCGTACATTGTATATAGACTTTATACTGTATCATTTGTATAGACATACATCTCAAAAGGCGATACAACAAGTTTTTTTCTCTTTTCAACGGAAGCCTTTAGATGAATTAGACGGATAATATTGACTTTCTATTTATAAAAATATACTCTGTACTTCATACGATGTACAGTACTTAATATAGTGTACAGTATTTCATACAATATATGTTGTACCTTGTACAATATACTCTGCATTTAATATAATGTATTCTCTACTTGTGTACATACATTTTCTACAACAAACTGTGCGTAAGGTTTGCAGCAGATTCACATTCGTACGATTATATAACCCGTGACTCATGAACACCCAGCTAGACTCTCTTCTCGTCGATTACGAGGGCATCGGGCTCGCGGAACAACGAGAGTGCATGCGTTTGTTACGTCAGGCATTTGACGACGGGCTCGCCTGTCACTCAAATGCCGACGTCAAAATGTACCCCTCGTATGTGTCGAAGATGCCAGACGGTACCGGTTAGTGTTTCGGAGGCAACGCGGTCTGGTTTGGGTATAGAGGGGTAGGAACTAGGTTTAATGGGGTAGGAACTAGGTGTAATGGGTGAGGAACTAAGTGTAATGGGGTAGGAACTAGGTGTAATGGGGTAGGAACTAGGTTTAATGGGGTAGGAACTAGGTGTAATGGGTGAGGAACTAAGTGTAATGGGGTAGGAACTAGGTGTAATGGGGTAGGAACTAGGTGTAATGGGGTAGGAACTAGGTGTAATGGGATAGTAACTAGGTGTAATGGGGTAGGAACTAGGTTTAATGGGGTAGGAACTAGGTGTAATGGGTGAGGAACTAAGTGTAATGGGGTAGGAACTAGGTGTAATGGGGTAGGAACTAGGTGTAATGGGGTAGGAACTAGGTGTAATGGGATAGTAACTAGGTGTAATGGGGTAGGAACTAGGTGTAATGGGGTAGGAACTAGGTGTAATGGGGTAGGAACTAGGTGTAATGGGGTAGGAACTAGGTGTAATGGGGTAGGAACTAGGTGTAATGGGGTAGGAACTAGGTGTAATGGGGTAGTAACTAGGTGTTATGTGGTAGTAACTAGGTGTAATGGGGTAGAAACTAGGTGTAATGGGGTAGGAACTAGGTGTAATGGGGTAGGAACTAGGTGTAATGGGGTAGGGACTAGGTGTAATGGTGTAAGAACTAGGTGTAATGGGGTAGGAACTAGGTGTAATGGGGTAGGAACTAGGTGTAATGGGGTAGGAACTAGGTGTAATGGGGTAGGAACTAGGTGTAATTGGGTAGGAACTAGGTGTAATGGATGCATTAGATAACACAAAGCGTTTCCTTTGCAATATTGAAAGGATGACGTAATGTCCCAATATAAACATACACACATATCATATTTCGGGCAACTGAAGACTTTGTATTTATGTGAAATCATGCGATTTAGATAAATAACATTGGATTAATAATGTTGATTTAAAATGTATAAATTTCAATTTAATTGTACATTTATTTCTACTTTCAGTATTCGTATGGTAATGCATTTTTTTTAAGGTGAATGTTTTGTTGTAGAGTTATTACATAATTAGGCCAAAAAGAACCTGGGGCAATTATCCCATACTCCGATAACATATAATAGAGCTTCTAATTGATAACTACGCCCCCACTTTTAACCACACCCTACACCCTAATCATGCCACTACTCCATAACTAAACGTTTACTACACCACTACTCCATAACCACCCCCTAACAACACCAATACTCCATAACTGCACCCTCACTAACCACTATACCACTACTCCATAACTACACCCTTATACACCACTGCTCCATAACTACTCCATAACTAGACCTTTACTCCATAACTATACCCTAACTACACCAATACTCAATAACTACACCCTTACTATACCACTACTCCACAACTACATCACTACTCCATAACTACACCACTACTCCATAACTACGCCATAAATATATCCTGACTATACCACTACAACATAACTATACACTCAATACACCTCTACTCCATAAAAACATCCAGACTACACCACTACTCCATAACCACTTAATAACTACACCCTTACTAAACCACTACTCCAAAACCATACTGTGGATATATGACTACTCCATAGCAACATCCTAACTACAACAATACTCCATAACTACACCCTCACTAACCACTATACCACTACTCCATAACTACACCCTTATATACCACTGCTCCATAACTACTCCATAACTAGACCTTTACTCCATAATTATACCCTAACTACACCAATACTCAATAACTACACCCTTACTATACCACTACTCCATAACTACATCACTACTCCATAACTACACCACTGCTCCATAACTGCTCCATAAATATACCCTGACTATACCACTACTTCATAACTATACCCTCAATACACCTCTACTCCATAAAAACATCCTGACTACACCACTACTCCATAACTGCTCCATAACTGCTCCATAACTACTCCATAACTACACCACTACTCCATAGCTGTACCATATTCCATAATTACACCATAACTACTCCATACTCCATAACCCTGCCTTCTAGAGAGTGGAAAATACCTAGCTCTAGATCTCGGAGGCAGTAATTTCCGCGTTTTGCTGATTGACATTCAGCCAGGGGGTCAAATTGCTATGAAGAATAGCACATATACACTATCTGAGCGTGAAATGCATGGTAGTGCAGAATGGGTTAGACTAATGCAACTCTTTATGATAGCTTCCAATACATTTTATAGCATTTGTTGAATTCTTTATAAAATATATTCTTTTCAAAGCATTTTGTTTGCATATTATTACTATTTATACATATTCACTTTTTTATTTATTTAATTTTAAATTTATTTAAATGCATGATTTTCTAAATTTGGAAAAAAATCTCATTTTTTATATAATTCAAATTAAAAATCTATAATATTTGAAATGAATGACATTTTAATAACAAAAATAATATTTGAAATATTTTATAAACATATCTTAACTAGCTATGCAATTTATTTTGTTTACCTAGAACTCGCATTAAACATACTCCATTACCCTGAAAATCACTATTCAACCACACTCCTTACCGCACCTCCATTCCTCAGCTGTTTGAATACATTGCTGGCTGTTTGAAAAAATTCTTAGTGGAACACGGTCTCGACGCTAGTCTGAAAATGCCTCTGGGCTTCACGTTCTCCTTCCCCATTGACCAGTCGGTCGGTAGGGCATGACACCTAGATGCGCTGGCTATTGCAATTAGCAAACTATGATATTTTTATTTTTTATTATCTTCTTAATGATTTAAAAAGTTTTTAAATGTATTTTACTATTGAGACTTATCCAATTACCCTAAGTTAACCTCTGACCTTTGATGGCTAGTTTAACTTTCATCCGACAGTCGTTGACCAATAGTAAGCTCGTGAAATGGACGAAAGGATTCAACATCTCCGGAATGGAAAATTGTGACATTGTGGAACTCTTGGAGAAGGCGATCAGAAATGAGGTTATTATGTAATCCCTCTGCCTCTCTCTCTCTCCCTCTCCCCTTCCCTCTCCCACTCCCACTCCCACTCCCACCCCTTCTCACTCTCCCACTCCCACTGCCACTCCACTAGAATCTAAACATTAGTTGCGTGGCTATTTTAAACGACACCGTGGGTTGTTTGATGTCAGCCGCCTTACACGACCATGACACCAAGATTGGATTCATACTCGGTTGGTGTGCTCATCTTTATTTGTAGTTATTGCTACAATAGTACTAAGTGATATCTCATAGTATCTATTTGTTTTATAAATTGTATACAATTCTTATATATACTGTATATATATACATATGTATATATATATATATACTTGACTTTCTATGACTGTTTTATATTAATTAAAACATCTTTTCTACTATAATGAAAATAAATTCAAATATTTTCAAAATCCCTGAGTTTGTCTGCAATATATTATTTGTCAATAATTATTTCTGTCAGTTCTATAAATAAAGTCTTTAGAATTTTATTTATAATAAAGCTTTTTAACAATCAAAGTACAAGTATCAAGAAATGTTATATGTTTATATAATGTTGTTATTTTACATGGAATATCATTTATTTTTTATATTTATCGTATTTCTGATACTAAATGGGAAATTTTAACTTATAAGTTTAAATTGTGTTGTAATAATGTATTTAAATACATATTTAAAGAAATAGCAAACGTTAACATTTCTTTTTCCGACAACTTTTCACTCAATTGTTTAGTAAACAATTGAGTTCACGCATGTTCCTGAACGGTAGAACCACTAGACTCGAGTACTAGCGCACCACCATTACAGGCACTGGCACGAATGCCTGTTACTTGGAGAAATCCAGTAATATCCACGCTCTCAGCGCCGCAGAAAAGCAGACAACGCAACAGGTATTGCATCGTCGCCTCTGCGAACATTACACAATATCATACGACGCAATACTTCGTAGCGGAAGGGCATCACGTGACCTCCGACGTCCCGCCACCGCCGTGCGAATATCTCCTGCATTACATTCCTCCCTTCCCCGTCCCCGAGATGCTGGTGAACACCGAGTGGGGCGCGTTTGGCAACGACCACTCTTTGGATTTCCTGAGGTCTCGAGAGGACCGCGAAATCGACGACAACTCGCTACACCCCGGCACTCAAGTGTTTGTTACGTAACATGCCAGAAGTAGTTGTCGAGGTTGACTAATTTACACCTCGAAATAGTTGCCGTTGCCTGCGTACAACTTTCGATAGGTTTACCACACTAGCGCATCGTTCCGTTTTCTAGGTAAATCGGGGATTACGGTGTGCTCGGCGAAATAAGACAACGGTCCTTTTATTCGACGGGGGCCCAGAGTTTCCCTTTCGCCGGTGATTTAACTCTCCCGCGCCTTGGCCCAGATACGAGAAGATGATGTCCGGCATGTACCTGGGCGAGTTGATTCGCCTGATTCTCCTGCAATGTATACGAGGTGGCTATTTATTTACCGGCCGATACGAACTGGCCTTCGCGGTCAAAGACTCTTTTCAGACGAAGTTTGCAAGCCATATCGAGAGGTCAGCATGTCCCCTACCACATACTACTTTACTAATACTTTACTACTACTACTACAACATGCTACTTTACTACTACCACATGCTACTTTACTAATACTTTACTACTACTACTACAACATGCTACTTTACTACTACCACATGCTACTTTACTAATACTTTACTAATACTACTACCACATACTACTTTACTAATTCTTTACTACTACTACTACCACATGCTACTTTACTACTACTTTACTACTACTACTACCACATGCTACTTTACTAATACTTTACTACTACTACTACCACATGCTACTTTACTAATACTTTACTACTACTACTACCACATGCTACTTTACTAATACTTTACTACTACTACTACCACATGCTACTTTACTAATACTTTACTACTACTACTACCACATGCTACTTTACTAATACTTTACTACTACTACTACCACATACTACTTTACTACTACCACATGCTACTTTACTAATACTTTACTACTACTACTACCACATGCTACTTTACTAATACTTTACTAATACTTTACTACTACTACTACTACTACATGCTACTTTACTAATACTTTACTACTACTACTACATGCTACTTTACTAATACTTTACTACTACTACTACCACATGCTACTTTACTAATACTTTACTACTACTACTACCACATGCTACTTTACTAATACTTTACTACTACTACTACCACATGCTACTTTACTAATACTTTACTACTACTACTACCACATGCTACTTTACTAATACTTTACTACTACTACCACATGCTACTTTACTAATACTTTACTACTACTACTACCACATGCTACTTTACTAATACTTTACTACTACTACTACCACATGCTACTTTATTAATACTTTACTACTACTACTACCACATGCTACTTTACTAATACTTTACTACTACTACTACCACATACTACTTTACTACTACCACATGCTACTTTACTAATACTTTACTACTACTACTACCACATGCTACTTTACTAATACTTTACTAATACTTTACTACTACTACTACTACTACATGCTACTTTACTAATACTTTACTACTACTACTACATGCTACTTTACTAATACTTTACTACTACTACTACCACATGCTACTTTACTAATACTTTACTACTACTACTACCACATGCTACTTTACTAATACTTTACTACTACTACTACCACATGCTACTTTACTAATACTTTACTACTACTACTACCACATGCTACTTTACTAATACTTTACTACTACTACTACCACATGCTACTTTACTACTACCACATGCTACTTTACTAATACTTTACTACTACTACTACTACCACATGCTACTTTACTAATACTTTACTACTACTACTACCACATACTACTTTACTACTACCACATGCTACTTTACTAATACTTTACTACTACTACTACCACATGCTACTTTACTAATACTTTACTACTACTACTACCACATGCTACTTTACTAATACTTTACTACTACTACTACTACCACATGATACTTTACTAATACTTTACTACTACTACTACCACAGGCTACTTTACTAATAATTTACTACTACTACTACTACCACATGCTACTTTACTAATACTTTACTACTACTACTACCACATGCTACTTTACTAATACTTTACTACTACTACTACCACATACTACTTTACTACTACCACATGCTACTTTACTAATACTTTACTACTACTACTACCACATGCTACTTTACTAATACTTTACTAATACTTTACTACTACTACTACCACATGCTACTTTACTAATACTTTACTACTACTACTACCACATGCTACTTTACTAATACTTTACTACTACTACTACCACATGCTACTTTACTAATACTTTACTACTACTACTACCACATGCTACTTTACTAATACTTTACTACTACTACTACCACATGCTACTTTACTACTACCACATGCTACTTTACTAATACTTTACTACTACTACTACCACATGCTACTTTACTAATACTTTACTACTACTACTACCACATACTACTTTACTACTACCACATGCTACTTTACTAATACATTACTACTACTACTACCACATGCTACTTTACTAATACTTTACTACTACTACTACCACATGCTACTTTACTAATACTTTACTACTACTACTACCACATGCTACTTTACTAATACTTTACTACTACTACTACCACATACTACTTTACTACTACCACATGCTACTTTACTAATACTTTACTACTACTACTACCACATGCTACTTTACTAATACTTTACTAATACTTTACTACTACTACTACTACTACATGCTACTTTACTAATTCTTTACTACTACTACTACATGCTACTTTACTAATACTTTACTACTACTACTACCACATGCTACTTTACTAATACTTTACTACTACTACTACCACATGCTACTTTACTAATACTTTACTACTACTACTACCACATGCTACTTTACTAATACTTTACTACTACTACTACCACATGCTACTTTACTAATACTTTACTACTACTACTACCACATGCTACTTTACTAATACTTTACTACTACTACTACTACATACTACTTTACTAATACTTTACTACTACTACTACTACATACTACTTTACTAATACTTTACTACTACTACTACCACATACTACTTTACTAATACTTTACTACTACTACTACCACATGCTACTTTACTAATACTTTACTACTACTACTACTACATACTACTTTACTAATACTTTACTACTACTACTACCACATGCTACTTTACTAATACTTTACTACTACTACTACCACATGCTACTTTACTAATACTTTACTAATACTTTACTACTACTACTACCACATGCTACTTTACTACTACTTTACTACTACTATTACCACATGCTACTTTACTAATACTTTACTACTACTACTACCACATGCTACTTTACTAATACTTTACTAATACTTTACTACTACTATTACCACATACTACTTTACTAATACTTTACTACTACTACTACCACATGCTACTTTACTAATACTTTACTACTACTACTACTACTACATACTACTTTACTAATACTTTACTACTACTACTACCACATGCTACTTTACTAATACTTTACTACTACTACTACCACATGCTACTTTACTAATACTTTACTAATACTTTACTATTACTACTACCACATGCTACTTTACTACTACTTTACTACTACTATTACCACATGCTACTTTACTAATACTTTACTACTACTACTACCACATGCTACTTTACTACTACTTTACTACTACTACTACCACATGCTACTTTACTACTACCACATGCTACTTTACTACTACAACATACTACTTTACTACTACTACTACCACATACTACTTTACTACTACTTTACTACTACTACATACTACTTTACTAATAAAACATACTACTTTACTACTACAACATACTACTTTACTACTACCACATACTACTTTAATAGTACCACATACTACTTTACTACTACAACATACTACTTTAATAGTACCACATACTACTTTACTAATACTTTACTACTACTACTACCACATGCTACTTTACTAATACTTTACTACTACTACCACATGCTACTTTACTAATACTTTACTACTACTACTACCACATGCTACTTTACTACTACCGCATACTACTTTACTACTACAACATACTACTTTACTACTACCACATACTACTTTACTACTACCGCATACTACTTTACTACTACAACATACTACTTTACTAATACTTTACTACTACTACTACCACATGCTACTTTACTAATACTTTACTACTACTACTACCACATGCTACTTTACTAATACTTTACTACTACTACTACCACATGCTACTTTACTAATACTTTACTACTACTACTACCACATGCTACTTTACTACTACTACTACCACATACTACTTTACTACTACCACTTACTACTTTACTACTACCGCATACTACTTTACTACTACCGCATACTACTTTACTACTACAACATACTACTTTACTACTACCACATACTACTTTACTACTACCGCATACTACTTTACTACTACCGCATACTACTTTACTACTACAACATACTACTTTACTACTACCACATACTACTTTACTACTACGGCATACTACTTTACTACTACAACATACTACTTTACTACTACCGCATACTACTTTACTACTACCGCATACTACTTTACTACTACCGCATACTACTTTACTACTACAACATACTACTTTACTACTACAACATACTACTTTACTACTACAACATACTACTTTACTACTACCACATACTACTTTACTACTACAATATACTACTTTACTACTACCACATACTACTTTACTACTACCACATACTACTTTACTACTACAACATGCTACTTTACTACTACAACATACTACTTTACTACTACCGCATACTACTTTACTACTACCGCATACTACTTTACTACTACAACATACTACTTTACTACTACCACATACTACTTTACTACTACCGCATACTACTTTACTACTACAACATACTACTTTACTACTACCACATACTACTTTACTACTACCGCATACTACTTTACTACTACCGCATACTACTTTACTACTACAACATACTACTTTACTACTACAACATACTACTTTACTACTACCACATACTACTTTACTACTACCGCATACTACTTTACTACTACCGCATACTACTTTACTACTACAACATACTACTTTACTACTACAACATACTACTTTACTACTACAACATACTACTTTACTACTACCACATACTACTTTACTACTACCGCATACTACTTTACTACTACCGCATACTACTTTACTACTACAACATACTACTTTACTACTACAACATGCTACTTTACTACTACAACATACTACTTTACTACTACCGCATACTACTTTACTACTACCGCATACTACTTTACTACTACAACATACTACTTTACTACTACCACATACTACTTTACTACTACCGCATACTACTTTACTACTACAACATACTACTTTACTACTACCACATACTACTTTACTACTACCGCATACTACTTTACTACTACCGCATACTACTTTACTACTACAACATATTACTTTACTACTACAACATATTACTTTACTACTACAACATACTACTTTACTACTACCACATACTACTTTACTACTACCACATACTACTTTAATAGTACCACTAGTACTAGTACTACTACCCAACTTCAATTTACTCCTTCCGCGCATCTTTCGAATACACCAATACATCATATCCGTACCCATACTACATCTCACCTCAGCTTTATTAGCTCTCATACCAAACCCGAGTTCGTACCACCGCCACCATCGACTCTAACTTATTTCTCAGCGAAGATTTACACTCCGATAACGTGATCGTGAAAGGAATCATGAAATCTCATTTCGGAATCGACGACTTGACGACGAAAGATTGCGAAATTCTGAGGAGGGTTTGCGCGGCCGTTACCACTAGAGCTGCCCACCTGTCCGCCTGTGGTTAGGGGAGGGGTTTAAAGGAGGCCGACGTCTTAAAGATATAGACAGACTTAGATATGTAGATATGTAGAAAGCGGTTAATAATACAGCTATGTAGTTTTTATCGATTTTTAATTAATCGAATACAGAAATCATTCCATTTTATCCATTTACACTGTGCTCACATTGTTATAAAATTAAAGTAATCACGTGATTACCAATCTTAGTATTTGTTTGTAGTAATGCTCCTGTTATAATGTGCACGTGGTTTTATAGGTCTCGCCACGCTATTGAACTCCATCGGGGGTCGCGTATCCGTTGCAGTCGATGGAAGTCTTTACCGTTTACACCCGCATATGCATGATCGCATTACCGCGAAACTCAATGAACTTATTGACCCTGGGGTCGAGGTTTGTAGAGAATATTAGAGTTTTCTTTTTAGTGCATTCCTAGCAAAAATTATACTTAATTGATCTCAAATGAATATGGGGAAACTAAAATTATATTAAAATTCTGTGTTGAAAATTTTAATAGAATAATAAAACATCTATTTATGATAAATATGAACTATTTAAATTTTATATCCATTTCCTTTACATATATTTTATATATATATATGTACTGATTTTTACTATTTTTACTAATAAATGTGTGCGATTATTTATATATAATAATGATTATCAGCTAGTTCATAGCAAAGTTTATAATTAATATGTAATATTTATTTACAATTCACTTGGTTGTCATTTTATGAAATATATCTAATTATTAAAAGCCACTGTTTAATAATTGACTAATATGTGATCAAATCTAATAACACTCGTTGTAAGTTCAAAAGTTCAACATTGCTACAACAATAAATATAGTAAAAGAGAAACATATTTCATTGTTGCACACATTGATGTATTTTTAAGTAGTAAAAATCATTATATATTTAGTAATTTTTTTGGTAATTCTAAATAATGTATTCAAATATGACATTCTATAATATTATATATACATTTATATTTCTCTATATGTATGCATATATATATATTATGTATTCAAAATAATAATATATATGATATTTAATACATTATGTAAAGATTTCTATCACTTTATGAACATATTCCATCTCTCCAGTATGTTGTCAGCACTAACTCGCATATTATTATAACATTTTATTATATAGAATTTTTTTAACTAGTACATTTTATTTTTACGTAAGATTTTACACTAATACATACAAATATATAATAAATTATAGTATCTAATAGATACTATCTATCCTATATATATAGTGCATCACTACTAACTACCACTATATTCATCCGTGCAAATAGACAACAGTTATGAGTAGTGTACCTATTATTACTACTATATAGTAATCTATATAATAATTCAGCATTTAATAAGTATTGTATTTAAATTTTATAGTTTTATTTTATAATTTAATAGTCTACAAGATAGATTCTAAACTAATTAATTTTATATAAATAATATGCCACATAAAATGTATTTTACCAACAACTACTAAAATCTATATTTTCTCGCAGTATAAATTGATTAATTCCGAAGACGGCAGCGGAAAGGGAGCGGCCATTGTTGCTGCTACCAATTGAAGAAATAATAAAACTTGCTTTGTCATCAGTATTTAACGACGACCATTACATTTTTAATCACGCTTTGATCTTATTACTACCATTACCATTATAAAATATAATTAAAAATTGGTCTCAATTTATTGTGATAATGGTTGGGAATGTTTTACATATTGAATAGCAATTATATTTCTATATAAATTTAAAACAGGGATCTAAATAAGATCTATCTAAACATAAAATAATATAAATTTGTTATAAACAAGTGATTATCAAATTGAACAATAGAAGATATTTAATTTAATCATATCCTAAGTCGAATAAATGCAGGATTCTGGCAGCAACTTTGAAAAAAGGTTTGGTAACACAATGCTATTGGATAGCTATAACAATAAATGAAAACAATGATATAAGAGAATATCTATTCGTGGAGAACGAATTCGGTTTTAGAATTCTCTGTGATCACTTTCATCAGACTTCCACTCTTGGGTCTTTGATCAACTGCGGTCCATTTTAAAAGCTCCCTGAGAAAATGTGTTCATAATTAGATAAGCAAGTTTACTAACCTACAAAGATGATTTACATGGATACATTTGATATAATTCAGATTTCAAAAATAGTAATAATTAGAACTCAAGTAACTGAAAATCAAATATGTAAATACCACGAATACACTCTAGAATCTTAAAGATTCAATCTAGGCACACACACACACACTGTTAATCTAGGAACCAACTCTGCTAATCTAGGCAGCGGAGTCCAGCTGGTGAAATCGGCTTTAGGCATGAACTTTCTGTTCATCGGGGTGTCCAAGGTAACCCTGAAATGTGAAGTATCATTAAAGGACATGGTCATAAGCTATGAAATATCTGTCAATAATTTTATTAGAGAAACTAATTATTAGAAACAATAGTTTTCAAAACAAAATAATTATATAAATGATAGAGAATGTTATGGCATAATAGTGATTGAATGGTATGGCATGATGGTGAGAGAATGGTATGGCATAATGGTATATCATGGTAGAGAGGGAATGGTATGTCATCATGGTGAGAGAATAGTATGGCATGATGGTTAAAGAATAATATGTCATGGTGGTGAGAGAATGCTATGTCATGATAGTGAGAGAATGGCTTGACTTAAAGACAATAAACCATGATATGGCAGACATTATTATAAAGTATGATGACATAGGGATGACATTAGTGATGACATAGCGACGACATAGAATGGCGGTGATGCAGTGTATGGAGGTGCCAACGGTAGTATGGCTACGGAGGTGGATTGCGACGACATGCCAGACTTCTCGTCGGCGAGGGATGCCACGAGCTGATGTACGCAAGCCTTTGCCATACCGTACCCGATCATGCCTGTAAAATGACGTTAGGATGAAGTATTAGATAATCGACAGCATACGGTCGAGAGTAAGAAATTATATGAAATAAGTGGCTTTGGTATTTAAATAGAAAATACGCATTTTTAAGGCATATATCTTTATATAATTATTATTATAAGTCAAAAAAACTAAAAGATTGACCTGGATATTATGAGTAATAAAAGTTATGTGAATAAACTAAAAGGTTCTGCAGATAAACTTATGAACAGTTTTTTATAATACCAAATAATTCAAAATAAAAAAATGTGTTCAATTTTAACAGAAAAATTTATTTTTATATTATATTTTTATTGTAGAAATTATAAAACAAATTTGTACTGATGACTATCTATACATCTATATTCTATACACTAGATGACCTAGATATCAACTATAGCTATTTGCAATATTTAATAGTATATAACCATTGAATTGATTTATTACCATACTTAGGTATGGATATTGTGTATATATTGTGTATCACTAGTGATTTATTAAATTTTTTAAGAAATTAAGGAAAACATATGAAAGAATACACTAAATATATTTATATATGTATAATGGATTTGGTATGAAGAGAATATGTCAACATTTGAAGGTGTTTAAAATAAATTAATCAAAGTTTTAAAATTAAAATTGATATAAATTTTAAAACTTTATGGGTTTACATTAAATTATCAAATTAATGTATAAATAGATTAATTAAGATTATACATTAGAAAGAGGGATTAAATTATTAAAAATATTTATATTTCATTAGAAATATTAGAAAAATTCATTATTTATCCAATTTACATTATTTATTTTATGGTGGCAGTTTAATAATGTTTTCAATTGAATTCCACAGGATTCAATTTCATTTAATATCTAGATTACATTATTCATATTTACACATATAATTATTCTTTACATCACTAATGTTATATACAGTAAGCATATTTATTGAGGTTTTAATATTCATAGTATAAATCACTATAAATTATATTTAAAATTAATATCTTAATTGGTTGTATTCAAAACAATTTATAAAAATATATAATAAATTACAAAAAAGTGTAAAATATGCAATATAGACCTGGGGTGCCTTCGAGGGCTGGTACTGCACCCGTCAACACCAGAAGACCCGTAGGGCTGAGATGTTTTGCAGCCAGACTCGTCGCAATGGTAGATGTCCAGACACTTTGCTTCCACACCAACTCGCAGTTGGAGATGAAATCTAGGTGCGGTGGATGGGGAATAAATGGAAGAGGTTAGTAAATCAAACGTGCAATGAAATATCAATTTATGTTATTGTTATCGATAGTTACAGCAATTTACAGAACACCTAAATGCTTATAAGAGAAGACAAGTGAAATATATTGGAAGACAAGTGAAAAAGAAGAAAGGATTTCTCTAGAATGATGTTCCACACATTCTAAATTTGCTTCGGTTATTCCGATAACCTCTAACCTCTAACCTCCTAACCTTTACTAGCTGCGTTACCGCCGGCCCAGCCACCGGCCACACAGACGATGGCGTCGAGTCTGGAACCGGCTAGAGCAGATGCAACTCGTTCGACGACGTCTCGCTCCTGGTCACACCAGGTGGCGTTGCGAGTCAACACGATGTTGGCGTCGGCTTCTTGGTTGGCGTGCATGTCCACATTGCCAACCCACTGACGAGGGCAGCGATTAGGGAGGGATGAGCAGTGCGAAAGGAGGCGGGGCTTACATGAGGCTAGACGATGAGCTAGGCGATGAGCTAGCGATGAGCTAGCGATGAGCTAGCGATGAGCTAGCGATGAGCTAGCGATGAGCTAGCGATGAGCTAGCGATGAGCTAGCGATGAGCTAGGAGATGAGCTAGGAGATGAGCTAGGAGATGAGCTAGGAGATGAGCTAGGAGATGAGCTAGGAGATGAGCTAGGTGATGGTGATGAGCGTATGGCAGGGGAGATTTCTGGACGATTGGTGTAGATATTTATTAAGTGTGCATTTACGCTACATACCATCGTACACCATTCTCTATATCACAACTAATAATACGGTATTAATGTGTAGCTATTTAACATTATAGCCGTTGATAAAATATTGTTAAACTACTTCTAATAAAAATCAAGCATGTCAATTTAGTAGTTTACAAAGAAACTAGGGATCCAGGTTCTTGTGTATATCATTTTTCTTAATTTTTTGATTAATTATGTTGAATGTACTTTGAATAAAAACAAGACTATTTCTAAATTAATGGTATCAAAGTTTACCCACTTTGCAATAATACAATGTAGACAATATTGAATAAACATTGAATATATATTGAATATATATTATAATATATTTATATATATAAATATATTATAACATGTCATAGCATACGGGATATATTATATGTTATATATGTTATTTATAATATAAACATAAACCAATAAGTAAATACATATAAATAAATGTGAATGAGTACAATGTACATTTAACATATATGTTATATTCTATATATATATATATTAAATATCACATATATGTTAACTTTATAAACAATTTATATATCAAATGAAATTCGTAATATTTGAGTTACTTTTGCAAAGCATTCATAGAATATTTCTTCAGCGGCATTTGTAGAAATATAAAGATGTACAATTATATTAATCTTTATATATTTAAAACAATAAAGTTGGCAGATCATATAAACAAATTCATCTGAGTCCCCACGAGGAAAATTATTAGCATTTATATTTTTTAAACAAATTTCATATTCAAAATTTGTATTTTAAACAAGAATGATTTGTGAAAAATTACATTTTATTTGCCTAATTATTAAATAATTTATACACTGTACTATAAAACTTATAAAATTGTAATTTCTAATTATATAATAATATTATATAATAATAAAGTTTAGGAATTGTATTAAAATGAATATTTATTTAAACTTTAATAACTTTTATAACTTTATTAATTTAATACTTTAAAAAAATGCTAACTACAAATTATATAACATCAATATTTAATTATTATTAAAATTGTATCTAATATTAAAGGTGCTTTATAACTACGGAAATCTATGTAAATAAAATAGTTAAAATAGAATGTTATTCAAAATGTTGTTATTTAATCAGAATTACAGACAAATCAAAAACAAATATATTCACATTTTTCAATGATATTCAAAGAATAAGAAAATTCTTATAAATCTCAAAAATAAAATAAATATGAAAAAATGATACTTTGACCAAGAAACCAGATTATATATTCTTCTATTATTTTTTAAAATAAAATTTAATTTAAATACGAATAAAATGTATGCACTCCTATTATATAACAAATAAACTAAAATAGCCTCGATGGTCATTTGGGAATTAGATATTATTTAGATAAAAGAATACTGTAGAATTATAAAAATCAGAATTACCATAATATATCTATAGATATAGAAACATGACATCATGAATTTAAAATACTTGTAATTTTCTATATTTGTATGCTACTATTAATTTTAAATAGTTTACATAATTCTTTTTAAATTAAAAAATATTTATAATATAAATATTGTATTTGAAATAAATATGGAATTTATAAACAAAGAAAATATAGTTTATTATTGATTGAGGGTTAAAGTTGATTTTATAATAAAATATATTAAATTTTTAATTTTTCAACAAAAAAAATATATGAGAATTTAATTTAATTTAATTTTAAAGTTGTATCCAATGTATCTGAAAAGGAAAAAGATGTTGTGATTTTATATTCAATTTCCGTAAATGTAAATATATACCTTTACATTTTTATAAATGACAAATACTTATTAAAATCTATACTAATAATGAAAAAAATGTAAAAAAAAAATATTTTGAAGATTTGTAGATGTTAAAATTTGCATCACATACAAACCTTACAATAATAAAAAACAAACAATCTGTATCTTTAAATAGCAGTTTAAAAGGTTTCCTTATAGGTGAATATCATTAATCGTACTAATATATATTAAAATGTCATAATCACATAATACTCGTGGTTGCTTTAAATGTATAAAAACATGAGGCTTTATACTATTAAGATTAGTAATAATATGTATTACTTGTATCATATATATGATCATTATATTTGAAATCATTATTGTTAGTAACATTACTGCGTAAAAATGATGATAAATTATGAATCTACATTTTTTTTCAACAGTTAGTTATTATATTTTAAATACGTCGATAGAAAACTTACATGTTCGAAAAATATATGAATTATAAAGTTCTCGAAAATAGTGATAGACTGTAATATACAACTGAATTGTTTAGGTTTGAATCTAAAAAACAGCCATTCTCATATATTGTGTAATCACATTTAAGGTCCGGGAACAGAATGATTATTATCTCTTTATCAGATCGGTACTTATTTTGCTAGTAACCAGTGAATGGCTGGAGAGCATATTTCCAATTAACTGTAATAGATGTAGTTTAAGTGCATATCATATAATGTAAATTAGGCTACTATGTGTATACAAATGGTAGCATATATTACAATGAGTATACAAATTACTATATTGTTATAACTGTATACTAGTTAGTGAATGGTATTCAAAAAATAAATATAAATATATAAATCTATGTAGAAAGAATGATATTGGGGAAAATGAAATAAAAGTAAGTTGCAAAATATATTCTGTGCTGATCTGATTTGCGGTTTGTTTATATAATGAGATAGGAGTGATTGCATTTCATTAAACAATTTAATAGTAGTGATTATTTCATTAGTTAATTTGATCAATATATTTTGCACCTACAAACTGACAAGCAAGAATTCCTTTTAGCTAGAATATACTTACTGGCATAATCTGCTCACAACAATATTAATTATTGAGTTAAGTATACTATTGTAAGTCTAACATTTAAATGAAATTATAATTTATTGAAATAAGCTTTTTAAAAAATATACTGGTACCATATATTAGTTATATTTGGTCATGTTTCTTAAATAACTGTTACACACTATATGTGGTCAGGTTTCTTAAATAATGTTTACACACTAGGTCATTTTACGTATAAATTTATAATATTGTATGATTATTAACTTATTTTATTATTGCACTAATTTTTAGTATTTATAGCATATAATCTTACTAATAATATATTAATCATATTCTTATTTATTATACATATTATAAATAGCCATTATTACATGATATATATGAAAGACTTAAATTAAAATATTTCCATATAGACAAAACTATCGATTACCTTGAATTACTACACTAAAGGTATATGAGACAACATATATATAAATCTAACACCTGCTATCGCATATATTATAACCTAAGATATACCTTATCGTGTATTAAGTTTATATTTATGAGTAGACAGTCGAAAATGTAGTATGAATCAGCATAACAAAAATTGCCGTTATGCATATTCTACTATACGAATCGTACATAATAATATATATATATATAATATATATATATATATATATATATATATATATATATATATATATATATATATATATATATATATAAAGAGGGGATTTCTATGAATATCCAATTAAATTTATGAATATTCTAATTTATTTTAATAGTAATCAAATTTCTGAATTAATTTTAATGATTAGTATTAAGCGTTATTAGTTTTAATTAACTTACCCAGTTATTAGCCTTAAATAAATCAACGCATGCTGAACCTAAAGCACCTTTACCGCCATATATCAATACTTTAGGAGATGAAGACATTTGAAAAGAAAATCTCGTAAATTATGAGGATATAATCCAACAACAAATATCTATTTAAATGTTCTATGATTAATGTATATATAATGTAATTTTCAAATACCTTTAATTAATTTAATAACTAATCTATATGTATTTTAAGACATAATAATAAGTGATAATAAATATATAATATTGATAAGTTATTTTATTTTAATTATTTAAAATATACGAAAAAGAACATTTAAAAAATTATTATGTAAATAGAATTTGGATTTCCTGCAAATTATTTGTAAATATATTTTTTGTCATATATATCAAGAAATTAAATAATTTGTATTTATGATATAGCGGGATTCTATATTATGGCAGTCAGTTTATCACACGATGGTTTGTATTATTTTAACCAAATTTGAACTTTCTTATATCTTAATAATATCAATATGATTTCATAATCTAAAAATCTGTATAAGTTTTTTTTATTATTTACATATTATTTAATGTATAGTTTATTAATAACTTAATACAATTATATACATTATTACTATGATATGACCATGTCAATAATTAAACTTCATATTTTTAAAAAAATACCCTGCATAATACAAATACAGAGAATCCGCCACTCCTGTTATATAATCTAAAAAGTTACTTCAAGCCTCAGAATCCTATTTATTTCAGTAATAATGTAAAGTGTTGATGTCATATTTGATTGGAATATTTGTAATAGTGAAAACATGTCATGTCGAACAAAAATAAACAAGCAAAGTATATGCGAACAATATCAATCAGTGATGTATATATCAAGTAATATATTTAAATATTGTTTTGTATTGGTTTATATTCACTATATATTAAATTATTATATTACCTAAATAATGGAAATATCTAATATACTAAGAGTTATTATAATTATTCAAATAACCATTAATTAAGTCTATACATATGGAGATAATAATTCAGTTCTAAGTTGAATATAAACTCATGGTGATTCCTAAATCGATAAAAGAAATAATAATTAGCCACACTAAATTCACTGACCATTCATTAGATTATGGAGCATTTAACAATAAAATGGAATATTAATTTTGCTAATATAATAACTAAGTATATAGTGTAATAAACATGTATGAATTAATATTCATTGCACAATATATACAATATATATTATACATTCGACAGATTGATTTTTAATCCACATTGCTCAGTTTCTTTATATTCGACGTGACTGGATACCGCATTATATTATATGATGTATAATTCGATAATATATATGTAAAGGTGTAAAGGTGTAAAGGTGTATATATAGTATATATGTAAAGGTGTAAAGGTTTATATATGTAAAGGTGTATATATGTAAAGGTGTAAAGGTGTATATATGTAAAAGTGTAAAGGTGTGTAATATATGTAAAGGTGTAAAGGTGTGTAATATATGTAAAGGTGTAAAGGTGTACAGTATCAAATATTTTCAATAGTTTTTATTTAGAGAAATAGTGATACAAAAATGGATGATCGCTTTCTATCTCAAATAACTAGTTGCTATGAAACAACCAACATATTGTGGGATCTTAAAAATATTGATTACCACAGATATAAAGATATATATATATATAAAAAGAATAATATCATTAATAATTTATCAGAATAAGTTATAAGATACAACTCCTAATATGTCTTTTCAAATAGTTGTGTGCATGAATTCTATGTTGTTTTTGCATATTCGTCTTTGAGAGCCCCGTGATACAATATATTTAAAAGCATCTTCCTATTTAAAATTATGTTATGATTAGATAATGTTATGTCATAAGTTGTAATATCAAATCTGTAAACAACGAATATATACTTTATTATTGTTTGGGTTGAATTTGATTTTATAAATAAAATATATCCCTGTTTTCTCTATAGGAATTACCTTTGAATTTTCGAACCAAATATTCTCAAACAATTCCCCATATTTAGGCAAGCATAAAAGCACCATAAGACTTACAAAGTATACGATGAAATTATTAAATAAAATCATAGTAGTTCATGTTTTAACATATTTTATATATATTATATTTGTATTAGACTTACCATGGGTTTGTCTAACACACGTATAATATATATTAATCAATATATACAATATATACACGAATATAAAATAATAACACATATTTTATATATGCTATATTAGATGGTTGAAAGTATAAACTAATTAATTTGTAGTCTACTGACAATTACAAAGTACATACGACACCACTAAAGGTTGCCATATACAATAATGGGTAGTTTATGTTAAAAGAATTTCTACGATCAAATCGGCAGTACAAAATTTTGATTCTAATTTGTTATGGCTAAAAGTTTAATACTGAATAGATGAGATTCTATACACTTTATACTATAAAGTGTATAGCAACCTATTTCTCTCAATTTGCAATTTTCAGTAAATACAAAATTAAATCATTTACACTTAAAACAATCAAATATAGCATATTTTAAACATGTTTATAATATTATATAAATTTAGAATATATTATTTTATGCAGGTATCTATTTAATGAATACTTATTAAATATTTACTGTGTCTTTAAGATTTGTACATATATATGATTTGTACATATATAGTCTAATTGTAATCAATATCAAATATTTAATAACAGATGTTTATATATAATGATTATAATAATCATATAAACTACATTTTATAGATTCCAACCAATTACATTATTATTTTATATTATCACTGAAATAGATGGTATGTTTTTGATAAGTGATCTATATATCGGACACTATGACATAAGCATATTATACATATAAACATATCACATCTGCTCTAGTAACTTGCTAAATAGATGTTGTTTAGAATTATTAACTTGATCCCTCCGATATTATTACATTCTATTTATATATCTCGATATTATACCTTTTTTAGATGTTATAATATATTATTTTTTTATGTCTACAACATTAATACAGGATATTTCCTTTTAAACTAGTATTAAAAAGTCGAATTCCTATTTAACATCGTATCTTAAGATATAATCTATTGTTTTATTACATTATTATATTTGATAGCATTACATCCGTTATGCTCTAAATTACTAAATTAAAAACGTACTGAAATGCTTAAAAGTAAGCGTTTAGGCGTAACATTGATTCGTCAACACCACATTCTACGCTCTTTGCCACAGGAGTTACGTGTGATTTCTGCATGGCTGAGAACTTTAGAGGTCGTCGCTACAAGTGCCTTCAATGCTACGACTTCGATTTGTGCGAAGCGTGCTCAACGCTGTCGCGAACCGATGCTAAGCATAGTCTGGAACACCCCATGCAGTGTATCCTCACTCCCAAAGACTGCGGTTTATATGTCAAAATACACTTTGCAAAATTGGCTAACAACATAATAATAAATATTGCCACTTTTCAATGTGTTTAGTATGTTGATAGTTTGACACCACAAATAAACATCGTCTGTTTTGTAAACTTAATGTACCCAAGAAACCAGATGATGTAACCATTATACAACTATTATATAATTATTTTAAATAAAAAATAAACAATTTATTTTTAATACAAATACAAATATTTTTATTACATAACAAAATAACTAAAATGACCTGGATTTCTATCTGGCCACAGTGAATACCAAACTCTATTTGTTGTATATAAATATTATATATGCCCATGAGACCATCCAGGTCAATTTAGTTTTTTGATTATATAATAAAAAAATTATTTTATTTGATTATATATTGTTTATTTTTTATTTAAAATAATGATATAAGATTGTACAATATAAGAGATAAAATATATATTCAATGTAAATGCTTAGTTTTCTTTCTTCATAATACATATCATTGGATATATTCCAAGGTTTATCTAACGACTATTCTTCTAGAACTCTTTTACCAAGACGAGAACGATGGGTCAGTCATCATGTCCTTCACATGTCCATACTGTGCAGCGAGGGGCTTCGATAAGACTACTATACTGGATCATTGCTCACAATATCATTACTCTGATTTAACTGAAGTAGTTGGTATTACTTTTATTTGAATAAGTATTTTCAGTTCTATATTTATTTGTTTTTAATCTGCTGTATCACATTATTAATATTAATATTTATATTCCAAAATTTAAAGTATATGGATTTAAAATGTAATTTACATTATTATTAACATTATTATTTATAGTAAGTTATTTTTGTTATTTAATAACTTACTCACTCACTCACTCACTCACACTCACAATCTCTCACTCACTCACTCACTCACTCCCCCCTCTTAAGATTTGTCCTATCTGTGCTACGTCTACCAAGAGTGAGCCCAACTACACACTCGTTGACATGGTACTTCACTTGAGCCAGCAACACCGTACTCCTACCTCTGACTTCATATCCTTTTCACGCTATTGCCATCGTAAGTTAGCGTAATCGATATCCTGCGATTAGTATTTTGTAAATTTATTATATATAATAATAAATAGAAAATCAAAACAAAATTTATTTTATATATTCATGTATCAAAATCTATTTAAAGGAATTTGTATTGATTTTTATATATTCGCAGAATTATATAACTTTTGATAAAATTAGATACAAATTTTCATTTAAACTGTCTTTTTATGTAATATTTTCTTATATTTATTGTTTCATCTGTTTTTTCAAAATTCAATTTCATAAATTTAAATATTAAAAAAGATAAATTCTTAAATTATGATATCAAAGGTAATTAATAATAATAATATATTTCCAGGAATTTAAGAAAAAAACAATTGTTTTCTTCCTTAAACATTTTGTAGATATTACTATATATATATACTATATAGTAAATATATAAATTTATATAATTAATGAGTATTACATTTTTAAAATAATTAAACTAATATCTCTGTTTATAAACCTACTAATACAATTTATAAACCTATTAGTCCTATTTATAAACCTACTAATTCTATTTATAAACCTATTAATTCTATTTAAAAACCTACTAATTCTATTTATAAACCTACTAATTCTATTTAAAAACCTACTAATTCTATTTATAAACCTACTAATTCTATTTATAAACCACAAGTTCTCTCTTTCTTAATCTCTGTTCTCTTCATTTTCTCCCTCAATGCCCACCAACTTATCTCCACCTCTATCTCTACCCTCTTAATCCACACTCTATCCCCAACCTCTCCTCTCTCTTTATCCCTACTCCTATATCTACGTACCCAGTATCTCCGATTTTCCATCCTCGCCTATATATCTAACCCTTATATCTCCGTACTCTACCTGCGACTTTCGACCCCGACTTCTATATCTTCGCCCTCTCGACCAACACCAAACCCTCCTCATCGCTTCCTTAACGTCGACCTAACAACTCGACGAATTCACGTATGCTACGCCGCATGATCCACCGCACTTCGGCCAATCGCGGCCTTCACGCCCGCACTCCGGCCAATCGTGGTCTGCACGGCCGTCACTTGACCGGACTCGGCGCGGCTAGGTCTCGTAGACGAGGCGGCGGCGGCGTCAACAACTTCGGTTAGCCGCGTAGGGCTTCGACGACCCCCGTCTGTTGTATTATTACGTCGTTGGCGTCGAGTTGGCGTCGAGATACGACTTCGACGTTTTTCCCCCATTCTGCCTCGCAGCATCAAAATACTCTTCCTTCTTCCCCGCAGACTTTGGAGATGTGCGTGAAAGTCCTTATGACGGCCTTCGGGAAGCAGTCTACAGTGACATGAGAGATAATTTCATGAGCAGGTTACATTCCTAATAGTATATATATATATTTATATATATATATATACACACATATATACACACATATATATATATAGTATAGTATATTATATAGTATATTAATAAATTCATATTACATTTTGAATGAGAAATCTTATGTTTAAAATATTTAACACTATTTTAGATATCTACCAGCAGCCAAATAAGTAGCAATATTGCATAGAGATTGCAATCTTATTATAATGCACCTATATAAATAAAATCATTTATAGATAACAATAAATATGCCTATTGTTATATTTTTGTATATAAATTCAAATATTGTATAATATAGCAAACACTGCAATGCAATAGTTTTGTAAAATCCTTTGATGTGCTAATAAAATATAATAATAAAAGAAATTATGCAATGCAAAAAATGAAATGAACCGACCTTATCTGTGATGTGTTCAAGATTCACAACAAACAATCCAGGTATTTTCCTTTTTTTTCATTTCAAAAGGGGAAGGGGGTTAATTATATATTATTCTCTTAAGAGAATTCCTAACAATACCTTATGTAATATCCTATATTCTATATTTAAATATAAATTTGGAAGTCCAGGTAAATAATTTATTAAGCAATTTAAATTTTACTGTGCATATATTCCATGAAACCAGATAACTATTATATAACTATTATATATTCTTATATAATTATTTGATATAAAAAATAAATATAATATAATTGAAATACAAATGAAATATATTTTCTCCATTTTTATATAACAAAAAAAACTAAAATCACCTGGATGGTTTCGTAGCATTTTTTGTAGGTTCGTCAAAATATTTCACAAAACTATTACATCACTGTGCTTGCAGGTAATAATGTTAATGCTGGGAATTCCTACAAACAATTGTTTATTAAAACATTTTATTTTATAAAATATAATTTTTGCTTTTGTATAATTATTTATTCGATCTCAGTTTACAAAATATTATTTAACTCTGTTTATAAAATCTGTGCAATTTTTTTAAATTGTATTAAATATAATATTTTGCATTACATTTTGTTATATTATCTTCACTAAATTTATGTTATATATATAAAATTATATATACAATAGGTATATTAATCAAATTAATTTATTAAGTATTAATTAAAAAATGATTTTAATACGTAATTTATATATTAAATACGTAATTTGCCTCTCCCCAAACCCGTATTCCCATTCCGTATTCCCCGTTCCCCACTCCTCTCAGGATTCTCACCAACAGTAACAATATAAGCACTCTGCCGGCTGCCGACTACCCGGACATGGAACCGTTGATGTCTGCCGAGCCAACGTCGAATGACCGTCCTCCGTCTTCGTCCACTAGTCGTATGTTGCGTCCGGCCAGAACCATCGCCAGCGTCGTGGCATTACCAGCCGCCGCCGCCGCTGCTTCTGGTAAACCCGCTGCCCGCGACTCCCTCATGAAGAAGTTTGTAGATCCACCGTCTCCGTTTATGATTTACAGTATTATCCTTAGCGTGAATATTTAATTAAAGAGCGGGAAATCGTTTGCTGTGTTTACGTGTAAAAAAATTGGGGATAATGCGTCTACTATTGCTTCTTATTTTGGGTTGATTGCAAAATAGAACATTTCTAAGATTTCAGAATCTAATTTGGTAATTGTAAAAGAAAAGAAAGTATTTATGAGCAAATTAAGTGCTTTTATTTCATTGCTATAACTCGTACACAGCGGAGATAAATATCAACTCATTTATTACCTTTGTTATGTTTAAAAAAATGTAATTACAACTATATCATTAACTATATCATTAATCTAAATATAATAATTTAACTCATATTATTACGAAAATTAATTTACCTAAACCTAAGTTTATATAGGAAATTTGAGGTATATATAATTAATTTTATGTAACTTTTTATATAATAATTTTAACTAATATTTATTCAATTTTAATAAATATATAGTTTTGGTAACATTAATATTTCATTTTCCACCTTGTTTATAACTATCCATTATATGTTGTAACAATTTTCTTTTCATAAATAAATTCATTTTAATATTTAATAAAAAATGTTACAAATATTTTCATTTCCTATACTTCTATATATATTAATTAAACTATTGTCTTTCAAAAAGCGAATATTGTTTAAAATCCAATAACTCTCAATACACCACTCGTAATTACTCATTACACCCAAATTACACCTCTACCATCCTCAATATCATCCCACTACACCTCACTGTACCTCTAAATTCTACCCGACTCTACCACCCACTTCTCAGGGTGGTGCTGGAGTCACCACGGCCTGCCCCATTTGCAGTAGACCAGGGTATGTATGCTCTCAGAGCAGCTGCTATGGCTCTCTCTCTGAATGGATACGAACCGGGTGATCTGACTAGACAGGTTTCCACTGCCGGTAATGGGGACGCAGCTGGAAATGGGGACACAGCTGGAAATGGGAACGCAGCTGGAAATGGGGACGCAGCTGGAAATGGGAACGCAGCTGGAAATGGGAACGCAGCTGGAAATGGGAACGCAGTTGGAAATGAGGACGCAGCTGGAAATGGGAACGCAGCAGCACCTGATAACAATACAGACGACGGCAAACCATCATTTCAAAGTCGCCTGGAGCAACTTGTGCGTTTATGCGGTGAAATCGATGTCGACGATACTGTACGAGTTGCTGGTACCACTCCTGGCCTCCAGGGTAAAGCAAATGGTCCTTACTGTCCTCACGATGCCGTCTCTAGACTCGACGACGATCAGAAGAGGAAGTAGTAGCTCTGCAACCAGATCTTCACACATTATCGCGTAATCTTTCGTCTTCTTTTTTCGTATATTTTTTTCGATATATTTGTTGCACATAAAAATATTTTCAATAATTGTTCTTTTTTTCTTTATCATTTAAGTAATATCTTAATTTCATATACAACATTGAATTATTTTCTCTTTAAGCAGTTTACATATTGAAATAAGGCATAATTTTTCTGATCAGAATTATATAAAATCCTTGTACAAATTTTGTGAGTTTACAACTGGAAATGGTAGAAATTATTGGTGTATTAACAAATAAAGTAAAATTGAGGTATTGTTTGTAAAATAATAAATACAAATAGTCTAAAAAGATTGAATATGCTATTAATTATATTTAATCTATACTATTGAAAGTACAACTTAATATTTATATTAATTAGAGTAATATGTATTCTAAATAATTTTATAGTGCAATCTTTATATTATATTGATGTTTACAAAATCACTCAATTTTGTACAATTTCGCATCAATATTATTATACCATTTTTATATCATTGTTTTGTTCATTAGATACTGATTATCTTTACATTAAAATCTATTGTCACACATAATTGCTAATTTTAATATTGATAGTAATTCAAAATGAATGCAAATTATTTTTGAACGTTCGATCAATTTAGTAGAAATTCTAATGCATAATTTGTGATGATATAAGCCAGTATCATAAATCTTTCATTGCCCTTCTGTGACTTTGAGGACATTGAGTATATATCATAATAAAATGTATACATTTTTTATATGAACTCATTGTAGGGATATATGTATATATAACGAGAAAATAATGTTATGGTTTGAAAACAGATGAACAATGGTAATATTGAATCCACTGAGGGATTATTTAGAAAGTAATAGGTCTAGAGTATTACTATACGTATTACTTTCAGTTTCGATATTTTCTGGTAGAGAATAAGAAAATATGTACCATACGGTGCTGGAGGTCAGAGGTTATTGAAATCACATAGAATTTGATTGGAGACCAACTGATATCTGAAGTTATGAAATCTCAAGAAAAGTTTTCATAAAGAAGGAAATTAGATGGTAGAAAATAGGTATATTAAGTGTATTTCGATGATGTTATTGCTGAAACACGTGGAAGTCTCTGAGTTACACCATGAAGTGATATTTTGAAAGTAGATTTGCCTAGTGATATGATTCTTGAAGAGTATCTATATTGTGAATTGTTTTGATATTTGAAATAGTGCAGACTTCAATTCTGCGAGTATCGGTGCATGAATATATATTTCTATGATGAAGATGATGATAATACGGAGTAAGAGACTTACGGTACTGGTATTGAGAAAATCAGAGATCTTCTGGGAATATGATACGGTAATCTATAGATTTAACAAATATGATCATTTTCTATCAAAGTAAATATATACACTGAATAAATAAATAAAAAAACCAAACCTACTGGTTCATTTTTTGTATAGCAGAAGAAATCGCCAAAAATGGGGATGGTTTTACCATGGTACTTATCAGCCCAGCCAGCGAAGTATCTTTACAAGAATCATAGCGATAATTAAATTTTACATTTGTTATATTCTAAAAATGTGATTGATCTATAAATGATAATTTTTTATATAGATATTATTTTCATAACTACTAACCTTAAACATTCAATGGTAAGATGTACATCAGTATTGTAACATTGCTGGTATAGTTTACCACTATCCAGACATTCCAGAGACTGTGTAAATATTTACGTTTTAACGTAATCAAATATACAACAGCTAATCATTTATTTATCTTAACTATTTCGTTTGCATTGCAAGTGTAAATTGAAAACTATGATATTTGGCATTAGTATATTGCTGGGGAAGGTAGTATATATTATATACTATTGTTTAGTAAAATATACTTTCTCTGCCAAATTACCAAGTATACTTCTCCATCACATCGTTTAATTTATATGTTTGTCTTCCTAAATATTCCTCTTTCTTCTCGCCCAACCAGTCTTTGTCCCACTAACCGATAAGTAGGTCCTATCCCTATCAATGGCATCGGCTAATTTGTACAAGAGACGTCCCCTCCGCGTGGAGTCCATTGTTCTCCATTCAGATCCTAGAGCAAAAGCATCCGTTGCAGCCATTACTGCCAAGTCGACATCTTCCTATAGAAAGTGCGTGGTCTCTTTTCAGGTAGCGCTAGGTGTGTGGTCTAACTGCTCGCAAGCGGAGGTGCGATTTCTTTTCAGCCAACTATTGTTCCGCGCCTTATATCGTATACGAAGTGGGTGGTTAGCGACCACTGGTCAGCAGGATATTAAAACTAAGCGAGAACTAACCTTTTGAGCCTCTGCCACTCTGCAAATCACATCTCCTGTGGCGGGATTCTTTGTCTCGAAGGTTTTGCCAGAAGTGCTGTCCATGAATACATTGTTGATGAAGAGCTACACGAAATCGAGTATGGCGTGGTTATTATTATGGGCGTAGTTTATGCTATGGGCGTGGTTAATATTATGGGCGTGGTTAATGCGATGTACAGTAAGGAGGGGCAGAGGAAGAAGAAGAGGAAGAGGAAGAGGAAGAGGAAGAGGAAGAGGAAGAGGAAGAGGAAGAGGAAGAGGAAGAGGAAGAGGAAGAGGAAGAGGAAGAGGAAGAGGAAGAGGAAGAGGAAGAGGAAGAGGAAGAGGAAGAGGAAGAGGAAGAGGAAGATCGTGCAGAATAGGTATGAGAAATACAGAAAACAATGAGTACTACCCATTGAACAATATCTAATAGGCATGAAAATTTAATGTAAAGTATTATTTAGAGTATTTTATATAGTAACTAATATAGTATCTAATAGAGTAAAGTATTTAATAGTAATAATAAGTATCTAATATAGTATTAAATGTGGTATATAGTGTAGTATATGAAGTGTAGTGTAGTATATTTAATAGAATATATGGAGAGTATCTAATAAAGTATATTAAAGAGTATATATTATAATATATAATAAGATATCTAATAGAGTAAATACTAGAATATATAATACAGTATATAATAAATTGTATTATAAATGTTATAGTAGAGTATATAATAGAGTATTAAATAGGGTCAATAATAAAATATAATAGAGTATCTAATAAATTATATTGTACATTTTATAGTAGATTATATAATAGATCATCTAATTGATTATCTAATATGCTATCCAATAGGATATATAATAAAGTATATAATAGAGTTGTAGAGAAGGTTGTAGAGTATATTATAGAGTATACAATAAAGTATTTAATAGAGTATTTTGTAGAGTATCTCGTGTAGTTTCTAATTGTTACAGGAGTAACGAATTCGGGATGTCAAAATAGGGGTTAGGAAAGTAACTCCAACTTTAAAATACCATTATATAATTAGTTCCGCATTTTTAGTTACATTTACAATTATAATACTTCTAATACCTACAATTGTAAATACATGTACATATTTTAATTATCAAATGATATAAATTTAAATTTAATCGCATAATAATTTATTATATTCTCAATGGTAAATTATATTTATGTTCAGTAAATAACTGTAGTTATGCACCATATTATAGATCAACTATACCAATAGGTAACCAATATTTTATACATAATATTATAAGTATTCGTTCATTTAAAAACAGTCCCCTATCTAGTTCCTATAGTATATTTAATTTCAATACATGTCGAATTTTAAAATTATTCTACGAATACTAAAATAAATAAACTTTATAAAATATATAAAATATTATTACATTTAATACATTTAAAATGCATGAGATTGTTGCAAATATGGTAAATTAATAAATTCTCATAAAAAATATTGTCTAGTAAAAATGGTCTAATTGTATTATATAAATGAATTATTTTTAACTTTTAGTATTTACTAATATTAATTCCTAATATATATATATATATATATATATATATATATATATATATATATATATATATATATGTATATATATATATATTAGATTATATATTCACTATATTTGTTTATAATACCAATACTATCAAATGGTTATAAATGGCCATGTAAACATAGTTAATATACTAATTTAGTATACAAGTGATGTGTATAGTGATATGTAATACCTTATTTTGTTTTATAACGGGTTGATGATAGGTTTGGGAACTGCACACATTTCGTGACCGTCTTCGTAACGTGAATTTGCCTGGATAACCAGACGTTATTCGTGGAGTATTCTGTGTTTTAAACTAATTCATAGTCTCAAAAAGCGAATTATCTCGGAGCCATAGCTTATAAGTGCATTCGGGCCAACAATACACATGTTAACAAATACTTTTTTATAGAACATTGTTTATATTATAATAAAGTGTTGTTTAAATTCTTTCACTCATACCACCGATGCTCAAAACTGTTCCTTACGCTCTAACATTCCTAGCACATATCACTACAGAAATATTACTCATTACTACCTGTTGGTTTGTTTTCACTCTTCCCTAGTGACCTGTTATGCTACATGCACTTCTATTTCTATCTTCCCTGGACACATTATACTATCGCTATCCAAAATCATTAACCCTGGAATTATCCTATTTATAACACAAAGTATCCAGCACTCATTAAAAGCTGCTGTTACTGACCTTAAACAATGTTCATACTATTTTAATCCGACCTTAATATGAAGTTATGCCACACAGTCCGCCCTATCGAGCAGTTCTCTTCGCTATCTAAATGCCATAACGAATATCAGCTCACCCACTTAAATTTGATCTCGAAACAATCTTTTTAATAATCACTAAAGTACCTAATTACCTAAATCACAATATTGAAACTACACTTTTAAGAATATATGGTGACACTATTTCTACGTAACACAAAACTAATTCAAGTTGATTATATTATTAGATCTATCAAGTAATTTTAACACGCCTGGTCACTTCCAAATAAATACATTAATTTCACGTATGGTTCTCATATGTTGCTTATATATCGCCTATGTATTAATATCGACTCATCATCTTTTTAATTGTGAAAATCTATTAGTCACCTATTGGTCATTCTGATTCATTTTCGATGGATCCGCATCTATCACATACCTCTAAAGCTGGCTCACGCTGCGTTGTTTTGTTTATAACGTACGGATAATGTAACAATAGGGAAAATAATACATACATTTGGAATATATAGCAAATAACAATTCACTTATTTATAGTATAGATGCGATTGGTGGATAAGAATTGATTGAAGCTTGTTAAACAAAAGGTTTAATTTGATTGTTTGCGTGAGCTGATCTATAGTTATGAAATAAGTATTCAATATACATCGCCTTCGAAAATCACTCATACTCATACCAAAAAAAATCTCATATTCATCGAGTTGTTCCAGTGTTAATCACTGCCATTCACTATCAATATGCCGTCATATAAAAATAATAACTACTATAATTTGAGCTTGAAGTTAATCAGCAAAAATGCATTCGCAATACCGTAATCTTCCGCTTTTTTCAATTAATATTATTTCATTGATGAAAATTCTACTCCGGCTGCCGATAACGTTATGCATAGTTTACAATAATAGTATGCTGTAATAATAGTTTACAATAATAGTATGCTTACCCTGGTAAAACAATAGCATTATGTTCATGGATAAAATCAACTTATCCTACAGATATTTGCTCGTTTTTAGGACTGGCTTCTTATTATGGATTGTTTGCCGGGTAATTAACACATAATAGAGAATCAAAAAACATAATAGAACATCTATTTTTAGGTATACCTATTCTGATTATATATATATATATATATATATATATATATTTAATATATACATATATATATATATATATATATATATATATATATATATATATATATATATATATATATATATTATATACGTTATACCGGAATAGATAATATACTATGGCAATTGTCATTATTTAATAATTGTGTTTATTCAAAATCAATCAAATTATTAAAAATTAAAAATAATATATATATTATTGATTATATTGTAATTTATGTTTTTCATGTTTTCTTTAATTATTAAATTAGTTTGCATTGCATAACAATAATATAGTATAAAAAGGAAGTATATATATAATATAAGTGTAATTCATTTGCATATAATATTGATTTTTATCTAAATAAATATATATATATATATATATATATATATATATATAAATATATACATATTTATTATACCAATACAAGTCTTCACTTCTATGCCACGCCTATACAAAGCTATTGGCTAATTCAAGCCACGCCTCCAAAATATAAATAATTCTCTATATTGACTCTACGTATTCATTGGGAATACAGCGTAGAGAATAACGTCATGCTGTCCAGACAATATAAATTTACAAAGGCGATAACGAAATGTTTATCCAGGCATATGAGTGCAGTTCCCAACCCTATCATTAATCCCGATATCAAACAAAATAAGGTATTACGCATCACTTATATAATACATTATGTGTCCTATATGCATATGGCCGTATAAATAATATATACTATTATTTGATATTATTAACAAATTAAAATATTAAAAATTAAACAATATTTTTGTTAACATTATATTTGCTAGATAATAAATATAATAATAATAATCCATAATAACGGATAATAACTGCATTTTATATTATAAATCATTACAAATAAATACAAAATCTAATTGTTTGAATATAATTCATATAATAATATATTCATATATATATTTTTATTATATATATAATATATAAATGTATTAATAATAAATATTTCCCTATACTTAGAAGTATTTTCGTAATAATAAAAATGTATACATATATTATGAGATCAATATAAAATATAAATTTATAAGTTGTGTGTTTGCATTGCATAACAATAATATAGTATAAAAAGAAAGTATAAATTCAATATGTTAACACTTATTAATACTGTTCATTGAATAATATACAATTCACATTGTTTATTGTATAATGTAAAAATAATGTAAAAAAAGAATTAGTGATATCACCATAGGATAATTTATATTATTAACTATAACAGATAAGCAATATATGTATTTATGAAATACTATACAAACGGTATATAACTAGTATAAAGTTAATATAAGGTATAAAGTTAATATACTATAATTATAAACCATTTTACCAGCGTCATTATTTTATATTAAATGTTTATATCGTATTATTATATATTAAATGATTATACTTTGAATAGCTATATAAGGACATATTCATATAAATTGTTCAACTTATAACTACGGATTAAATTAATTATATTATTAGATACTCTATTAGATACTCTATTAGATACTCTATTAGATACTCTATTAGATACTCTATTAGATACTCTATTAGATACTCTATTAGATACTCTATTAGATACTCTATTAGATACTCTATTAGATACTCTATTAGATACTCTATTAGATACTCTATTAGATACTCTATTAGATACTCTATTAGATACTCTATTAGATACTCTATTAGATACTCTATTAGATACTCTATTAGATACTCTATTAGATACTCTATTAGATACTCTATTAGATACTCTATTAGATACTCTATTAGATACTCTATTAGATACTCTATTAGATACTCTATTAGATACTCTATTAGATACTCTATTAGATACTCTATTAGATACTCTATTAGATACTCTATTAGATACTCTATTAGATACTCTATTAGATACTCTATTAGATACTCTATTAGATACTCTATTAGATACTCTATTAGATACTCTATTAGATACTCTATTAGATACTCTATTATATACTCTATTAGATACTCTATTAGATACTCTATTAGATACTCTATTATATACTCTATTATATACTCTATTATAAACTCTATTAGATACTCTATTATATACTCTATTATAAACTCTATTAGATACTCTATTATATACTCTATTAGATACTCTATTAGATACTCTATTATATACTCTATTATATACTCTATTATATACTCTATTATATACTCTATTAGATACTCTATTAGATACTCTATTTGATACTCTATTTGATACTCTATTTGATACTCTATTAGATATTCTATTAGATATTCTATTATATACTCTATTATATACTCTATTAAATACTATGTTATATATTGTAGTGTATGCTCTATTAGATTCTATATTTGATACTCTATTATAAACTCTATTAGATACTCTATTAGATATTCTATTAGATATTCTATTAGATATTCTATTAGATATTCTATTATATACTCTATTAAATACTATGTTATATATTGTATTGTATGCTCTATTAGATTATATATTTGATACTTTACTGGATACATTAGTACATACTTTAGTATATGATTTTATATTTAACTTGATATACGGCTTTTTATCAAGTCATTTCTGCTGGATATAATAATTATCATACTTTGCAATACCTTTGATGTAACACTGGTGTTATTAAAAGTTACAGATTGGCATCTATAGTAATAAGATAACAATGTATAAAATGTATTCACTTATTAGATTAATTGAACATGAGATTGATATATAAAGAATACGACACATTTTTTTATAATAATGAATTTATAGATAAAGATTTGATTCGTATGCCTAATGTATATTTCCCATTGTTCTATATATTTTATATCATGTCCTGATCATAATCAACGCCTAGGTTCACTGCACAATATGCGATATTTGGATGACCATAACAATATAACACATAACATTCGCATACACCCTTAACATTTTCGAATAGTTGATTACATAAGTATAATAGTAAATAAAACAAATAAACCAGGTGATATAACTAATGTACAATTTTATATAATTATTTTAATTAAAAATAAACATAATACATTTTAATGAAAATAAAATATATTTTCATTTGTATAATATAATAAAAAAAACTAAAATTAACTGGATGGCCTGGTTCCCCAACAATCCAGGCAATTCAATTATTTGTTTTATAGAATTTTATTTTATTGCAATATTACACATCAAAAGATTTATAAAATTAATGCATCACTCTTTTTTTTATTATTACCAAATCAATTTAGATAAGCCCATTAGCCACGCCTTATATCTCCGTCTCATAGCCAATCCTTTGGCATCATTGACATGTCTATTACATAACCTTAAAACCCACAAACGTAAATAATATAATCAACATAGTCCACTGACGTTTAATAAAAATGAAGTTTACTAAAAAATGGTAAACTGGCATCTAGGAGTAAAGGCACTCCTATATATCCTATATATGCATATCGTGAAGCAATCCTCTTTCACCTCACGCCATCAATGATACACCTCGAGAATGTGTAAACACCGTTAATAACGGTTGAATACCAAGTAAATTGATGTCCGTATAATATGACAATAAGAATATGTTACCATGGTAGCCGCAGTGTAGAGATATTGATTTACTTGGACTTTACTGGCATTGCGTAATACGCAGTGCGTATATCCTTATATAATATGAACTTACATTTTATAGCGTACATTGTATGACGTACAATGTACGTATGTCGTACATTTTTGTATAATATACCTAGGTATAATAAAGATGAGTTATACAATAATTATGAAATTCATAAATTATGTTATATTAATAGTCAGTAATTGATATTGTATATATTACCTTTATTTTTTTTAGGTTAATTATCATTTCTATCTCATTAATATATCTCATAATTATATTATAATCTTAATTTTATAATGAATTATATTTGTATATTAAATTTATATTTATATTTATATTAATAAAAAGATCATCTGAAATAATATTATATTATATAAGATACAAATCGTGAGGATATCTAATTCCAGATGAGATAATAATGTAAATGTAATATATAATTTAGAATTATATGAATTAGGATATTTTATAATTAATATTATATTATATATACTATTAAAACTATATTCTACAAGGTACAATGCACATTGTACAATGTTCATGTACGTCAATATCGGTACGTCAATATCGGGAATATTACAATATACATGCGATCTTTTGAAACGAAACTTTATAGAAAATGTACGTTTATATATATTCTAGTAAATATTGTTTATTATTGAGAACAGTTTTTTCACACATTTACCAACACTCCACAATGTGGAGTCCACACACTTACCTATATAAAGGCACTGGTAAAATACCTATCGCACCCACACCCGCACCCACACCCGCACCCACACCCGCACCCACACCCACACCCACACCCGCACTACTTATCACACTTGAAGTCATATATAATTACTTATACATTTTATATAACATAGGGTTTACATTATATAAACAACATTTAAACATAGGGTTTACAATATAATGTATAGAGTCGGTCAGAATATTTTTAAAATTTACTTATGTTATTATCATTAGAACATTGAAGTTATAAATAGAATTTATAATTCTAGGATATAAACAATATGAATGTAACTCAGGGTATATATTAAAAGTACCTTATAATTAATATCAAAATAAAAAGAATGAAAAAAAATAATAAAGAAATGTGGAAAATTATATAAATATATGAATAAATAAAGATAACAATATTAATACATAGTATAGAAATCTACACTAATCATATTCTAATTCGTTATAGCTCATTATTTAAAGTAATTAATAAAGATTCAAACATGCTATCAACAATATTATTGCATTTTGGGAATTTATGTATGAAATAATTAAACTTGGGTTCAAATGATTCTAAATAAGGAATTAAAGTATTATTTTATAAATATTTGTTTTATTAAACCATTTTCAAAAAACGTAAATATAAAGTTGAATTTTTAAAAATAATTATATTCATAAATTATCTTTACCAGACTCATCCAATATATCATAATAAAATATGTTGCTTCTTTTTTAAACACATGAATTAACCTCTTGGATGTATGTAGAGTTTATTTAGACATATTCATTGGTTTACAGTGGATCAGTATCGATGAAAGTATTAGCCAGCCTAACGACATTATCCAACTAATAAATGTGTCAAACATTTTACATAAACTATCTTTTGAGATAATATTCATAAATTTCACAATATGTTTTCTATATTCCCTAGTTTTTATTTGAAAGCATGAAATGTTGACAATCATCCCCCATTATTTGAAGTTTCATAACCTTTAAAAACCAATTTCAATGATATAATATATTCAATACAAAGTGTAATATGTATTTTTAGTGAATAACAACTTTCAATGTCAGTTATTCTAAATTTACGTGTTAAAAAATATATTGAAATGCAATTTTGTTATCCACAATTTTAAGATTCCAATTGGAAATTCAGTATATTTAAATTTTCTATTGTGTTATTCTGGTTTCACTTATCCAATAAGAAATCATTTATTGAAGAAAATACTTTTTATATATATCATAAAAATATGTTTTTTTTAATATTGAAATAATAAATTATATTTTTTTAATAAATAGCCATATTCCTGTTAATAAACCTCTTAATTACTAAATAAGACTGTACATTTAACAATACAATATAACAATACAATAGACTATTGCCATTGCCATATTCAGGTTTATCATCTATGCACAATTGTCATTTGACCCCAAATCATATATTTTCTTTATATAGAATAAATTGTTAAATATTATAATCGGATATAAATATGTTTATAAATAATATATGTTAACAGGACCCAGGTGTAAATTTGTAAATATGAGTTACTCAGACAAAATACTGAATAAAATTGCTTGATTTTTCTGACTTATTTTAATATTTGTTCAATAATTAAATATATGTCTTTAGTTTTTTTTATTGATATGTAATTATTAAATCTTATAAACCTAAATATCTTTTGTATGATTTATTATTATATGAAATACCAGAATCTACCACAAGTATAAACTAAATCCTACATCAGACTATATATGATATGATATTAATTCATATTATAGTATACGATACATATAACATATGTATATCATATTTAACATATTATTATAGTTTTGAAGTGCACTTGATTTCATCTCAAGTATGGAAGGCGATCACATATAAGATATGATATTACTTCAAATTATAGTAAATACTTATATTATCATTATAAATATCATATATTATAATATGAAGTAATATAATATCATATAAATATATACTAGGTTCAGATATTCGTGTCGGATTCTATATTTGTGATGATTTACGTATTTCATATACTCAATCATACAAACAATATTCACATATATAAGAATAATTAATTACATACCAATTAATAAGTAAAAAGATATAATAAAGCTACAAACAATATTCACATATACAATTAAATAATTACATAACAAAACTTTAAAAATATATTTAATTATTTGATTAAATATTGTGCTTAATATTTATATTAAAATCATGTTTACAAAGCAAGCAATTTTATTCATTGATTAAAATGGGCATGGCTAATTTTTACGAATTTTCACCTGATCTTCCTCAGTACGTGATCCAAAAATATGTTCGTGAATTTAAGTAACTAATAACCTAAGAGTAGTATTTTAGGTCGTAGTACCTTAGATCTGAAATTTTCAAAAAAATTGTAAATAATATTTATAAGATAAATACGTGCTGAATTTTAATCATGAGTAATTTAAAATTTGATACGGAAATTTAGTATTTTTTATCGAATGTCTAATTTTCAAATGTATAACACAAAAATAACGACCAGTTTATTGTATTAATTGTTAAATTAATCATACGAATACCAATTCATTCCCTTATATATTAAATCGTATTAATTAAATATAAATATTAAATATACTGTTTAATGTATATGAATAAAATAATAGGTGATCAATATCCAGTGGCATTGTCCTCTCAACTATTATAATATTTTATAATCATGATATTTTAAAAATTAGTTTACTTTTACATTATTGACCCCAAAAACTATTTAAGAATTTAGAAATTATTTGCTGGGAATAAGTGATGATAAAGTATATAACAAAACATATTAAAACTTTAAAAAACAGTATATAATAATTACACAAGTCAGATTAATAGTTTTAAAATATGTTAAAATATCAATAATTGCAATATTTCAAATTTAATGCAGCCATATAATTTTATAAATATGTTATAATCAATGAAAAATGACCATCGTGCATAGATCACAAACATGCATACAATATTATATTCCATAGTGTATTTAACAATGTATATTTTGTTATTATTAAAATATTATATTTAATTATATTTCATTAAAATGTTTATAATATAAATGTGATGCCCCCAACACCGATCATATATATATCAACTGTATACCTCGCGGTACAATATGTATTTTAACTTTTAGCTTTTCTTGTAACTACACCTCTTACATTAACTACATCCATTTTAATAATTACAAATCGTGTATTATTAACACCCAACATACTAGCCACTCCTCTCACATTACCCATGTCTAATGGATATCGTCCATCGCATTACATACACATAAATCATTAACCGAATCCATCTCCAGATCTTCATATTAACTACGCTTCACAAATTAACCGCACCCACTTATTAGTCACGCCTCTCACATTGACCACGCCCATCATATTAGCCACGCCCATAGCATAAACTACGCCCATAGTAATAACCCTGTTGTACTCGATTTCGTGTAGCTCTTCATCAACAATGAATTCGTGGACAGCATTTCTGGCAAAACCTTCGAGACAAAAAATCCCGCCACAGGAGATGTGATTTGCCGAGTGGCAGAGGCTCAAAAGGTTAGTTCTCACTTAGTTTTAATACCCTGCTGACCAGTGGTGACCAGTGGTCGCTAACCACCCACTTCGTATACGATATAAGGCGCGGCACAATAGTTGGCTGAAAAGAAATCGCACCTCCGCTTGCGAGCAGTTAGACCACACACATAGCGCTACCTGAAAAGAGACCACGCACTTTCTATAGGAAGATGTCGACTTGGCAGTAACGGCTGCAACGGATGCTTTTGCTCTGGGATCTGAATGGAGAACAATGGACTCCACGCAGAGGGGACGTCTCTTGTACAAATTAGCCGATGCCATTGATAGGGATAGGACCTACTTATCGGTTAGTAGGACAAAGACTGGTTGGGCGAGAAGAAAGAGGAATATTTAGGAAGACAAACATATAAATTAAACAATGTAGAGAATCATGATTGTATTTATCAGTAAATTAGTGGGTAAAGTAGTATATATACTTTTATAGTTGGTGTATATACTCTGCCTTCACTTTATGTCTCATTAACTTCGGCACCTCTATCATTATTAAGTCATTTTCTATCCAATATTCAATAAGAAGGATTTATATTATAGAGATAAAATCAAAAGGGCACATATTTCTATAGCAAAACGGGCATACAGTTCATTATTGTATATTAATTGACTATTTAGATTGATTAGAATCAATAAATATAATGATTGAATAAAACCCAAATTCTGCCAACACAATTTATCAAATATATTATTATTGTATCTCAATGATTCTAATATAATAAATTAGATGCAAATATTAAAATTATAGTTTATGAGACAAATTGAATTTTAAATAAATAAATGTTTAAATGTTTAATAAATGCATCTTTTATAAAAATTATGCAACCTTTCTTTTAGTTTGTAATAAGTGATATTCATGTATATATTAACATTATAGGTATTAACATTTGAACTAGAATACTATATTTTATAATACATAGTATATATTTTTGGTATATCTAATTATAATATTAGATACAATTAATTGATTGCATATTATTTTAATATAAATTATTAATTTTAACATATTTTAGAACTAATATATATAATTATTGAAATTGTATAAATATATTGTTAATAATGTGTTATATATATTATATATATATTGTTAATGGCGTATTATATGTATATTATATATATATATATATATTATTAATGTTGTATTTGGATATATTTGTAGATGATTTTATTTATATATTGTTAATATGTTATAACAAAGCCAATTGTATCCGATGATACAGGGAGCTTTATTATAATCTAAATATAATACAAGATTATCATTAATCATATTTATAATTATGTAGTAGAAAATGAATTAGTTATATATTAATATATTTTCTAATTTAATTTTAGTTATTAGGCATTATCATGACTAACTTAAGGTAAATGAGTATATGGTAGTACCAAGATTCAAGTAATCTTGGTTATTATTAATAACAAAATAATAATAGATAAATAAATAAATTCTAGTAATTACCAGAAGTAAATTGCATATTGTTAATTTATTTATTTCCTATTGATATATTTATTTAGAATTATTTGAATAATAGATTATCAATAAATTTATATTATCTTGTATTATTTTAGTTATATAACTATTTGCCTAATTTTGAGAACACGGGACAATAAAACAATGAGAAGGGCTCTTCGCTTTCTATAGTTATGATTACAAATAATAAATAAATTATTTGGTTATTTCTTAATATATTTCATATATACAATGAAATTATTTAGAATAAATTAATAAATAAAAGAATAGATTGTAATAACAGACTATATAACATATATACTATACAATGTACATTATATACTATACAGTATATATAAATTTTCTCATTTTGTTCACATCAGTGTGTAAATTATCGAAATACTATATAACACATGTGCAATTTGAAAACTTTAATGGAAGAACGGAGACTTAGCTAAAGAAATGACGTATGCTTCTGCAGTAATATGATCTAGTAGGGGAATTTGAATATAAATATAGCCCAGTATCAAGCTCGACCTCCATCTTATTTACTACGATGTAGTTATGTTATAGTTATATATTGTAATGTAAATATACATTATTCTATGAATTCTATATCAAATTCAATTTGCACTTGAACCAAAATAGAAAAATATTTTAAATAAACAAATGATTTTTTTTAGTTAATTAGCTGTTTTATATTTGATTACGTTAAAACTTAAATATTTACACAGTCTCTGGAATGTCTGGATAGTGGTAAACTATACCAGCAATGTTACAATACTGATGTACATCTTACCATTGAATGTTTAAGGTTAGTAGTTATGAAAATAATATCTATATAAAAAATTACCATTTATAGATCAATCACATTTTAGAATATAACAAATGTATAATTTAATTATCGCTATGATTCTTGTAAAGATACTTCGCTGGCTGGGCTGATAAGTACCATGGTAAAACCATCCCCATTTCTGGCGATTTCTTCTGCTATACAAAAAATGAACCAGTAGGTGTCTGCGGTCAAATCATACCGGTCAGTAAATTAGATAACTAATATTCATATATCTTCAAACAAGAAATTTAACTAAACACAATATTAATACAATTATTTATTTCATGCATATATATATATATATATATATATATATATATATATATATATATATATATATATACATAACTATCTAGAATTATCTAGACAGTTATTTTCTCCACTATAGTGGAACTTTCCTCTGCTGATGTTGGCATGGAAACTAGGTCCTGCTCTCTCAATGGGTAACTGTGTTGTATTGAAGCCAGCCGAACAGACTCCGTTGACGGCTCTCTATATTGCACAAATAGCAAAAGAGGTCTGTGTTGGAGATATTGTAGGGGTAATATTGCGATTATTATAGGAACCTATATTTGAGGTCAGCATAGGAGATACTATAGGGGTCAGTTTAGGAGATAAGATTGTAAATGATTTTGAGGTCGGTATAACATATAGCATTTAGGTCTATGTAGGAGATAGCATTGGGGATATTATAGGGATCAGAATAAGATATAATATGTGGTACAGTATAGCAGATAGCTTTGAGGTTAGTGTAGGGGATAGCTTTGTGGTCAGTGTAGGAGATAGCGTTAAGATTAGTGTAGGAGATAGCATTGTAGTCAGTATATGAGTTAGTATAGAAGACAGCGTCAGTGTTAGTGTAGTGGTCTGTTAGGAGATAAAGTAAGTGTCAATGTAGAGATTAATGTAGATATCGGTGAAGGGTATATCGTAGGTGCTATCGTAGGTGCTATCGTAGGGGTATGTAGATTAGGAGAGGGGTAAGAATAGAGGCTAATGTAGGAATTAACATAGGAGTATATATCAGTTTAAGAGTTAGTTAGTTAGTCTGAGTATGTAGATAGAGTAAAATGTTAAAATAAGTTTATTATTAAAGACGGAGTTATAAACGAGAGTAATAAAGAATAAAAATACATTTATTAAGGGTTACACTTATTATAAGGTGATTATTTATAAGTATGAAATAAACACTTACAATCTGACGCTATCTATTACAATCTGACGCTATCTATTACAATCTGACGCTATCTATTACAATCTGAAGATATCTATTATAATCTGAAGATATCTATTACAATCTGACGCTATCTATTGCAAATTGGCAAGTATTAGATAGAAAATAGTATTATATAACATATGTGTGTTTTGGAATTCTATACTGGAACTCTATACCGAAGCATACGCTAACCCCTCTCTATAATATAGGTAGGGTTCCCTGCTGGTGTATTGAACATCCTCCCAGGTTACGGACCAACTGCTGGAGCTTCTTTAGTGGAGAATCCGAAAGTGAATAAAATAGCTTTCACTGGATCAACTGAGGTCAGGGAGTGTATATGTAGGTGCATGTACGTGTCAATGGTAATGACATACATATATAAATATATGTGTATATATATATATATATATATATATATATATGTTAGTTAATAATTACAGAGATTGCTATAAAATTAATTATTATATTTAATAAACATATTTATATTCTGTAGGTAGGTAGATTGATATCAAAAATGGCGGCTCCTCATTTAAAAAGCGTTACTCTTGAACTGGGAGGTAAAAGTCCAGTTGTAATCATGGACGATGCAGATTGTTAGTAATGAGTGTAGTATTATAATTACAAAAGTATGTAACTAAAGTAATTGTTATGTAATTGTGATATAATTATTATGTAATTTTTATGTAATTATTAAATCTCATTAGTGTATAGTGTCTATATCTCAGTACTTTATAATGTCTATATCTCAGTAGTTTATAATGTCTATATTTCAGTAGTTTATAATGTCTATATCTCACTAGTTTATAATGTCTATATCTCAGTAGTTTATAATGTCTATATCTCAGTACTTTATAATGTCTATATCTCAGTAGTTTATAATGTCTATATCTCAGTAGTTTATAATGTCTATATCTCAGTAGTTTATAATGTCTATATCTCAGTAGTTTATAATGTCTATATCTCACTAGTTTATAATGTCTATATATCATTAGTTTATAATGTCTATATCTCACTAGTTTATAATGTCTATATCGCATTAGTTTATAATGTCTATATCTCAGTAGATTACAGTGTCTATATCTCACTAGTTTATAATGTCTATATCTCAGTAGTTTCTATTGTCTATATCTCAGTAGTTTCTATTGTCTATATCTCAGTAGTTTATAATGTCTATATCTCACTAGATTATAATATCTATATTTCAGTAGTTTATACTGTCTATATCTCAGTAGTTTATAATGTCTATATCTCACTAGATTATAATATCTATATTTCAGTAGTTTATACTGTCTATATCTCAGTACTTTATAATGTCTATATCTCAGTAGTTTATAATGTCTATATCTCAGTAGTTTATAATGTCTATATCTCAGTAGTTTATAATGTCTATATCTCAGTAGTTTATAATGTCTATATCTCAGTAGTTTATAATATCTATATCTCAGTAGTTTATGATGTATATATCTCACTAGTTTATAATGTCTATATCGCATTAGTTTATAATGTCTATATCTCAGTAGATTACAGTGTCTATATCTCACTAGTTTATAATGTCTATATCTCAGTAGTTTCTATTGTCTATATCTCAGTAGTTTCTATTGTCTATATCTCAGTAGTTTATAATGTCTATATCTCACTAGATTATAATATCTATATTTCAGTAGTTTATACTGTCTATATCTCAGTAGTTTATAATGTCTATATCTCAGTAGTTTATAATGTCTATATCTCAGTACTTTATAATGTCTATATCTCAGTAGTTTATAATGTCTATATCTCAGTAGTTTATAATGTCTATATCTCAGTAGTTTATAATGTCTATATCTCAGTACTTTATAATGTCTATATCTCAGTAGTTTATAATGTCTATATCTCAGTAGTTTATACTGTCTTTATCTCAGTAGTTTATAATGTCTATATCTCAGTAGTTTATAATATCTATATCTCAGTAGTTTATAATGTCTATATCTCATTAGTTTATAATGTCTATATCTCACTAGTTTATAATGTCTATATCTCAGTAGTTTATAATGTCTATATCGCATTAGTTTATAATGTCTATATCTCAGTAGATTACATGGTCTATATCTCACTAGTTTATAATGTCTATATCTCAGTAGTTTATAATGTCTATACCTCAGTAGTTTATATTGTCTATACCTCAGTAGTTTATATTGTCTATATCTCAGTAGTTTATAATGTCTATACCTCAGTAGTTTATATTGTCTATATCTCAGTAGTTTATAATGTCTATATCTCAGTAGTTTATAATGTCTATATCTCACTAGTTTATAATGTCTATATCTCAGTAGTTTATAATGTCTATATTTCAGTAGTTTATAATGTCTATATCTCAGTAGTTTATAATGTCTATATCTCAGTAGTTTATACTGTCTATATTTCAGTAGTTTATAATGTCTATATCTCAGTAGTTTATAATGTCTATATCTCAGTAGTTTATAATGTCTATATCTCAGTAGTTTATATTGTCTATATCTCAGTAGTTTATAATGTCTATACCTCAGTAGTTTATATTGTCTATATCTCAGTAGTTTATAATGTCTATATCTCAGTAGTTTATAATGTCTATATCTCACTAGTTTATAATGTCTATATCTCAGTAGTTTATAATGTCTATATCTCAGTAGTTTATAATGTCTATATCTCAGTAGTTTATAATGTCTATATCTCAGTACTTTATAATGTCTATATCTCAGTAGTTTATAATGTCTATATCTCAGTAGTTTATAATGTCTATATCTCAGTAGTTTATAATGTCTATATCTCACTAGTTTATAATGTCTATATCTCATTAGTTTGTATTGTCTATATCTCAGTAGTTTATAATGTCTATATCTCATTAGTTTGTAATGTCTATATATCAATAGTCTTCTCACTATTTATATTTTAAGTTTTTATGGTTAAAAATAAATAATGGATTTTACTCTAATAAAGTTAATATCATTTACATAACTAGTTATTATATCAATATATTGACCTATCTCTAATATTTCATCAAGAATATTATTAAAGTTAGACAAATTCATTATTTTATGTATTCCTATTATAGTATACTATATATTTATATATCAATTTTTATATATCTATATATATATATATATATATTTTTGAAAAAATAATATTTAATATTGTTAAATTAACACTATATTTTAATATTGCTGTAATTTAAATAATTATAGAAACATAGACAGTAAATATGTTTTTGTAACAAATATTTAGTCTCATTATTATTAAACACCTATTGTACCTATACTACAGCTCTGACTGCCATAGCGTGGTGATCGTAGTGTAATGCCCGTAATACGGAGGTCATTATTATTGCCTTCGCTATTGAAATACTGCATAACTAACAATGGACACTAGGACATTCAATGACCGTATGTGTAGTATAAGCAATCGCGCCTCGTACAGTACAAAACGCAGTGAACTACACACATGTGGGTCTGTTCTTCATCCAATGACCGTATGTGTAGTACAAGCAATCGCGCCCCGTACAGTACAAAACGCAGTGAACTACACACATGTGGGTCTGTTCTTCAACCAATGACCGTATGTGTAGTACAAGCAATCGCTCCCCGTACAGTACAAAACGCAGTGAACTACACACACGTGGGTCTGTTCTTCAACCAAGGTCAATGTTGTTGCGCTGGTTCTAGAGTTTACGTTCAAGCCGGAGTGTACGATAAATTCGTGGAGATGATGACTGCAAAAGTAAACCAGACGATCGTCGGAGACCCATTCGACATGAAGAGTGAACAAGGCCCTCAGGTAGGTCTCTAGTAATCTCCTTGAAATTGTTTGTAATCTATTAATATCATTTACTATAACTTTGATTTAGATACTAGATGAAAGGCCTCCTTCAACTAAAGGAAGTCATGGTAGACGTCATAAGATGGCTTAATAAAAATTACTTAATTATTACACAATAGAGATATTACTCAAAATACAGTGAAATATAATTGCAAATAATATAAAAGATTATCATAAAGCCACTCCATATATATTTTTTATAAATAAATAATTATAAGATATATAAAATGTATTTGATTATCTTTTGTGATTGAAACGCATTAGCAAGAGTATTTAGTTTAAATGAAGGAATTATTTTTAAATCACCGTAGAAATCTTCAAGTATTAGATCTTAAGGATATAAGTTATGAAATTATCAATGCTGAAATTTTAAATATCGAATTGGAAAAATTCCTAGTTTATATAATCATATTTTAAGATAAAAAAACATTAATATTGTTATAGCAGCATATTTTAAAAGATATTTTCATATAAACTAATATTTGTATAAATTATCTCAAAAATATTATGTTATAGAGTATATTTATAATAACAATTGATATTTTTGAGAAATCGACTATAATCTATGAATTCAACATATAATTAAGTTCACCTGCTATTAAGTTATATACAATACTAATGTGATTTCAAAGCTAATATATTATACAGTTTTTAGACTTTGATGTTTACTTTTATGTGTAAATATTAAATATTTGCAAATACAGGAACCATGTTTACATTTAATGTACAATGGTCGGTACACATAGTTAATGATATACATTTCGGGTATCATATATTATTACAATAAATGTTAATGTTAAAGTATATTATATAATTAACATTTCGATTAGTCAATTTTCCTATCTATCCCCTTTGATATTCAATTTCAAAATTATCATTATTAATTTAATACTTCTACAATATTGATACTAAAATAAAATAAATAAATTTTAAGGCGTATTAATCAAACTAAATGCAGAAAACATTACAATTTCTCTTAATTCAACAAATTTATATTTTTAACTTATTTTAGAATGTGGACTTATTCGTGCAATGTTAAATTTAATATTCTGAATCCTATATCTATGATGGTTAAATTAAATGGTAAAAATATATTCAAGTACTTTCAAAACTAACTCTATAAGTATTTGTCTAGTGGGTGTTGTCCGCTCATCCGAGTTGATCTATAAATATTGGTCTATTACAGTAATTTATTAACTGTCTTACAGTAAATTTCAATTATTATTAAATAAATATAAGACGATCAAATTGATAATCATGATTTAAAAAAGAAATAACTTTCTTTACAAAAATATTATTTTACATTAATATTTCTCTAATAAAATGACTTCTATAATGCGTTCCATGCTACCCTTAGATTGACAACGAGCAGTTAAAAACTATCTTAGGCTACATTGATTCAGCGAAAAGTGAGGGAGCCACCTTGTGTACTGGCGGTGTTAAACAAGACGGAAAGGGTTACTACGTACAGCCGACTGTGTTCAGCAATGTTACTGACGATATGAAAATAGCTAAAGAGGAGGTAAGAACACATACTTTATCTCTCTAATGATTCTTCTTGCTAGGACTAAGCTCCTCTATCTATACTTCTATAAATATATAATTAGTATTATTATAATTTATATTAAAATTTAGTTTTCAATATTCTATTAAAACGAATCTGCCTTTTTTTTACTTAGTTCAATGTATGTATCGTGTGGAAGCTTCATTTCTATTGATAAAGTATTGTTTTTATTAATTATATATTTTACCTGTTGTTTAATATTTGTATATTTACTAGTAATGTTTAGTAGATAAATACTATTTTAATAAATGATATTATATTCTAGGGTCGTAGTATAAAGTAGGTATAATATATATGTTTTATTTGAATGATATTAGAGATTGGTTGAATAAATTGTGAAAATAAAATATTAACAAAATTCTTGAAATTTTTCAGATATTTGGTCCTGTTATGCCAATTCTAAAGTTTGAAACTATTGAAGAAGTAATTGAAAAAGCAAATGACAATGAGTATGGTCTCGCAGCTGGAATATTCTCTCAGGACATTGATAGGATAAACCGACTAAGTAACTCTATTCGAGGAGGTACCATTTGGTTAGTATAGTTCATTGATCAATTACTACAGATCTAATACCAGATACTAGAATATTGATTATGTAAGTGTTATAATAACTATATCGTATTATTTATGTGTGAGTAAAGATTGTAAAGTGATTTATATTAATATATATTGACGTTTAGTCTAAAAAATAATCAATACAATGAATATTGAATATTCTCTTCGAGATTAATCTAATCTAGTTTGTTGCACGTACACATGAATTACTTATATATGTTCAGGATCAACACTTACGACAAGTTTGATGCAGCAGCTCCATTTGGAGGATTTAAAGCTTCCGGTATCGGAAGGGAACTCGGGGAGGATGGATTAAAGGCATATACGGAAATAAAAACCGTTAGTTTCATCTGGGATATAACCAAGTCTCATTGTTGAAGTATCAACATGATAATATATGTATAAAACAATAATTTTAAATCTAAAAATTAATATTCATTTATTATTTGCAGGTAACCATGAAAATCGACCAGAAAAACTCATAAATAATATCATTTATTATAATTTAAAATGAAATTTATATTATTAATCATATATTAGAATTATTTAAATAATACTGTACATATAGTGAATATATTCATATATAACTCCAACTGTCTTTCCCTAAATGTACATCATTAGTATCAAATATGTGTTAGCAATCTAGTAAGCTATGATTGTTAATGGAAACAAACACATTCGCCAACGTATCGCTCTTTAAGTAATTACAGGATATTTGCAATTAGAAAACGTACACGAATTTCCGAGGAGTCGAGTAATTTCTTGTGACAGTAGAACATGCAAATCCTGATCTCTTGCCACCCAATTCTTGCCCGTGAAATTAAATCTCTTGGGGCCGCTGTAATTAGGAAGAGATTTATATGCGGGTAGATAGTTTTGAGAACCGTGGAGTAGATTTACAGATGAAGTTTGGTATAGAAGGAGATGGTAGGGATCAGAGGAGTGAGTAATGAAGAGTGGGTATGAAGACTGAAAAATCAATTAGAAAATCATTTGGAATGTTGAATTGAGAAAGTTGAAATGGATTAGATGATTAAATGATAGTTTAGAAGGAGATTGAATGGTTTACGAGGATATGTTTAAAGGCATGTTGAGTAGTTTACAGGAATGTGCTATAGATTAGAAGTTGATAAAGTTGGTGATTCGTTGTAGCCCTTGGTAATGAGAATTAGATATTAAAAGAAGTTATCATTTGAGAATGACAATACTTGTGAAAACTACCTCAATGGAGAAGAAAGCCATATTTGCTGATTAGGAGATTGTTTGTTAAGTACATAAGTACCTAAAGATCCTCCTAGGTTCACAGTTAGAACTCCATCCTTTGCAACAAATTGTTTTTATATTATAATTTGATCAAATAAAGTAAAGTAACATAATTATCAATTCTATAAAATAATTTGTTATTTATTTAACAATGATAAACTTATCAGAGTGAATTTTAACTTGAATTGTACATTATTTTGTAGCAAACATTGATTATTACGTCGTAATCGTCTTTAGTAAACGAGCATTCACCAAAATCATCGAACGTGTCTCCAATGCCATCTAATGCTAATTGAGATACAATGCCAAATTTCTTATCGGAGAATCTATCGAGGAAGTGAAAATGAAATGAATAAATAATACATTAAATGTGAGAAAATAATTAAATATGAAGTTAGAATTTAAGAAAAGGTTTTTAGGAAAATATCAAGTCAAGTAAGTATTATATTCATCAAACTAAATGACATTAGAAGATATCAATAGAAAGGAAAGTGTTATTTATAGATATTCAATACATCAACTATAACTATAAGTTTATTGCATTATACATATAATATTTTAAATATATATTATAAGATTATAATCTTTTAAATTAAATACTTATTATATGACTCCGGTCTATATAGAAACTATGTTCCACTATACAAAAAATATATATTTTGCATATCATTTTTTTGTGCAAATAAAAATAATTCAATATATAAAATCATTTTAAAATTAATCATTATATATATTTAGAATTACACTGATTTAGTATATTTAAAATATAATAAACACAAATAGAAACTACCATAAGATTTCTACAGAAAATATATAATAAATAAAAGTAGTTTCTTTTTGAAGTTCTTAACACTCACTAGTATACGATATTTAGATATATAGTCCGTATATAGAGTAGTTAGATTATTATTAAATTAGAGTGGACAACTCATTACTCTATTCTAGTCAATTCAACTAGGTAGAATTATTAATTGTTTACACTTCTGAATAGTTATTGAGAGTTTTACACTATTGAGTAGAGTTATTATGTGGTTTACACTATTGAGTAGAGTTATTGTGTGGTTTACACTATTGAGTAGAGTTATTATGTGGTTTACACTATTGAGTAGAGTTATTGAGAGTTTTACACTATTGAGTAGAGTTATTATGTGGTTTACACTATTGAGTAGATTTATTGAGAGTTTTACACTATTGAGTAGAGTTATTATGTGGTTTACACTATTGAGTAGAGTTATTATGTGGTTTACACTATTGAGTAGAGTTATTATGTGGTTTACACTATTGAGTAGAGTTATTGTGTGGTTTACACTATTGAGTAGAGTTATTGTGTGGTTTACACTATTGAGTAGAGTTATTATGTGGTTTACACTATTGAGTAGAGTTATTGTGTGGTTTACACTAATGAGTAGAATTATTGTGTGGTTTATACTAATGAGTAGAGTTATTGAAATTTTTACACTATTGAGTAGAGTTACTGAGAGTTTTACACTATTGAGTAGAGTTATTAAGAGTTTTACACTATTGAGTAGAGTTATTGAGAGTTTTACACTATTGAGTAGAGTTATTGAGATTGTTACACTATTGAGTAGAGTTATTGAGAGTTTTACACTATTGAGAAGAGTTATTGAGAGTTTTACACTATTGAGTAGAGTTATTATGTGGTTTACACTATTGAGTAGAGTTATTATGGGTTTACACTATTGAGTAGAGTTATTGTGTGGTTTACACTATTGAGTAGAGTTATTGTGTGGTTTACACTATTGAGTAGAGTTATTATGTGGTTTACACTATTGAGTAGAGTTATTGTGTGGTTTACACTAATGAGTAGAATTATTGTGTGGTTTATACTAATGAGTAGAGTTATTGAGAGTTTTACACTATTGAGTAGAGTTATTATGTGGTTTACACTATTGAGTAGATTTATTGAGAGTTTTACACTATTGAGTAGAGTTATTATGTGGTTTACACTATTGAGTAGAGTTATTATGTGGTTTACACTATTGAGTAGAGTTATTATGTGGTTTACACTATTGAGTAGAGTTATTGTGTGGTTTACACTATTGAGTAGAGTTATTGTGTGGTTTACACTATTGAGTAGAGTTATTATGTGGTTTACACTATTGAGTAGAGTTATTGTGTGGTTTACACTAATGAGTAGAATTATTGTGTGGTTTATACTAATGAGTAGAGTTATTGAAATTTTTACACTATTGAGTAGAGTTACTGAGAGTTTTACACTATTGAGTAGAGTTATTAAGAGTTTTACACTATTGAGTAGAGTTATTGAGAGTTTTACACTATTGAGTAGAGTTATTGAGATTGTTACACTATTGAGTAGAGTTATTGAGAGTTTTACACTATTGAGAAGAGTTATTGAGAGTTTTACACTATTGAGTAGAGTTATTATGTGGTTTACACTATTGAGTAGAGTTATTATGGGTTTACACTATTGAGTAGAGTTATTGTGTGGTTTACACTATTGAGTAGAGTTATTGTGTGGTTTACACTATTGAGTAGAGTTATTATGTGGTTTACACTATTGAGTAGAGTTATTGTGTGGTTTACACTAATGAGTAGAATTATTGTGTGGTTTATACTAATGAGTAGAGTTATTGAAAGTTTTACACTATTGAGTAGAGTTATTGAGAGTTTTACACTATTGAGTAGAGTTATTGAGAGTTTTACACTATTGAGTAGAGTTATTGAGAGTTTTACACTATTGAGTAGAGTTATTGAGAGTTTTACACTATTGAGTAGAGTTACTGAGAGTTTTACACTATTGAGTAGAGTTATTAAGAGTTTTACACTATTGAGTAGAGTTATTGAGAGTTTTACACTATTGAGTAGAGTTATTGAGATTGTTACACTATTGAGTAGAGTTATTGAGAGTTTTACACTATTGAGAAGAGTTATTGAGAGTTTTACACTATTGAGTAGTATATACTTCTAATAAAATATAATAAACATAATTTTGATAAATACATTGATTCACTAATTTCAGATCATATGGTATAATAATATAATATTATATTGAATAGAGTTATTACAATAATATTCTAAAATGAGGCAACCCCATTGATCCAATTTGTGATCCCTACATGAGCTTTTCCAACTAATGGCCTAATTTAAGTTTCCAACTAATGAATCTAATTTAATAATAATAATTAACATATTCTTATATAATATACTACATTATGAAATTGATATCAAAGTAAGTGTTTACACTGAATAAATAGATTACCGCATCAGATTCCCAGAAGATCTCTGATTTTCTCAAAACCAGTACCGCAAGTCACTTACTCCGTATTATAAAAACACTCACTACTTAATGTAAAGCTAGTGCCAAACTATAAATACTAGCAGAGAGTTTTCTTTATGCAATACCATATTTTATATAACACCAATTATAAAAGCGATATCCACCTCCCACACTCGCAATCCACAACCTCAGGGTGTCAAAATCCTCTTGTTCTAATTGAATCATAATAATCTATCCTAATTATTTCAACGGACAATTATTTAAAGAGGCGATTAATTTACAATTAATTAGAATTTAAACAAACCCAAATACTTTAACTTTTCGATAGAAACAACCTTGACATCATCTTCATCATAGAAATATATATTCATGAACCGATACTCGCAGAATTTAAGTCTGCAATATTTCAAACATCAAAACAATTCACAATATTGATACTCTTCAATAATCATATCACTATGCAAATCTACTTTGAAAATATCACTTCATGATGTAACTCAGAGACTTCCACTTGTTTCAGCAATAACATCATCGAAATACTATTAATATATCTCTTTTTTACCATCTCAACGATAAAAGAATTCTTATTGAAAAATTAATTACTTTCACAAATCAGTTACTATTCACCAAATTCTAGATGATTTTAATAACACATGTTTCCTACAATGTACGAGACATATTTTCTTAATTTCCATTGGAAATTCTCAATACTGAACCCACACGTTTGCAACAGAATACCCTTGACCTACTCATCGCTACAATAACACCTTATTCGACCCACGCTTTCCACGTTGGTCTTCTGTTTTCAGATCGCAACATTATATTTTCATGGTTGAATTCGTAACGAGCACCTTCAGAAAATTTCAGTATTCCATCCCAGACTTTATTACTGGTTAACTTCCATAATCTAAGACTTTAAGTGGCAACGTCAATATATATCACTACCAACTTGATTACTTCTCTCACTACGCCTTCACTACTAAATGTACCTCACCCAATACATCTTGATTCACTCTAAACTTGATCCATGAAAACTTCTACTTTCCATCTGCAAAATAATTTACTTACAAATACTTACTGTTGCGATAGGTAATCACAACCAAATCAAATCACATGCTTTGCGAATGGGCCAACAGAATACGTTGCAGATGTTTGAGAAACGAAATTTTATGGAAAAACGCACACCTTAAAACTCCTGACAACCACTTAAAGCAATCGTAGACAAACTTATCCGCTACACGGCGTTCAGTATAACCGGGACACTTTTAACTTCCTCGAGGAATCATTACATAATATGGTCATGCTACGGTCCTATATACAAGCACTGACAACACCGCCATACATCTAACTTCAATCCAGCTCAATAACTAACACCCCATTCCAAATCTATCAATCTTCTCTAACACCCTTAAGCGGACTGAATCTAAACTACCGATTGATGACTCATAGTTTACACAATATCTTTCAAAGCACTTATAGAATAAGTTAACTGAATAGGCTTTCAACAAAATATCATCTGATCCTGTATGTACTCTCCAACTACAAACGCAGAAATATTCTGGCCATCCGACCGCTTATCCGAATACCTCTGAAATTATTCCTACTCGGGTTTAAATCATACTTCTCTAACCAACAGTAAAAACCCATCCAGCATGGTATACTTCAAGAATCTATCCTCTGTACCTCCTTTTCAATCGACCTCATCCATATGACTATAACATTCAATGTTACGTTAAATTTACTATTGACCTAAAAATTCTCTTGAACTACTATATTTTGTGTATTTTGAAATTTCAATGTCAAGCAATGTCAATCCTCACCTTGCTTTCAACAAATCAGAAAAAACATTACTGAATCTGTTGATATTGCCATTGCTTCATCTGAAATTCTGCTTTGAATATACAACTAAACACATTCCCAAACTCTAAACCATTAAATACTAGAATTATATACATAACCAAGTTAATATACCTCAGAAATCGCTTTTCTAGTATATATACGACACTCTTTCTAATAGAACTGCCATTGCTTCCAATTAATTAAAGAATTCTTTTTTACCAACATACCATTCCTAATAAATACAACTATAAAATACGATTTTAACTCATTGAACATTAATGTCTGGGATATTTCCACAGCCTATCTGTGATGGGAATTACTTCCTAGCATATATTCGTTCCATCTCAATTAAATTCACTTTCTAAATAGTACTCATCAAAAAAGCTGTCCCCGTATATAATCGTCCAATTGACAGCCTAATTCTTTATAACAATGGTGGAGCCAAAACACTGAAAAGTTAAAGGATTTTAAAAAATGACCTTTAAAAAAATTAATAATTATTAGAACTATAAATTATTGTAACCATGCATTTAATCTAATTACTTTAAAATATTCATACCATTAATATGTCAGGTAAATATTATCTCTCTCCTTTCAAGATTATTTATCTTTTTATATTGAATATGTTACAATACAATTTTAATATATGAATATGATTTTTTTGTTATTAATATTTATATAATAACTATATATTAATTTATATCTATAAATAGTCATAGAAAAACATGTAAACATTACCATACATATAAGTATATACATAATTATATATATAATATAAATATTAAAAATTAGGTAATCTAAATATAACAAGATATTAAATAACTCGTCAGGAGCGAGACCGCATGTAAATAAATACCTGCCCTTACAAAATTAATCATAGAGTAGCATTAATGAATTAGCTAGTATGAAAAGGTATTCTCTATAGAGAATAAACTACAGCTACCGATTTACGTTGCTCTTAAAATAAAAACTACATTTTATTATATATAGTAGATTGCATATAACATTAGCATGTCTCGATAGATAAATTATAATAAATTCAACATTAATGTATTCACAGTAGTAATACGAGTATTCATATATTAATTATCAAATTTTAAATTAATATAATAAATAATTTAATAAATATCTATACAAATAATTAATAATATTTAATAAATATATTAACTTCAATTGAGCTATTTCGACTTTCGGTATATCAATTGAATAAGCTTTTTTTGTAAATTTGTATTGTCTACTTATATTTAGTTTATTGAGGATACTGAAAGATCTCTTAAATAAACTCATTATAAGGTAATCAAATTGCAATTATTTGAATTTTTAAGATACGCAAAAATTGATTACCAAAATCATTGTAAATATTTAGGTTCAAAGGTTATCATTACACGGAGACCATAAATAATAATATTATAGAATAATTTCTTTTAATTATTATATTTAGATGCAATATATGTAACAAAAACTATATACTATTATATTAACATATACATTGTTAGTAAGTATCATTGAATATATCGATAATTTATCAATTATATATTAGTATAAAAATATGTTTATAAATGTATACATTACAATTTCTATAGACTGGCGCTGAATATATATTTATATTATAAAAGTAATGGCGTGGTTTCAGTTTCCATTTATTGACGGGTCAATAAGCTAGTTAATTGCAGTTAGTGTACTTGTTTTAATTTACTTGATCAAGCGGTATGAGTATTTCTGTTTTAAATATATCTATACCATATAAACAATTTAAACTACCTACTTAAATATACTCATCATATAGCAATAACAATACCAACGTAAAGTTCCATAATTATATTAATTCAAGCTACCTTAAATGTTTAACTCATTGAATATCGACTAATACTATAAACACTAATACATGATATAACATTTCTAATTATCACTAAATTGATTTATACATACTACACATTATACAATATTATGGACAACTGCATATTATGTAATTTAATTATTAGATGATATCAGAATGCTATTTCACATTACCAATGTAGAAAATGCTATACTGCAATGTAAGATGCCAATAAACAGATACAATCATGATAGATCAGGAGATTAAAATCACACTAACAACAATTGCCTATTATATTGAGTCATAAATCAAATTAAAACAAACCTTTAATTCTATATGGTAAAACTATATGGCACCAGTCTAATTCTCCCTTAATTCAAATCTAATTTTAATATTATATTCATTATTGTATGCATAGTTACTAATGTTTTAATAATGTATACATATATTTAATTTATAAATATAATATATCAATTTGTTCATTATCATATAAGTTAATTTATTTATTAAGAACATTTTTAGTTATCAAAAATATTTAATTGAAGAAAACAATTTATAGTGTAACAGATTTTGTTTAAAATATATAAAAATGTTAATCTTTCAAACAATATTATTGAATAATTTGTATATATTTGAAGTAGGACATCATTTCAATTTAAATAGGTCACATGTGTTTTTAGTAATGTATGTAAGAAATGTAACAATTCTTATTTGTTAAATGTTACAATTTATATTGAGAATGGAACTAATTTAATTATATATGTATTAAATAATATTATTTATATGTATATATACCCAAGATTGTCAAACAAAATATAAACTACATCCTATTTATCTGAAATAATAACTGTCCTTTCTATTTTAAAATATGTGCAGTAGAATATAACCATTGCAATTAAATAATAAATTCTATTTTGTTAATATTATTTGTATTACTAAATCTATAAATATAATTCCCTTTTTTTGTATACTTTGTATACATTTTTAATGTTTAATGTTTAATTTTTAATGAAAATATATTTTGATAAAAATTGTAATGTGTAACTTTCATTATTAAAACTAAGTGATTTAAATTAAACTAAGAGATTTAATTTAAAATAGTGATTACTAATTTATATTCTAATTCGATTAATATTATTTAATTTGAAATGATTTGTAATTTTCACTATATATAATAGTAATATATTATATATAATATTCCAGTATATATATAATACTAATTATGTATTGCTATATCATTATGTATTAGATATTGTATCAATTCCTTTAAGAACATAAAAGTAACTATATGTATGTTATTGCATTGGGTTTAATTTATACAGGATCATTATTTATACATCGATATCTTTTTAATTAATAAATATATTATACTAGTTAGTAATACAGCAGTGGATATAGTGTATATTATAGTTACTTATTAAACTTTGTTATTTCACCAATGCCTGAATTGTATTACAACTTTAACAATATTAAATGATTATATAAATTACATTTTTATATATATTTATATATATATATATAGAAGCTATACAGATTTTATGTATGATTACTTCATTATACTCTTTTTTACTTAGAATATGTATTATTTAGCTAATGACTAAGTATTGACGAACCCTGGTTCAATGAATCATTAATTCTATGCGTCTTCACATACAGCCTATTATCATTCGGCAGTTTTAAGACGATGGCCAGTCCCAGGTCAAGACGTGTTCTTAAAGATCTAAAAACTTCAGAGAATAATGTTATTTCTTAAAATATACATGATGCAAACTATAGTAATGCTGTTTGTAATGCATATTAATAATACATTATAATAATACATTATAATAATACATTATAATAATACATTATAATAATACATTATAATAATACATTATAATAATATATTATAATAATGCTGTTTGTAATGCATATTAATAATATATTATAATAATACATTATAATAATGCCTATTTATCGATCTGCTCACTTATCTCATTTCATTATTCACTTGGATATTCATTTCATCTCTGTTCAATTTATATCTCACTTAATCTCTCACTTCAACACTCACATCAACACTCAATACATCTCTCACATCAAAACTCACTTAATCTCTCACTTCATCGCATACTTCATCTTTAAACTCATCATTCACTACATCATTCAATTAAATATTCACTTCACCTCTAACATTATCTTTCACTTCACTTTCACTTAATCTCTCACTTCAACTCTCACTTAATATCTCACTTAAACACTCTCCTTATCTCTCACTTAATCTCTCACTTAAACACTCGCCTTATGTCTCACTTAATCTCTCACTTAAACACTCGCCTTATCTCTCACTTAATCTCTCACTTCAACACTCACTTAAACACTCGCCTTATCTCTCACTTCATCCCTCACTTCAACACTCACATTCGCTTCCGACCCGTAGTTGTGTTTCGAGTGCCAAACTCACAATCCCCAATGGGTGAGTGTCACTTATGGAATTTGGATCTGTCTGGAATGTTCTGGCAAACACCGCAGCCTGGGAGTTCACCTCAGGTTTCTTAATTTCAACTCGCATCTCCCGTCATTAGCCACTATATATGCACTACTTATGCCTTCAGTTATCTGTGAACACCTCGGATCAATTTTCTTTATCTTATCTATAACTTATAAGTAGATTGCTGTTATTAATATTAGCGCTTTGATTATGAAGTCAATTGTTACTAATATGAATGTGTATTTACCGTAACCATCATTATTAAAATGCTGGATTAGTCTTGTTGTTTGTCAATCATCTTAAGCTAATAGTGGTTTAGAAGTGAGTTGGGCTATTTGTTGATTAGAATGTATGTTTACCTTATGTAGTAAACCTTGGTAAGATATTGGATTCAATCCTAATAACATTCAATTTATATTGATTTAAAACGATTATTTCAGTTACAAAACGAATTTGTTATTTTAGTATTAACTAAAATAACAAATTCATTCAATTATTAATTCATACAATTATTAAGTATATTTTTTATTATCGTATATTGTTTTATATTAAATTATACGCAAGTCCTGGATTTAAATATAATAATTATTTATATTGTATTCTATTATTCCTATTGTTCAGCCACTTTCTCAGATTGTCTGAACTGAGAAATACAAATATCGTACATCTAATTTGATCATTTTTCTTGAAATGCATACGCCACATGCCAACTGTTATAGTATCAAGAAGAATTAGAACATTAATGTAATCAAGTTCACCTGTGCCTCGGAGCCTGCACCAACACCGTCTTTATTAAATATTTAAACTGAATACCGAGTCATTGTATTCATTTCACCCTACCTACTCTTCTCATACTCCTACGTGTGTGGTTTAAATATATAGCAGCCATGTTCTTACTTCAGGCAACCTTTATTTAAATAATCAATGTATATATATATATATATACATATATATATATATATACATATATGTTTATACATATATATATACATATATGTTTATACATATATATATATATATATATATATATATATATATATATATATATATATATATATATATATATATATATATATATACATATATATATATATATATATATATATATGTATATATATATATATATATATATATATATATATATATATATTTATATATTTATATATATTTATATATATATACATATATATATATATATATATGTATATACATATATGTATATATATATATGTATATATATATATATATATATATACATATATATGTATATATATATATATATGTATATATGTATATATATATATATATATTTATATACGATCACATTAACAACTCTTTGATGCCTTCCCTCGCGCCATTTTCTAACAGCATCCCATAATTCCCCTTGCCGACCCCGTAACCCACCCATAACACCTAAATAACCCGTACTATCGCCATCGTAGCTTTGTGAGATCAATCACTATGGACAAGTGGAAGGACACCGAACTGGAGAAGATGAGAGCTGGGGGCAATCGTTCCGCTCGGTTGTTCTTCGAAGCTCAGCCCGATTGGACGGACGACATGACACTCCACGAAAAATACAATTCCAAAGCTGCCGCCCTCTACAGGGATAAGGTTGTTACGGTAACGTCTGATTTGTGAATCTATCGAATTCACATTCGGTATATATTGCTTTTTGTTGTCGGTGTGCACTTCCTTTAGGTTTATAGAATGTCTAAGTTAGTGACTACTATAATGGTTGCTAACTACAGGTTAGAGGTAACTAACCACTGTTTAGTGGAGGATCTATATGCATATTTCCTATTACTGTATATCTATGAAAAACTATTAGTCTAATAAGTTGTTACATATCTTTGTATAATATCTATAGTCTTTGTTTTTGCTCTATACACATTTTAAAAACTTGATATAAGATAATAATATCGACTATAGAAGTTAAATTTAAACTATTTATAAAGCGAAAACAATTTTAATTATATAATAATTACAGGTAACCATTATTTTAATTATTTGTTCTATTTATTTCAAATTTGCAGAATCTCTTCATTTTATTCCAAGAAAACTTATTTTGAGATTAAAATCAATTTAAATCTTCGAAATCTAATTTTGTAGAAACTTCTTAATCTTACATACATTATGATATGATGTTATTAACACAATATAACATTTTTACTAGTTTAGCGATTTACAATAATATTGAAAGTGTATTTCTTATTAACATTTCATTGTAAAATATTTTAAAATATCACAAAATATCTCCTCATTGATAATATTAAAATTAAACATTCGTAATCAATGAAATTCAGGTTCTAACTCTTTCTGAAGGAAAAACTTGGTCAGAAGAAACCTCCCAAGCTAGACACCACACTCCAGGTACCTTTACACCAGTACAACAACTAGTTCCGTCCATATATGATTATATTATACACCTCAGCCATTGGCTGGTTTAAGTGTTTTTTACTGTCGTGTTGTATGGAAATTTCTTGTTTCTCGTGAAAAAATGAATGTGAACTTCCTTTTCAACTCTAAGATAACATTTCTTGTATTAGCTATATAAGCTATTATGTAATGTTATGCCTCTTATGTAATGGCATGCCTCTTATGCAAGGTTATGCCTCTTATGCAATATTATGCTTCATATGTAATGTTATGCCTCTTATGTAATGTTATGCCTGTTATGTAATGTTATGCTTCTTATGCAATGGTATGCCTGTTATGCAATGTTATGTCCCTTATGCAATGTTATGCCTCTTATGCAATGTTATGCCTCTTATGCAATGTTATACCCCTTATGCAATGTTATGTCTCTTATGCAAGGTTATGTCCCTTATGCCTCTAATGTAATGTTATGCCTCTTATGTAATGTTATGCTTCTTATGTAATGTTATGCCTCTTATGCAATGGTATGCTCCTTATGCGATGTTATGCAATGTTATGCCTCGTCCTTTCACTAACCCACATTGCGGATCCTACTCCCACTGTCTCTAAACAATGTCTACACTATAAATCATAATTGCTATATATCTAAACCGCGAACATTTCCTAATAAGTAAACCCCGTAACTCTAAGCCACGCCTCTGCATATAAGCCACGCCTCTATCTCTAAGGTGCGCCTTGTGTATCTAAGCCACACCCCCGTATCTAAACCACTCCCCCGTGACCTAAATAAGGATTGACCAGTTCGTCATCCTCTTCGTCATTCAAAATCAAGCAAAGTGGCGGTCAGTCGTTTATGTCACATGGTCAAGGCGGCAGTAGCGGTCAGCTGGCTACGCCCATCGAACAGGCCACCGGCATGTCAAAGTAGGTGGTGATTAGATGCTAGGGTCGTCTTTCAGATGTTTGGATGGTGCTCTCTTGGTATTTTAGCAGACTTTCCAATTTAATACTTCATTTAAGATTACAAAAATATTCGATACTAAAAAAATGTCATGAGCCCTTTTTCATAGAGAGAAAGAGATATATATATATATATATATATATATATATATATATATATATATATATATATATATATGTAATATATATAGATTGTGGGGCCGGGGTACGTTGGCGAGCACAGAACAAGTGTTTGGCTGTTTGCCTTACGGGTAGCAATCTCCGCGGGTTGGGACGATGGCAATACGAGACTCGAATAAATAAAAATAACTTGAGATATTTTAATGTAAAGTGTGTCTTTTATTAACGTAACTTTAGACTCTTCACGGCATGTAATGTTAAGAATAAATAGTTAAGATAAATGTAATTATCAATAGTAATAATAGCTATTAGCAAGTAATTAATAGCTATATAAATTATGAAATCAATAAAATGGAAAATCTACAAGTGTCAACATACTTCCTTGTTGACATCACGTTATAAATAAAAAAAACGATCAAATAACAAAGAGTGTGTAATGTATAACATATAATGTAACAATCATATATAATGATGTTTACTACAATTAGTGATATTATAGATTCATTCCATATCATGGGATATGATAATATAACATATGTATATAATAATTTGTTTGACTTTTCAATTCATTTTGAACTGTGATCTCATTATATTTCTCTTACCTAATCCATTAGGATATCATTTACAATTCAGATCCACATAAGTTTATTGTGCATGTCGACTTTACACTTATGAACAATAACTTCAATAACAATGCAATTGCAACTAATTGAATTCTCTTGCAGGTCGAAATTGGACTCTCATAAAGATGATTTCTTTTCTCGAAAACAGGCCGAGAATATGAACAGACCAGAGTTAGTGTGACTTTGATATTTGTAGCGATTTTAGTGTTCTTGTAAGTTTTGTTAGATCGAAATATTATTACTTTTTTGTCTCGTCATATGATATATAAAGTAATTTAGTATTTTAAATGTTGGAATTATATAAAATATATTAAACGGCACTTCTTAATATACAAACACCCGATACACAATTACACAATTATTTATCATTTATATCAAAGATTTTCAAATTTAAAAAACCAAAATATATATTTGAATATTCTACCTATTAAATAAAATTAGATTTAAATTTATATTGAAATGCATTAAATTTGATAATATTTGCAATAAAAGTGTTTGAAAAAATTATTATTAAATTCATTATAAATATATTTGTTGTAATAAATAATTCAATCTTGCTCGCAAATTCATTAGACAATCAAGAGATTCATTTAAATAAAATCAATTATCTTTCATGTAATTTTTTGCGTGCATTTTCCCTGAGATATCTATACTATTTATTAAAACCATTTGTGTTACCATACCTAATTGATTATATTTAAAAGCTAGCAATAATGTTATGTCTACTCTGTCCATTAAAACATATTTACCTTTCCGCCAGTAATCTACATCCTAATCAAGGAGGAAAATTTGTTGGATTTGGAAGTGCTCCTCCACCTAGTAACAATGGAGATGATTATTGGTCTAGTATTTCTAGTGTTAGTTATACTAAGTCTGATATATTTTGATAAACTTGCAATAATAATTTGATAATGCTAATTATATTTAATTTGCACCAATCGCTTTAAACAAAAAATAATTATCTTCAATTAATACTTTGTAATTACATAAATTATAAAATACTATTCTCCACTTAGGGATGGTCCTCGTTTGCAGATGGCGCCACTAAGATTGTTCAACAAGCGTCCAATAAGGTGATTTCACTTTTCTTGCACTTTAGATAATATGTATCTCACTATTTCTAGATCCTTTCATTTTCTTTCACTTTCGTCATAATGTTTTATATTCTTTGTAATATGTTTCTTCAAACGAAAAACATATTTATGTATATATTGTCGTATTGTGTATTTATTTATTGCGCAGGAAACCATTAGCTGGCTGTGTACATATTCCGCGACATCCAATAGAAGCCAATCTTCTCGAAATACGTTGTGATTCTTGTCCTCTTCTGTTTTTCAGATAAAAGATAACTCCATACTAACAGACATGTCTTCTTCGATTGGCAACATCTCTAATAAGGTGTATTTAAAAATATCTTTAGACTATATCTAAAACTTTAATCGTAGTCTTGTAATGCATTTGAATACTACTCAAATTGATTCGTAGGTTAAAAGTCGTAAGTAATTCAAATTGTTCTCCGACTCATCTCCTCCACGCGCTGTTCATTACACCTACGTCATTATTTCGATGTTGCATGAATAGTTATGTAACCATATTGTGGATTTCAGATCAAAGACGGAACTGTAATAGAAGGAATGACTGCTTCATTAAATACATTATCGACTAAGGTTTATAAAACACATTTAACTCGAATATCAACTTCTTCCTGCACGCTCAGCTATATTTCATCTCACTCCACTGTACTTCCACTGTACATCATTTCTACTTCCAATCTACTTAACTCTACTTAACTCTACTTAACTCTACTTTCACTCTACTTCCACTCTACTTTCACTCTACTCAGCTCTACTTCCACTCTACTTAACTCTACTTTCACTCTACTCAGCTCTACTTAACTCTACTTTCACTCTACTTCCACTCTACTTAACTCTACTTCCACTCTACTTAACTCTACTTAACTCTACTTAACTCTACTTTCACTCTACTTCCACTCTACTTTCACTCTACTCAGCTCTACTTCCACTCTACTTAACTCTACTTTCACTCTACTCAGCTCTACTTTCACTCTACTTATCTCTACTTCCACTCTACTTAACTCTACTTAACTCTACTTTCACTCTACTTCCACTCTACTCAGCTCTACTTTCACTCTACTTTCACCCTACTTAACTCTACTTCCAATCTACTTAACTCTACTTTCACTCTACTTCCACTCTACTTAACTCTACTTCCACTCTACTTTCACTCTACTCAGCTCTACTTTCACTCTACTTTCACCCTACTTAACTCTACTTCCACTCTACTTAACTCTACTTAACTCCACTTTCACTCTACTTTCACTCTACTTTCACTCTACTTTCACCCTACTTTCACTCTACTTTCACTCTACTTACCACAACTTCTACCATACCTCTAATTCCAATGCACTCCACTATTTGAATCTTAAACAGATAAAGGATGGCTCGGCGATAAAGGACATCAGTTCTTCAGTCTCCAATCTCGGCAACAAGGTTTTATATAACGCCACTCCAAACCCACTCTTCAAATGTCAGTCAAAGTCCCACACTACACTCAAGCTTCGACATTCGACTCTATTCACCAATTCCTGCAATCAATCTCATGGATTCATCAATTGCACTAATATTACAAACCCATATTGTAACCAACCAACTTCTACCACAATGCAACGTAGGTGCAGAACATAGGCCTGAAGGGATACAATTCGGTTTTCATCGGAGAGCATGAGGTCATTACGGGAACGGATGTCCAGAATAATAAACTGTCCGAGGATTCATCTTTGGTGTCTTCCACTGCGTCTTAGTTAGTTGCTTAGTCATGACTTCGAGCACTCTTTAAGATTAGTAAATATGAAATGCTTTTTTCAGCCAGCAGGTCTATTCCGATAAAGAGAAATCGACTAAACAGAATAATGATGATGAGGTTGGTTACTTAGTTTTACATTTGTATCCGTCTTTAGGTAAATGTACCAATTCACAAATATATTCAAAAATTGAAACTAATGCCTAGATATCAAAATGGACTAATTTCACTTTTATCATTCTTGCATTTTTTTATTTTATCAATTATTTATAGAATAATTTTACTTATAATAAATTAATAATTAATTTAACGATATTTAACCTAATGATAAATGTCCTAAAAGTGGAATTCGTGGAGTAACGAAGTAACAAGTAGTAAAAGCAAAACTACAGAAGACAGCGGATGGGACTCTTGGGGTCAAGAAGATTCCAATGGTAAGTCACAATAAGGCTAAATAATCATTATATAAAGGCATAGTTACAAATATATTATTTTTAAACCAGCACCCAAGACTAATACTGTGCCGAACGTCTGCAATGATTTGATTGACATGTCGACACCAACTACCCTCAACAACTCTCAACACCAGAAAGTGGATAGTTGGAATTTGGAGCCCAAGCTCGAAAAAGAGAAGAGTAAAAAGAAAATGGAAGACGACGATTTATGGAAATCTCTAGAATGAAACCATATTATATAAGAACGACATCAGTGACTATTACTATCTGTATCTCTATAGTAGAGATGAGATAGATAAATTGTAATTATATTTATTCACTATTTGCCCATATTATTGATTACGTATATAAAATATCCATTCCGATTCAACGATGCAATAAATGCCAATTGTAATTAGCTAATGATGGCAGATCAATGGTAGAGGGGTGTATATGTCAATGTCTCATCGGTATTAGCTAATAAAATTAAAATAATAAATAATTTCCTTTATTTAAAATTGAATTGAAAAAATAGAAGTTAAATATCAAATATCTACGAAAACTCGAGAATTCTTTTATCCAACTCTGCGATTATGTAATCATCTTGAGTATAAACACCAGTCTGAAGTAGGCAGTCTTTTTCGCTGATCAACCGACTCAAGAGTTCATTTATTTCTAGAAATAGGTTGAAAATAGTTTCAACGTAAGTATTTCAAATGTTGCGGGTTATCCAACCTGGGTTTACAGTTGATGGGGTCGACTGCATCTGCGGAGATATTGTAGTTTCAACTGAAGGTTGCACCTTGGAGCCTATTTTCATTCTACAAGATAATGTTAAGCTATTACGAAGTGTACGAAAACTACATTTTAATTTTAATGATAAAATCAATGAATTAACATGCAATAGATATAAATGAAACTTCAAAGTAAGCCAATGAAAAGAGAAACTTAATCTTGAAGTGAGGTCATGGAGTTAGTTAAGAGTTGCTTGTGAACTTATTGCTTCAAACGTGATTAGCTGCGACTTCAAATCGGCCAATTGCTTCATTTCGTCGTTGATTACGTTTTTCTCATTATCGGCAAACTGTCGAAACTGCAAAGACTTTAATTCTTCACGTTGTTTACTTATCTGTAGTTGGTGGATAGAAAGTGTATTATGCAATTGATTATGTATAAGTTGCAATGCAAATTAAAATTAATTATCTTTTAATCTAAAGGGGCGTATGATTCACACCTACGAGATGTTATGATCCAATGAGGATAACTCCGATTTTATATAAAAATTGGAGAAGTCCAATTTTTATTTTAACCTAAAAATATAGGAAAAACTTGTATTCACACGTGTACGATTTTCGAACACACGATTTTTATTCCTAATTCCAATTTTTATTTGACCTATGTGAACCTACACTAACACTACCCAAGAATATAATAAATTAAATAATAATTAAAATTAAAATTAATTTTAAAAAAAATGTTTAATTAAAAGGAATCTGAATTTAGCATTATCTGCTATTGAAGTGAATGAAAACAATGAAAGTAAAGTTTGGATAAGGTAATTAATATATTCAATCAATGATTAATATAAATATTATAATATGATATATAATTATAATTTAATACATTATTAGTATTTTAATATTTATTACTAATAATATAATAACAATATTTAACCTAGTTACTATAGCTATATATATATATATTATATATTATTAATAATATTAGTAATTAAGTTATACAAATAATATATCATTTAATAAACAATAACCTTTATATATATAGTTTTTTATTTTTCTATTGTGATCATGTACAATATATGATTTATTTATATATATTGATATATTATGAACTATATATAATAATCTATTGTAATCAAAATGTTATCAACAATGTTAGTCACCGAATGCAATATTTGTATTCATTGTATACCGCATATATGCAATATTAAGATAATAGTAATATTTTATATATAAATAATAAGAACAATATTTAATGTAATTATTCATTATGCAGAGAATGGGTGGCAATATGTTAAAATCTAGTGGCATATAATCTAGTTAAAGAATTGCCAATAGAAGATTAAGGCCTATTCAAGTTATTTAAAAATTGATTAAGATATATTTTAAATGATATCAGAAAAATATCACCATTAATCTATCGAAGAGACATTAATTATATTTCAATAAATAAATGTTTTAAATTAATATCTATATTTTATTCTTTCATAATTTCATCAAACACTATTTTGATAATTTGATTTTTCCTTTCCGAAGTATATTCTTTACATTTAATACTGGCAAACTTAAAAAAAGAAGTTAATGGATCTTCTTGACCTGTGACCTCTTTTCCGAGATTTTTAACCGATCTAAAGAATTTGTTTGTTTCTTCGCTAAACATTGCTCGCAATAATTTCTTCAAAAGTTTTATTCCTGAATATAACAACAATTAATATTAATTATAATTAACTTTTTAGAAATAGTAAAACAATATGTTTTAACATATCAATTAATCCAGTTATATTTATCTTACAATTAATATACTTAGTATTGATAGAAATAATATAATTAATTAGATACTAATATAAACCTCACTGGAGTTTCTGATTAACTAGCAACACATTCAAAATCAGGAATAGGGTTGACGGGGTCAAGAATTGCACTCTCAATATCAAATGAAGACATTTGTCTAAAGTGTATTACAGAGTTATGCAGTAGTAAATATGATTTAGTAGGTCATGCTTTAACATAATTGATTTCAGATGTATATACAATGCAAAATAATAATTTGGCAGTTGGTTTGTATTATACATGTGTAGTAACTTGTTCTTTTAGTGCCGCTGCTCCAGCTCCACTACGTAGCTCCGGCTCCTTTTGCTTTGCCATCTTGATAAATTGGGTTCTTAGGTTGGCCCATTTCTTTATAATTGCATCTATTGAAAAAATCTATTGCACGGTTGAAAAAAATGTATGTTATTAATTACGTATAATAAAAACTCAATATATTACTTAGAATTAATAGTATATAAGTAGATCATTTATATAACATATTATTTTATTAATGAATATAACATTATATTTTATTAATGAATATAATGTGGTTTATTATAAATTTAAATTATAATATTTAAATTTAATATCATTAGTATTATTATTAATACTTTATGGTTACTTTTTTACATTAAGTATTTCACATTTCTCAGCAATTTTATAAAATGTCATTCTTCTGAGATCCTCTTTGAATAATCCTTCAAAGAAGGATCAAACAGATGAGGATATTTTTCAACCTATTAATGATACATTTAATAATAATTGTTAATATATAAATTGTATATTTTGCTGAAATAAATGTAGGAAATTAGAAAATATGTCATTTTATTTTATTGAGTTGAAATATGTCAGCACTAGGAATTATGATGTAAATTAAAAAATAGGATACATTTAATAATGAAAGAAAAGCGATGACTTATTATTTTCACGTGTAAACGTATATTGACATATGATATTTACATATGCATTAGATAATTGTGTTTACTAGTTACTCTATATATTTGTATAATTAGCACACATCGCACACTAGATAGTAGTAGTGTACTTTCTTAAATCTAATAATATGTACATTGTAAATTATATACTCATACGTAAATATGGATATAATCTGTTACTCAATTCAGTAAATAATACATTTAGAAAATTATTTAAAAAATTAAATAATCATAAACAATAAATATATATGATCATAAACATATATTTAACTATATATAACTCTTTTATTATTTCCATACATTTATCATTAATTTCTTGTTTTAATTATTCATCTTAAACGTAAATTATAAACTATACAATGTAAACTTAAATATCTAGATAGGAATAGAAATATCATGAATAAAATATGAAATTTGAACCTACCTCTGGTTGGCCAAATCTCAAAAAATGGGCGTTACTAAATAAAGTCTGGTGAAAAAAATCGGTTGAAATAGAACAAGTTCAAATTAATTAAAATCGAGTTTATCCCCGAATTAATATAAAATGGAACATGCACGACTTTTATTTATCGGTGTCAAAATTAGCTGAAAAAAATAGGGTGAAAAAATCGCGTGAACAGGAGGTTTAATCCAAATTATAGATGTACTATAAGAGAAGTCTAATCTAAATATTTTATCTAAAAAATTATTTTCTAATTTAGAATATCAAATATATATAAGAAATATTATTCGCAAGGGGTTATTATATAAATGAAGTCTATTTTGGTCAAATTTTAATTTGGGAGGTTTATTTAATGGAAGCGTAATATAAGGAGATCTAATCTAATGGAGAATCTGGGTATAACGGTATAATTGTGTGTCGACATATAAAAACTATTTTGTACGCCGCTCGTTAACTTGGTAAATGTTTATTGCAGGACAGGAAGCGTACAAACCTCTCGAACGAAATTATCTCGTTGTTGGTCAGTGAGCTCTTTTACTTTAACCGAGAGTTTCTGTGAAAGCTGCTTGTAGTGCAGTTTTGCCTGCGTTTGCAATTCTAGCCGTCGCTGCAAGTCCTTCTGTAACCGTAAATGAAGGTTAAAAGATATCGAGGCAAATCGAAAATCGTGAAAAAAGCTATGAACTCAAAATAGATACGATTCTCATGGTATGGGAATATATCTATAAAAAGTCAAGCCAGGGATGTCAAGAAGCGATTCCTTACAACAATATTCCAGATATACTATTAAATCTCTGATTACTAGGACATAACAAAAGTATATGGATATGTAAAATATTGTGAAAATATATTGCACACTATGAATTGATCTTTGATCTTACACTGAGCATTTATAGTACCATTTATAGTACCTAGTCCTTATAAATTATACTACGTTGTATATACTAAAAGTCAAGTGACGAGTATATATACTGATGTTCACCGAATTTATGGTATAGCAGTATACGAACTACAAGTATACAAACTACCTCGTTAAACTGATGAGTTTACTACTACAGGTCTAGGTACACATAAACTCCGCCCATGGCCGCTAGGTTATACAGAAGACGTAAGACATTCGATTACATCGGCGAAGAGCAGATATTGAAGAAATATCGAATATACGAAAGCTACTTAACACCTAACGGCATAAGATATATCCTCTATATATAGTGTTTCTAAATTATACAATGTCTAGGAGACATCGTATATCTTAAGTATATGTAAACAAAGACGCCATTGTATGCACGACTATACAATACGATACATGCCACAAGCTGTATACACGTCTATATATATATATATATATATATATATATATATATGTATATATATATATATATATGTATATACTATCGAGTAGTAAATATTCAAAGTCCAAGCATATAGCTATCGAAATAGCTTATCACATAATTTTAATATACAGTGTATACATATAGTATACTATATAAAGTAAACTGTACATTAAATAATGTACAATGTACAGTGTACATTGTACACTGTACAATATATAGTGTATATTGTGCCTTATTTATATAAATTGATACATATATTATAATGTAGATCGTATTCATTGAATTTTCAGATAGTGGAAAAGCAAATGATTTACAAATGTTGCATAACATATAATATAATGTAATGTATAATATAATGTATATAATATATGTGAATTACAAATTACACTATATAGACTATGTAAAAATATTTAAATTTTATTTTACATACAATTATTTTTGTATTAGAAAACATAATATATATATAATATATATTAGTATATACATTCTACTATATAAATATATATTGTCCACAATATAAGTAATATATGATTAATTTCCGTGTTTTATAAGATACAAAAAGTAATGCTTCATGCTCACTTGTTATCAATAGTACTATATTTTAGAGAGATATTTTTATTAATTTAACTTCTGATGGATAGGCTAAATATATATTATCGTATATTAATATACGATATTATACCTAGATATTAATTTAGAGAATCAAATTACTAAACTTGTAAACATACATGATAAATCTTACAAAGCTATAAATAATCTGTATATAATATATGCTATACACTATACAATGTTTAGTTCGTATGAATATGCACGATGCAAAATATGTATTGAACAGTATAACATAACGTGTATGTGCAAATTGTACAGATTATAATCTGTATACATAATGTATACATATCATTTTGAAATACAAAATATACATATTTAATAAATATCTATGATTGACGAACTTAACATTATCAGTGTACTGCTCTCATTGGATACTGTGAAAGTGAAATATATTCATAAACATTATCATAACTACACTATAAATGTATATCAAATTCGTATCCTTATAACTTAATGCTTGAACATACATTATAAAAATGGGCAAAGGAAAACTATTTACGGATAAAGAGATTAAAATCTTATTAATGTATATTAAGGAAAACATGATGAATAATATTGTAGATTCAACAAATAAAAATATTACTCAGAGATTTCTTGAAATTACTAATTCGATAAGACTCAATGAGGTAATATTTCTTCAATAATACATCAATTTTAAGTTAATAATATATGTTGGTGTATTGACAATTATTACAATTATCATTTTAACATTATAATTATATAATATATTATTATATATCAATATAAAACATAAAATAAAAACACGCGTTTTTAAATTTAGACTTTAGACTCTACATATTTTTAAAAAAATATTTTAAATTTAATTGAAACATCTTTCACAGTTAAATCTATATACTTGTATTGTATATACAAAATACTATATTATTACAATATATAATTTAATAATACTATTTTTTATCCTTCACAGTTATATCTATATACTAGTATTGTATATACAAAATACTATAATATTGCGATATATAATATAATAATAATATTTTATATCGATTTTATTATATTTTTAAGACCCACATTTTTAGAACCAATTATATTTTGTTTTGTTAAATATTACTAAACAATTATTAAGTTGTTAAGTAGAGTTATACTACTTTTATTCATAAATACCTATATTGAATATATGAAATAAATTTATATATGGTATAATAAACAGATTACCAAATTTAGTGATATAAAATAATATAAATGCCTTTTTTTAATTCGTTCAATCACGCTATTATTATAACAACGATGATATTCATATCATTTGATATAATTGTCTTTTGGACAATATATTAAAAGTTTTAAAATCATAAGCATAAATTTTATTTTTTCATAATTTCTTTTATATTATTTATATTATTTTAATTTTTGTAAACACATCAATAGATTAGACAATACTCTATTACATCACTGTGTTAAACCAGAATGTATTGACAATAAACACAAAATGGTAGAACATGAATATTTTTACATTTAAATATTAGAAAATTAATGTTATGCAATAATAACGATACTACTGAATAAAATGACAGATTCCCAAATCTGGTACTCGTGTTAATCATATGATATCAGCATAATATTAAAGACACAGCATTTCCTAGTGTACGCTTATAGACTTACAAGATGAGAAAGATTATTGAACCATGCGAATAAACAAACACACATATACACACTGCACATTGTATATACACTAATATTCACACGCCTATACATATGCATACGCTTATACGCCATATATTCACCGATATGTATATCGGTGAATTGATAGCGAATTTCATAAGTGAATATGCAGTCTAGGCACTTCATGGTTATATGGTTTATGCATTGTTGAACTGCAGTGATCAGCTGACCGCTGCTTATATAAACAATGGCAAGGCCAATTAGGCAGCATGAATATTGACCAGTTGTATATATACAGTACTAGTTAAATATATAATAGACTAGTATATTATATGTCCTATAGAGAAACACCTTGGAATCACTGACCAACACCATTGGTGGGTTACCTTTGGTAGCGAATCCAATAACTCGAATAAGAATCATGATTATAAAAGTGTCTAGCAATAGTAATTACCTTATTAGGTGTAGAATTAGTAGACTATAATACAATGTGAATAATAATGTTATACATATACTATTATAAGGATTCAGAAGTGAAACTAACAGAAATCCATACTAAAACAGAGAAATCTCCCTCTTCGATCTCACACGGATTACTACTCAAAATTTAGATGTCTAAAGACCAAATATTTAAATGTAAGTGTTCTCGCATGCCATTGTGTTTAAATTTACATTTTCTTTGGCAAGTATAGGATATCATAAGAGAATATTCCAACTTACTATAAAAAAAATTCAGGCTATTTCGGACGCTCCTCCCACTCACTCTTCCCATTCACTCTCCCCACTCACTCTCCTCACACTCACTCTCCTCACTCATTTCCCCACTCACTCTCCTCCCACTCACACTCTCCCCACTCACTCTCCACACTCATTTCCCCACTCACTCTCCCCACTCACGCCCCTCCCACTCACACTTCTCCCACTCACACTCCTCCTATTCACTCTCCCCACTCACGCTCACACTCTTCCCACTTCCATCACTCCTCCCACTCCCATCACCACTCCCATCACCACTCCCATCACCACTCACTCTCCTCCCACTCCCATCATCACTCACACTCCTCCCACTCCCATCACCACTCACTCTCCCCACTCACACTCCTCCCACTCCCATCACCACTCACACTCCTCACATTCCTCCCACTCCCATCACTCTTCCCTCTCCCATCACCACTCACACTCCTCACATTTTTCCCTCTCCCATCACCACTCACACTCCTCCCACTCACTCTCCCCACTCCCACTCCCATCACTCTTCCCTCTCCCATCACCACTCCCGCTCCCCACACTCCTCCCACTCCCATCACCACTCACACTCCTCCCACTCCCATCACTCTTCCCACTCCCGCTCCTCACACTCCTCCCACTCCCATCACCACACATCTATAGTGCAAGAGGAGGCAGGCGATATCTTCAGACGCCGTACCATGTGCCTTCTACGTAGAGATGTCGGAGATCATGGGAAATTGCCGATTCACGCAGTGGGACTACAAATTCACAATGGGCGAATACCCATTAATGGTTAACGGCCAGCACCCTTGCTCGACCTTCGCGAGCATCAAGCGCGAGGTGGGGTTACCGTGCGGAGACGACGACGACGAAGCGGCCGCCGTCTTCCGTTGCTACGACGACGACGCCAATAACAAGTCCGCGATCGACTACATCAACTCGACTTTTGCTCGAGCTCCGCCGGTAGTGGCCGCTGATTTGCCGTCGCCCACCGCCGCTAGCCAAGCCACGCCCCCTACGGTCGGCAGCCTGGCCGCGAGGCACGGCGCCTTCCCGACGCCCAGCGAAGTTAAAGGTCATCGACGGGTGCACACCCTTTACCCCGTAGATGGAGACGGCGACTCGTTAGGCCAAGCGCGACCGGCGCCAACTTTTAACCTCGACGCCACGGCGCCATCTATAGTGTACGCTCCGCTACCATTGTGCGCCGCCCCCGCATTGGCCACGCCTCTTCCATTAACGATGCCTTCCAGGAGTCCACAGGAAATCGTACAGTCGGAACTCTACAATATATTCTTGAAATTGCAGCAGTCCGGTTAGTTGTCGGATTGGTTGAAAATATTCGAGGCGCGATTAGAAGATAATCGTTGGAAAAATGCGTGTCCAACTTTACGTACATTAAATATTGCCAAGTGTACTTGTGAAACAGATGCCAACCATATACAAAGTGTTAACCTATTTAGTAACCTATTTAGGTAAAGAAAATAAACACCAAACTAAACTCCTGACACCATCTCGCCCTGCCCCCCCGCAGCGCAACCCGACTCTGAGGTTTCCTGTCTCCTGAAGACGTTGATCGCAATGCAAAAGCAGAGCTCCGATCGCTACACCGAAGTGTTGGCCAAGGTGCGACACCTGGAGAGCAAACAGGCCGAGAGGGAAGCATTCCTTAACTCTACGATAAAGAGCCTGCTCCAACACATCGCCAGCAATGCGCACATACCCTGACCGCACTGTCCTTCCTGGTAATAAATGCTCACAACTTTTCACCGTAATTACATTACTCCATATTCAAATAAAGTATTATAATAGACACATACATTTGACTTTTTTGATTGCTTTTTCAGGAGAATATATATGTATAGGAACATAGTTTATAAACATTCTACATATGTACATAATTACATTTTCTACGTTGATATAGTCTGCGTTATAGATTATAAAGGAAATATTATTTTGTAAAATCAATTTTAATAAATACATTTGCAGTAATAAATAGAAATGCTGATGGTTAGTATAACCTGATATTAAGTACTATTGAGTACACTTGAGAGTATGTAGTAGTAGTAGTAGTGTACACTGTATAATCAGCTACCTAATTTCATTCTACTAGATCAAATTACACTATCTATTTAAGCATCAATGTGTGTATAATAAATGTGTTACACACTATATATAAAAATGTACATATTCTATTTAGAATAAATAAATTATATAATAATATATATAACATTAGTAGGAAACAGTAACATTGGGAAAGAATTGATATCTTAATATATTTTTTTGTAATAGTCAGTTATTGATATAATAGTTATATAATAAGGGAAATACAAGTAATTTGCAAAACTATAATAGATATCTTTTTCTGATCTTCCTTGTACAGTATAAATTAAAGATATAAGATTTGACAACGCTATTTATATTATTTTCCCTTGTTTAGACGGTCTATATACTACGAAATTCTTAACTTCCTGGTTTATAGTCTCAATGTTAATGTTATATTAAAGTAGTTGGTATTTTAATTGAAGCTGTATTCTAGTTTCTAGACATTATTTCCAATAATTTAGTTACATTTAGTTTAAATATTAATTTATTAACAGAAATCCAGTTGTATACGTTATTAATGGTTTATTCTATTTTGTTGGTTTCAGTTAATTTTTATTAAAATGAAATTCAATGTAGAAATATTATAGGTATAAATGTGGTAGTTTATTTTTAGATTTATTTATATTGATGATTAGATATATATATAAAGAAAATAGTAAATGCCCCAAGACAAACCCTAGAGTCCTATAGTATCATAGAGTAATGTTATCTGGTTAATGGTAGATAATTAGAAAATCTGATTTTGTTTGGATTAAGCAGATGCTTAATTGAATTGTATATTGGATGTCTTGGTGAAACCCTATATTATTGATTATATAAATATATTGGATTCAATATAATTTTTATTATTAACATAGAAATGGTTCAAACTAAAAGATTTAGTAATTTTCAGTTATATTTGGTGAAGTGAGATGATATGGTTTTGAAAATTTATGAAAAAGAATATGAAATTAAGGATGTCGATTTATTTATTGGTTAGTTGATTTTATTTATTAATAAGTCAAATTTATAGAAAATTAGAGTCTGTAATTATATTATATCATGTAATGAAAGTACAATATTTAATTTTAATTAGCATAACTCAGTTTTGTTTTAATTTCTAAAAATTTTGCAAACGTAATTATCTCATAACTTCCTATTCTCATTTTATTTTTTGTAAGTTATTACTGAAGCATTTAGAAGACTCTTTTTTGTAAGTTATTACTGAAGCATTTAGAAGACTATTGGTATTTTTCGGATTATGCAAGGAACGTACATTAAATGTGTTAATGAAAATAAAATATATCATTATTGAATAACGATAATAACCAAACACTAGTGAAAAATAAATACAAACTATGAATAGAGAAGATCGATAATGTGGTAAATTCTTATAAGCGTATTAGATGGGAAATAACCTAACAGCATCTATTTGCAAACTATTGTTCTTTACCTTGTTACATCACTATTGGTATCAGTTACCGCATAAACAAATAAACCGGATAAGATGTATACATATAGCAATATATACATATGAACAACGATATAACTAACTTAAAATTCATAGAAATAAGCGAAAGTCTGTTTCTAAACCTGTGAATTAATTCTATTCGCTTATCTTGATCACACTGTTATATAATTGTTATGTAATCATTTACTATCTATATAATTGATCTTGAAATATATATTGTAATCTGATCTGATAGGACACATTGTAGTAATTAATTGTATCTAGACATTGCTTATTAGCTTACTGCTACTACTACTACTACTACTACTACTACTACTACTACTACTACTACTACTACTACTACTACTACTACTACTACTACTACTACTGCTACTGCTACTGCTACTGCTACTACTGCTACTGCTACTGCTACTGCTACTGCTACTGCTACTGCTACTGCTACTACTACTACTACTACTACTACTACTACTACTACTACTACTACTACTACTACTACTACTACTACTACTACTATTACTATTACTACTACTAATATATTTAGTAATTGCTATAAATTGCTATAATGAATATAAAATAAAGTTATAATTCACAATATTCATTAATAATCTCCAATTTAAATAATTGGTTGGTCTCAAATCTTCAATAATTATATATTCAAATATAATATTTTTCCAATTTTAAAATCAGCAAAAATAATTCAAATGTCGCTCAAACAAAAATATATAACTTAATTGTGGTCTTATTTTGTTTACATTCTTAGGTATAAGACAAGAGGATATTATCTTTATAAATACTATTTAATCTAATATACGATATTATAGTCAATATTTATATTATTATAATTGAATTTAATTCAAATAATTTTCAATATGATTTAGAAAATTTATTATTTACAAAATATTATCTTTATCTATATATATATTTATATCATATGAATATAACTATTTTTTAAATCTATTAATCCAAATACTAATTAGAACTGAAACATTAATTATTTGTGAAATTCTAATAGATGATGTATGGATAATATCCACTGGATATATCTAATATTAATTATAAAAAATAATAATGTATTTAAAATAATACATTTTAATATAATATCATTATAATTAGTCTCTTATTAATCTCTTTAAGTATAAAATGATATTTTATAATAAATAAATTAGTAAATAATTTATATTGAAATAAAAGCTCTAAATAATATTAATATGTTCACAGATTTTATACTAATAATACAAATATTTAATAGTATAATAATTAAATATTGAATTATAATTATAAAGTATAAATATAATGATATATCAAATTTAAACTAACATTTTCCAAAGATAAAATTCCTAGTTTCTCCTTTAATTTAAGGTCATCACAATTCAAAAGTTTTGATTGTTGATCAATAAATTTGCTTTCGAGCAGTGTTAACCTTTCTTCTGTTTGAGAAAGTTGTCGATCTTTCTTGAGTAGTCTTTGTTCACATTCCACAAGTTTTTGACTGTTATCAAACATATTAAAATATTAAAATTATAATATAATCAATATTATTAATTTAATATAAAATATTATGTTCAAGTATATATGCTGATATATTATATTATATTATATTAGATAAATAAGGAAAATGTAAATTTTTATTTTACTTTTTAAGACATCAATTCACTTCAGAGGTATGTATTGAATAAATAATATATAATCAATGAACAAGACAGATAAAGTACGCATTATGTTCTATAACTATGGACAACGATCTGAGAATTTATTGCCGAAACGTCGTCATCGCTCGACGACGGCGACCTTCGAACCTGTTCATCTGATCGTTGTAGGCGAACTCCTGTTGCATGCGCTGCGAGGCATCGCGTACTTCGACGAGTTTGCGGTCGTGCTCGGTGCGAAGGTCGCGGCGAAGTCGGGCCACCTGCGTTTCGGCGGTACGCAACGATTTCTCGCGGCCCTCGAGTTCAGCGAAACCCTTCTTCAACTGCTCCACCATAACCATGTACTCTTCGACCTGTGGAACGCACGCGCCGATTGACGTCGATGTCTATTATATTATTGACGTCGATGTCGATGTCTATGTATGCAACGCGTTGTTTTGGTGAATTCGTAATGTACATAGAAAAATAGAAAAATAATAAATCTGAAAATATATATTTAATAGAACTTTACAATTTGAATCATATTTATATAATCATAACAATTACATAGATTGGAATGGTATCCGAGGGATTGAAACCTTTTTTTCAACGATGAGCTCTCGTTGATTTTCTCGCCTTTTCCACTCCGTCTCTAGGAGGTTAATAACCTGCAATTCCTTTTTCTTCAGCTGCAACGAGAATTGGAAATGAAGTGTTATTAATTCACTAGAGATATAGATCATTTCCATGTTATAATTAACTAGTTAAATACTAATTACGAGACTAACTAAATGCCCTTAGATTCACTTCAGTTAATTTCTTTTAATAATATTAAGATAATTATTTTTTTTGTCTTACATACATATATTATAACCCAAACATTTATGTTAAATATATGTGGTATGCAGTTTAGTTGATAATTCGTGGTTAGTGATTGAGTCTAATGATTTTCAAATAGTTGAGAACACATATATTATATAACTATAATCACAATTTCACTGTTATATAATATTATATACAATTTGCTTTTTTATGTATACCAATGAAGTTACATCCACAAATCCTCTTGTTCATAATTACATAACATCTATCTCATCAACCCAATAAATAAATTTATAATAATAATAATCTCTTTTAAAATACCCAGACTGAAATGACTAATTATAATATATCTCTAGCAAATATATATTTGCAATATAAATTAATATAAATTCTGTGTAAAAAAGTTAAACACCGATCTACACTTCGATCGTAAATATAGCTACAGCCTCTTTCGTGGCGTACAAACGTGTTGCTGAAACTTGAGTTTCTGGTCCTCCTTCCATTGTCCTAGAGACAATGCCACGCGGTACTCCTCGGATTCCCGCAGCACATCCTTTTGTTTGTTGTCCAGGAACTCTGCCATGTCGTCCACCTGAAGAAAATGTTTCACACATATGGAGAAAAGGCGTATTAACGCCATATTATTAATATTATTATAATACATTTTGATATTACGTTCAAGTCATTACGAATGGAATATAAATATAAGTATTACATTATTAGGTCATGGTTGCATATTAATAATATTATAATAGACTCAATGTTTATGTTTTATAATTTATTTAGAGAATGAAATCAACATCTTCTCTTTGGTCTTTGCGAAAGTTTACGTCTAATGGTTTTGCAGGAGATCTTGCCCCACATGGACTTATAGGCCATTCCACTCTGTCTTCCGTTGGCGCAGACCTTTTCTTTCATCCAAGACCTGAAAGAACACCTAGTCATGCACTGGGAGCGCCTTTTTAGTGAAGATACAGTCGTGAATCCAAGTTTACGTAATCTGCAACCCAAAACAATATCAATACCACCAAGCGACTCTATGCAAAGATACTTGATGCATCTTTTGCTTCGGAAACATGCCATTTTCTTTGTTGTAGGGATAGCTTTGACCATTGTGTTTATTTGGTTACTAAAACAGGTGTTGTTTGGTTGAGTGTTTATGTTTGAATGAAATTATATTTTATGAGTTGGAAAAATTAATTTTATTTTTAATTTATAATTGGAAAAGCAATAAAATAAAGAAATTAAATTAATTAGGTAATTAAAAAATATTTATTTAGAAAATAAAATTAAGAATTTAATCATTCAAACATAAACACTCAACCAAACAACACCTGTTTTAGTAACCAAATAAACACAATGGTCAAAGCTATCCCTACAACAAAGAAAATGGCATGTTTCCGAAGCAAAAGATGCATCAAGTATCTTTGCATAGAGTCGCTTGGTGGTATTGATATTGTTTTGGGTTGCAGATTACGTAAACTTGGATTCACGACTGTATCTTCACTAAAAAGGCGCTCCCAGTGCATGACTAGGTGTTCTTTCAGGTCTTGGATGAAAGAAAAGGTCTGCGCCAACGGAAGGCAGAGTGGAATGGCCTATAAGTCCATGTGGGGCAAGATCTCCTGCAAAACAATCAAAAGAAAACTTTCGCAAAGACCAAAGAGAAGATGTTGATTTCATCCTCTCAATAAATTATAAAATTTAAAAAGTATACATTTTAATAGTATCATATTACTGAAGCAAATTCTGCACAAACTGTACAAAATACAAAAAATTATAAATTATATATTGAAAATAATTTGTTATTTGATAATCAATATATAATAATCGTAAATAGAAAATAAATATTATTGAAATATTATATAATAATCGTTAATAATAAATAAATATTATTGAAATGTTTATACATGATTATACTGAACATACACGGATTTAATAATTTCATTACAATGCATACATTATTATAGTTATAATCTAATACTATGTATCCATGCTTCCTAATTTGAAAATTTTTGCACTATTTGTCAATATAATTAATATAGTTTACATAAACAATATTATTGTTTTATATATTATATTCAAAAAATGTTATTTATTGTTTTTAGTTATTATATTATATAATTATTATCATATATTTATATATTATCCAGATTATAAAAAAATAGTATTTATTATGTATAAATAAAAGAACTAAAAATAACATTTTAATTCTTAAATTTAAAACTTATTCCAGTTTTATCTGAATACTTAAGAAATATAAAATACTTAAGAATTATTTTCTAGAATAATCGAAGAATCAGAGTTTGGTAAAACAATGAAAAGTAAATCAGTGGGATAGGAATTAGGGAGATTTATTAATTACAATTTACTAATAGATAGAAATATTGATATAGAAATATTACAACACAAATACCACACAAATATATTTCTTAAACTAATTGATGAAGGCCTAGGTAATTCAGAATGTGGCAACTTTCGAAGTTAAGTTTATCTCATGCCTGATCAAAATTAACTGCGATTTATTGAAATTCGGTAGCCAAAGAAAAGCTGATGCATAATGTTTTAATGAATTCTAGAGAACTTATTATTATATGCTAATCAAATGCTAGTCAAGCAACTCAAAGAACTAATTAATCAAATTATATAATGCCTTATGTTACTCCATCGACACTATGTGTTCAAATGTCGGGTAATACATATAAATATAAAAACTACAGAATATTTTTATTAGAAAAAAAAGCTATAAGAATAATTACTAAAAATATTCACAAAAAAGAAAATAATATACTAAACTACAAAATACAAACAATTTATATAAAAAAACTAACATTTTAAAATTTAAGGATCTAATTTAATATAAATTTAATGTACAAAATATAAAATAGAAATACTCCAACTAAAGTATAACAACTTTTTGAGCTATGTTCAGTTTGTAGAAATATTTCCAAAATGCTATTTAAAATACCAACAAACTGAAGGAAAATATAATTTAATTGTTCTGTAATAAAGGGTAATAAAGTATGTTAATAATTGTAAAAAAATTTGTTGATCATCATAATTTTATTTTTTTATATTTTTAATATCTCTTTGTGTTTATAAAAACTTTATACTATTAATTTTCACTATTTTAACCATTTTTTTATGTTCACCTTTTTATAAAGAAATGTTATTTAACTTCGATGATGGGATTTAGATAAAATTCAAAGAATATCTACCTAGTAAAATGAACTACGAGAAATGAAACTCACAGATTCTCATATAAAATATAAAACACTTAATGAATAAATGTGGTCGTAGTTAATTGGGAAATCTCAACCCATGACAACACTTGCAATGATCTCACCTCAATAACATTAACTTGCTCGAGGACTTGGTCTCGCAGATAAAACTACTTGCTACCACTACTGCGCTGCATTCCTGGGATTCATAGTTAACCATAAACTTCGTTCGAGATCAAATGGGCTAAACGTAATATCCGATTTAAATCTGTTTTGCAAAAATAGACGTAGAGTCATAATAAAAATAATAAGTCGAACATACGCTTTACTAATATTACTAAACTGAAGACCTCTCGACAATGGCAATACTTTTAACTGATGTTACCAACATTATACACACGGTGAAGTCCAAAAATACATAAATCAACACCCTGGAAAAGAACACTAACTACAGATCAATGAGTCTTCCTTTCGATTTTCACTTTCAACTATGCTATTCATTTGTACTTGAATACTCAAGTGATTTTTAAATTAGATTAAATTGAACCCCTAAACAAAAATCCTTATAATACAACTTTCCCAGCTCTTGAATTATAGAAAAACGAACATTTTATTTAAAGGTATGTAATACAGTGCAAAAAATGACTTCAATTTGCCTTAAAAATATAATTTGTTAGCTTTAGATTGATTTAAGAAACTTGTTTTTACAACAAAAGTAAGCATTTTAAAAGCTCATATTTAATAGTAAATTAAACAAAATGTATTGTTTTATTTAAAATAATTTTAATATAATTTACAATACAGTAATTTAATGAATATTCATTTAAAAAATTGTAATGTCAAAGTAAATCTTGTTTATTTATTCGTAATTGTTGTATCTGATAAGGATCTATTTGTTGTTTATAATATGAGCATGTGATAACAATAGCAGATGTATTCTGTACTTATTTTTATATTCTTCACAATTTTATATTTACTTATTTACTACCTTATATTTTCATGTCATTATTGAACATGTTAATTGATATCAATTGTGGAGTAAAAAAATACTCTAAAAGGAGTAAAAAAATACTCTAAAAGGAGTAAAAAAAATACTCTAAAAGGAGTAAAAAAATACTCTAAAAGGAGTAAAAAAATACTCTAAAAGGAGTAAAAAAAATACTCTAAAAGGAGTAAAAAAATACTCTAAAAGGAGTAAAAAAGTCCAGTGTCAAAAGCGAGCTTTATAAATATATATTGTATAATTATATTTTGCATAATTATTAAATATTTTTCTAATCTATTATATATTTATAATTATGTATGTTAATATAACTTCTTCGTAAATAAAATATCCATAATTCATTCAAAAACGCATTAAATTAATTACAATTTTTATGGATTATATACATATATTAATACATAATTTTATTAATGTTTTAATATTATTATAGTTATGATTTTTTTGATATTTTAAATCATAAAATATTTTTATAAATAATGTTATAATTGTTCCTTTTATAAATAATATTCTAATTAAAAAATTAATAATATTATAGATCAATATTATATCTATCATGCCATTTAAATATTATATAGATTAAATTAATATTGACAGAGTTATGATTATTTTGGTAGAGTGATATCTTACATATTATATACATGTAAAATATATTAATAGATGTTCTGTATCGCAAACCCTTAAGGAGTTTTAAGGAGTTGTTTGCTTCAATTTTTATTTTGCTTTTAGTATTTATTATAAGTTATAATTTCCATGAAACATACCGAATTATTCGAAAAAATGTAATAAAATTAATTTCTAGGATATATTATAATATTCTGGTAAATCGAGTGTCAACATATTCTCTATTTCATTTTTGAAGTAATTTAAGAAACAGTAATTATTTTATTTTTGGTTTACTTTTATTTAATTTTAATAAACAAATTTTATATATTAGAACACCAGTAATTATAAAAATATATAACCCGAGCATTTTATCCTCATGACCCCAGTTCGAAAACATTAAAAATAAAATAATTTAAAAAAAAATAAATAGTGTTACAAAACAATTGAAACTCCGATGAGAAGATTCTTTTAGGAATTTAAAAATACATTTGATTATGGAAATGACCTTCTGCTAATATATTAATTTACAAATGTAAAATCAGACCTTATAATAAAATTAAACAAATGTGTACCCAATACTCGCTCCGGCACTCTAATGTTGAGATTTCATCAGTATAATTACTTTTGTTTTTAAAAGTAGTGTACTGATTACAACTATAATTACATGTATATATTACAATAATAAATATATGTATTAGTAAATATTATAATCACCTACATATGCATGAATTTCTGATACTCCAGTTTTGGAACATTATTACACTAACAAATTAAACTAAAGGTGTATATATTAATATAATGCATATAAATAGATAAAATACCTTTAAATTAGATCAAATATTAATAATAAAATACAATTATTAATCTGTTTAACGTAATACCACCATAATTATAAAATATATTTTAAAAACAGTTAATAGTTTTTAAAAAATATATAAATCACGTGATATAGGATGTATTCATTTTTGCATGGATACGAGATTTCGAGATTCTTTGAAATATAATGTACAATAGGGTGGATCACTTTTTTCAGAATTAACTGGCTCACTCAGCATATAAACTTTAAGGCATATAAAAATTAATCATATAATTAAAAAAAAATTATTTGCAATATTAAGTTATCGCCAGAAGTCTGAATTTATCGACTTTTTCAAAATTATAAGTATTTTTAAGAAAAATTTCCCATTAAAAATAAATAAATACTTGTTTTCCCTATTATTTCCACCATTTTATTATTCTTTGTTTATGCTATATATTTAAAATATTTTTATTTTTCACAATGAATTTACGCAATTAATCTCCATTTTATACTTTATTTACACCAAGAATGATGAGTAATCGTCAGCTTCCAACATATTTAGACATTATACATATATATCTGACAATTTAGTACAACAAAGAGACGCAAAAATGCAGACGATTGAAAAAATAATAGAAATCTGGATTTCAGCATCGATCCCAGTGATATCATTGAAATCAATATCTAACAAACTAGATAAATACATTATGATAATTTCAAAATTAAAGAAGTCAGAGCACAAATTGTATTTTTCCAAATCTGTAAATGAACATATTAAAAAGTATAAAATATTATTTGAAATATGTACATGTAAATGCAAACATGATTGCCTTTGTTCTTGAGAACGACAGGTACCTCGATGTGAAAGAATTTTTTTAATAGATAAGAGAAATAATAGACAGATGTTTATTAACATATTTTTTAATATACAATATTATATTTGGTTGATTTGTTTACTTCATATGAATGAGCTGCCTCTTAGAAAGATATTCGCAATGCTGGATGGAGAAACAAAAGGCCCTGATTTACATAATGGTCCGATTGGTTTAAATCTTTCTAAATGTGAAGAAGCAGATGTTGCTGGATTTATTCCAATTGAAATTGATCAAATATTCAAAAGATATCTAGAGAATTGTCAAGATTTAGGATCTGATCAGCAATATCTTCGAGATATAGTCTTATCAATCAAGTATGGAGTTAATAATTCTCTTAAAAGACGTTCACCAGGAAAACTCGGGAATACATGCTGGTTAACGACAGCAAATAGGATTCTTCGGTATTATACGAGTCAAAATAATCCTACACTTAATCTTGTTTATTTAGTAAGATTTGTTATAAAAGTTTATGCTCGAAATTGGTTCGCGATTAAATATCAACCAATATTTACCAATCCGCCAAAGCATATATTTAATTTTATAGAAAATATACACGAGTTAGATTGCGAATTAATTAGAGATGAATGTTTTCGGACGATATCTCACAATTCATTTTTATTACATACAGAATCGATTTTAATTGGAATGCTTTCTGATACCAATCCAAGTGTAAGGATTGAAGCTGTAAAACGTATTTTACAAGATAGAGTAATGCTGAAAAAGATGGAAACGATATTTCCGTTTACCAAAAATTGATTTTAATGCGACATTATTATAATCTCGTTTTATATGTTGATGATTGGCTCGAACCAATTCTAACTCGTAGCTATTCAACAGAAGATCTGAGAACATACACAGTTGAAAATATTGATATATTTGATTTTCAGATATACCGTGTCATTCCCAGCATGTCAAAAGAACGATAAGACTGGTTTCTGAAACAGCTACCAAATTAGCAGACCCCAAAGAACGTGACCAGAGAATACGAATGACAATACATTTCAGAAAATGTATGCAACATTTTAATTCTAAACAAAATTTTACAATGTAATTATAATAAAATTATTTAAAGATTCAAAATCCTCTTATATTTTAACTATGCAGTAATATTCTTTTTATATATTTTCTATCTCTATTAAATTGTATGTAATTGTCAATTAGATTGCCTTATAGTTAAGTTATTTCATAGCTATAAATACAATTTATAATTTTGCAATTTTTATTGTAAAAAGTGTAATATATGTTTATGTATACATCTTACTTAATAATTACTCATTAATAATAACTACTGATTTACTATTATTTCTAGGTTTAATATTAATTATTAATGTTTATAATTTTTTAAATTCTAGAATTTCTTGGAATATTTTTAATATTCTAATATTAATAAATTATCAATAATATTACTATAAGATATTAAAATTAACTTATATTTACTATTAACTATATTCAATGATAGCTAATATTACATAGTTATAACTATTAAAAAATAAATCATATTTCGTAAAAATTTACATTGTCGTACATTTCTGCATATAATTTAATAAGTTTTGCTTTTTTTTATTTCAACGATGAATATAGCATTACATATAGTTTATTTTATCGCATAGTAAGTATATTTTTAAAAAAATTTTATTTCTAAATAAAATATTTGGATTATTTGAAATTTCAATTTTTTTCCTGAAAAACACTTATAAATCCAAATTAAATTTAAATTTTTAATATTTTTTTATCATTATCGATTTCATAGGGATCAAATATAACTACTGTTGAATTGCTTATAAATTTAACAATATTTTAAGAAAAAAAAATGCCAAAAATATACAAAAAATTATAAAATTTTTATTTTCCTGGAATTTCTTGGTAACAATTTTTTAAAAAATTATTTAAATATGTTTTTATTTAATAATATATCATATAAAGCTCATAGTCATTTTTCATTATTAAAAAATCATTATTACCATTCAATTTTATAATTTTAATATTGCTCCTATGCTTTGCATGTTAAATATTGTATCTCTCCCATGTTAAATTTGAATGGGGTGTCGCACAGCCATAATTTAAAAAAAAAATTAAAATTTATATATATTCATTATAAGTCATATATTTGCTATATATAATAGATGAGCCAATAAATAATATTGAAAAAAGTATCAAAGTGATCCACCCTAATGTACAATGTACACAAATTATTAATTTAAAAAAAATTAGAAATCAATGAAAATAGATATATGTCAAATACATAGATTTACAATCGAAAATGTAATCGTCTAATATCATTTTGCATTGTAAATTACAACTTGAATATATATATATATATATATATATATATATATATATATATATATATATAGACATATAATAACGTACTATGATAATAAAAAATGTATAAATAATTATAAACAATGTCAATGTAAGAAAAAGATTTAAAAGATATTTCAAATTCTGTTTTAAAATATCAAGAAAAAATATAGATAAATTTAAATAATTAGTAAGTAAAATAATACGATTAACATAATAAATTAATAATATATCAAAGTAGCAATATAAGCCAATATTACTTGGAAATATAGTATAATAATAGTATATGTACTTGTTTATACTTGTTTAATATATATATAATATATAATATGTGATGATAAATATTAATAAATAATAATTATTATAATAGCTAAATATTGCAATGATCGCTACAGTAACGTGTGAGTTTGTGCAGCACTTTATTTAGAATACATTTAGAGTCTATGTACTAATCTAGCCATAATTCCCACATTGTCAAGATATCGACTACCCCTATATTGACGTCTAGCATCAAGGTATATTATATATATATATATATATATATATATATATATATATATATATATATATATATTACTATTAGCTAAATAAAGTAATTATAAAGCACTAGTAGATAAATAAATATAATATACACATAGTATATGAAAATGAACCAATTTCTTTTATTTTCAATAATGAAATTTTAAGATGTATTATTGTATTATTTAGAAGTACCAATATTGGGTAACATTGGATAACATCGGGTAATGATTTATACGTTACTGTGAGTAAGAACAATACATTATAGATATTCAATATATATCCGTAGCAATAATGACAATGCACTCAGTAGATTTATGCTTATATCTATTCATATTTGATAACTATCGGTTATACCGTGTGTTGTAATAGGTACAATTGTAAACATGTCACATACGTTGTATTCTATAGACGTATATGTATGTGTGTTGTGATCCAGCGTCAACAATTATAAATATACATATATTTAAAATTATGTTTTAAATATATATTGGTTATATAACAAATTTATATTTATAAGGTTTTATATGAACGTAATACAAATAAAACAAAAGGATATCATATATTATCTGTAGTATTTTAATATGCATTATGTTAATACATTTCTGTATTAGTGTTAAACAATATAATAACTATTATAGAACCTTATCGGATAACATTTAGTATATGATATGATAGAGATTTATAGTGGTTGGTATTTAGTTTTCAAGTTATGTCAATACGGAAATGATAGATTTCAATAGTTCTCAAATCAATGAATTCATACTAGAGAGTAAGATCAATGATCAACGATAAATTAACCATGAATCAACAAAACAAAAGTAATTGTAATAGAACCTAGATTACTTGTAATGATGGTAGCACATTATTAATCTATATATCCGACAAGATCAAAAATGTCGGCGTTAAATCCACAAAATATCTCAATAATTTCATTGTCACACTTTAGTGCAAACTTCCGTTAGGTAATCACACCATTATACACAGGTTACTTTCTCTTCGGTATTCAAATCACTCGTTTCGAGGTTGAAATCACTGGTTTAGGTGTTGACATCACTCGTTTAGGTGTTGAAATCACTGGTTTAGGTGTTGAAATCACTGGTTTAGGTGTTGAAATCACTGGTTTAGGTGTTCAAATCACTCGTTTAGGTGTTCAAATCACTCGTTTAGGTGTTGACATCACTCTTTTAGGTGTTGACATCACTCTTTTAGGTGTTGAAATCACTGGTTTAGATGTTCAAATAACTCTTTTAGGTGTTCAAATCACTCTTTTAGGTGTTCAAATCACTGGTTTAGGTGTTCAAATCACTGGTTTAGGTGTTCAAATCACTGGTTTAGGTGTTGACACTCTCGTGTCGTGTTTAATTCTTTCAGTTATCGAGTAATGCTGTTAACACTGATAAATTAACGCTGATAAATCTGTCTGACCATCGATTAAGGCATTATAATAATCGTTATACTCTGCGATAGGTACGATGTTTAAATTCCAAAACCACACCTCAACCTCACCTTAACCTAAAAAGAATTGGTCTAATCGCCTGGGCACCTTGATAAGATAGATAACTCGAATGTACAGTTTATCTTACCACCCGAGGTTACCATGGCTACCTCCTAACAATCATGGTGTACACAATCTATAGATTGTAAAGCAGGAATATGACTGCGAATAAGGATGTAAGAATAGACAGGAGGATCTATTAATAGATATCGTATGAAATATTTCATACAGTATAGACTATACAGCAGTAGGTGTATTATATTTATTAAATGTGTTTTCCATAAGTTACTCTTGCAACTCCACATTTACATTATCCTCTAGGGTTTAATTTAACGCATTATTTTAACAGTTGTGTATGTTATATCATTGTTAATGTAACTCCATTTTAAATAACGCTTATATAAATATTAACAATAATGTTATGTAGTAATTTGACGAAGCACAATTGTGTAAATAATTCTTCTTTAAATATAATTAGTTGTGAAGATAAATGAAATTTAATTGTAGTAAGAATATCGTATATATCGTATAGGGCAATACTACAAAAATACAACATATGTGTACATTGGTATTACTGCAATTAGACATACACACATATACAATGGATCAATTGTTCCAAAATTAATCACATAACAATTCATTATTTAAACAAAGTTGTATATTTCGTTAAATCAACTCAGATCAACATTTCAAGTTATAAGATATATCATGTAGTATTACATTGAAACATATATTATATAATATATATATATATATATATATATATATATATATATACATATTTATATAGAATCTATGTTTCAATATTCTATATCAATTCAGTTAGAATTAAAGAAAATTTTGCAAATTAAAGGCACTTTATTATATGTGTCGTGTCAAATGCGATAAAAGAGATTAGACAGCAATGTAGTATATTAAAAAATAAATCCGGCAAAACACGATACAGGAGCATATTATATAATAATTATAATATTCGTAATAATAAAATATAGCATCCGATAGTATAGAAAGGTCGGACATAGAATGACGTACGTGTTTTTCATGGGAGATAGAAATCTTGTCGTAGGAAAGATTGTTATGAAAATTGAATGTGAAAATAAAAAAGTACGCACTTGTCTTCAGTTTTTCTGAGTGGTCCTAGCAAAGTCGACATTCAGCCCGTCTGTAGGTATTCGTATATGATCCATTATATATCTATCTCTATTGCTCGCATATAACAGTCCAATAATATCGAATATCCACTTATTACATCCATTTACTCTAAATCCATGACAAATAGCCGGATTTCGATTTCGAAGCCGTTGAAATAAAACGTAGATAACAACTGACGATAACATCGAATAGTTTCGACTCTACTCGCCAGGGAAGGAGTGTGCTACCCGGCGTGGTCAACTGGACACATCGGAAGGCACGGCGCGGTCAACACGGAAGCGTAGTCGGGATGTGTGGCGGTCAACACAGCAGAAGGATACGATTGGATGACGGAAAAGACGTTCAAACTAATCCGTTCTCGGACGTACGGTAAAGCGAGACGGACGTATTAACTAACTATACGACGATGAGACGAATACACATACAGATATCAACTTGTAGTTTCCTACAGAGTTCCCTTAGCCTTCTTCACAACACAACACACCAACAGGATTCCTGCGACGAAACTGAAGATTGTGGCGAAAACTTCCATATACCAAGACCACCCAAGTTCATTAATGAATGGATCTCCACCTTCTGTAAATAATGAAACTGTATGTAAAACCCTCTCCCTCTCCCTCTCCCTCTCCCTCTCCCTCTCCCTCTCCCTCTCCCTCTCCCTCTCCCTCTCCCTCTCCTCTCCCTCTCCCTCTCCCTCTCCCTCTCCCTCTCCCTCTCCCTCTCCCTCTCCTCTCCCTCTCCCTCTCCCTCTCCCTCTCCCTCTCCCTCTCCCTCTCCCTCTCCCTCTCCCTCTCCCTCTCCCTCTCCCTCTCCCTCTCCCTCTCCCTCTCCCTCTCCCTCTCCCTCTCCCTCTCCCTCTCCCTCTCCCTCTCCCTCTCCCTCTCCCTCTCCCTCTCCCTCTCCCTCTCCTCTCCCTCTCCCTCTCCCTCTCCCTCTCCCTCTCCCTCTCCCTCTCCTCTCCCTCTCCCTCTCCCTCTCCCTCTCCCTCTCCCTCTCCCTCTCCCTCTCCCTCTCCCTCTCCCTCTCCCTCTCCCTCTCCCTCTCCCTCACCCTCTCCCTATTCCCCTCCCTCTCCCTCTCCCTTTCTAACCTAGCCAAAAATCTTTACACTGCAGTCTGAAAGCATTATCTCCAAAAATCATAACGGGCATCATAACAAATACAGCTGTTGGATCAACAATATTGGTATATATTATAATTAACATATAATATCATAATTTACATATATATTCAATAGTATCATACATTATATCCAATGTCCGTAGATGTGTTTTATATTACGTTGCATAATGGTCTTTACAGTATATCTATATATACATCATGAATACACTATACATAACTAATATTATACTTCCTATATTGAGTATATATATATATATATACATATATATATATATATATATATATATATATATATATATATATATATATATATATATATATATATATATATTATAAATGATTAATAGTGACAATCTGTTAATGTATCAAGTTCATATAAAAACTTATTTCAGAACCAGTTAGTTAAAACTTCAATTCACATTATGTAAGACTCTATCATTCATAGATTGAATATATCTTACAATATATTATATTATAGT
>OZ038312.1:35655160-35695160 GCA_964035775.1 Osedax frankpressi | reverse complement strand
ATATTATAGATTCCTCTAGCTATGATTTATCTAATAATAATATAAAGGTAACTTCATACAACTTGACAACTCTGTAGTAAAACTCAAAGTGATGAAAATACAATAAATTAAATATTTGGTTAAAATAAATGCAGATCTATCCAATAATCCTAATAAGTGCTGATGTTTTTATCGCGGTAACATTTCGTAATCGTGGTAAATCTCAATATTATGAATACCATGACAAATTCTCACAAAACAGAAAGTACGCATTAGTATCAAAATAAGTTACTACCATATAGTACATATTATAGAATATTGTCAATCTTTAACAAAAAACGCTTTGATTCGTCGTATTTGTTATCATGCTTTGTATCCGATAGTGTTGCGAACGGTTTTTATTTGAATACGAAATAGTAATAAGGGTAATAAGGATACATTTAAATAATGAACTTTTTTAACTCGAAACAACGCCGCTTACAATTATAAACGTAGACCTAAATATCCTTATTTAAACATAGTTAACTACTAACCCCTAATAAATATCCTTATTTAAACTTAGTTAACTACTAACCCCTAATAAATATCCTTATTTAAACATAGTTAACTACTAACCCCTAATAAATATCCTTATTTAAACATAGTTAACTACTAACCCCTAAGAAGCATACCATTTCCGAAATAGCTAAATAGATAAAATCATATAGCGCTATGGATCGAAATAAAATTACTTACCTAAAATTATGATATACTAAAAATAACGGTATACTATATATACTAATATATTAATATATCTATCTATTTGTGAAATTTTGTTAGATAGAGGGCATCATGAGGATGATTATTTATAATGATATCGTAGGTAAATCAATATATTTTAATATATATTTTAATAATATATAGATACAATATTATATCTAAGATATTAGGAACACTAAACTATAGAACATTATATCGCCAGAAATTATTTATAATCAAAAAGGATAGCTTCACATATTGTTTAAATGACATAACATATTGCAAAATATACGTACACTTTAAAGTGTTTATATAGAACATATAATATACATTTTATGTTTACGGTTTATAAGATATACGGTGTATGCACTAGAAATTGCGATATTGATACTTATAGATATAAAAAGACTTATTTATCACATAGTTAGACTTGACAAATGCTTTTAGAACGATTAGAAATGGTCAATTATTTAATGTATTCAACTCTCTACCTATCCCTCAGCAAACGAATCACATAATGAAAGACACCCACATGAATACTATTTGTAAATATACAATTATTGATTTATTGATGAAGTCGATGTGATGGAGTATCACATGTTATTTTCAATCTGGCTACAGAAACCTTGTTAAGACAAATCAAAGCAGCTCGAGGTTATAAGATATTTAACATCGATTCTAAAATGACCAAATATTCCAATGACTGCACACCAATCACAAGTAATGTAACATAAACGCAATTGATGTTAGATTTAGCTGAAATGACGACGATAAAACACGTATGCCATTCAAGCCAAATAAATGGTATTCTTAGTCATCTCAAGTTTGGTGATATCCATAACAAAATCCACAATAAATATCAGAATTGCAATTCAAGAATTTGAAAAAATGGCATCTCGATAAATGTAAAATTACTGTATATAATTCATTCATCCCATGACTACTAACTGAATGAAATGAATGTCTTATATATCACTATCAAGGTATACACTCTAAGGAGTCATTTGCTATGCTCATTTGATCCTATTCTGGTAGAGTGGAAAAAGTTTCCCAACTTGAATATGATTAGAAAAAATGATTATTCGATATTTGAAGGATACTCCAGATAACGCATGTATACCCTTCATTCAGGATGAGAGCTAGGTGGTGGACTAGCCGTAGGACAATCAAGGAAGTTGACATCTGCACAATCTTCAGGGGATTTCAGCTATTGTTCTCTAAATATATTAAGGTATTTGCGATGGCTGAAATACAACGGACAATAAACTCAGCCTCTGGGTCTAATATAGGTGCAGTAACTTCATTATTATCAGTTAACAGCAACGGTATTTTATTTACATATAGGTACCATTCTACAGGTGCAAATCTCTGCTCAAAAATATATTATGCTGCGATATATTCGACGAAATAATATACTCTAATCTGTTGTGTCCCATCAAATATAGTTCGAATGGTTGGGAGCTCGTAAACAATAAACAATTTACTCAATTCTTTGGACTGAAAAAACATGTGAATTTCGCACCATATTTGAATGCAGTGGAACCTATTTTCTGGATATAGAAATATATTTCTTCTTTGTTATCAAAAATATCGACACTTTCTTTAATTACTTGAACATATTGGCATAGCGTAAGACTAAACCTACTTCCAACAACAATATGTCACAGTTCGAATGACAAATATTACCACCATTGTTTTAATGAAGATACATATCACATATTTAATAATACCATTACGTGTTTCTTCCTCGAATAACTGATGGCAATATTAATGATTTCATTAATTATATTCTATTATGATATTATTTAATATTTTATGTTTATATTCCAACTATTTACGTTCAATTAAATTGTTATACTTATATTGTCATAGGGGTTTACGATGTATAATATACATTTATCTTTACATATATGTACATTTACACCTTTTAGAAATAAAATGTATGTTTAATTTATATCACCATAGCTCTTTTCTGAAACATAACGGTCTATATATATATATATATATATAAATATGAACTAATCTAATATATATGTGTGTAGAAAAGTAGATCTTTAATAAGAATATATATTATTTTTAATCTTGAGATCATATGCATTAATAAACATCCAGGCCTTAGCCTGTAAAAATCGCTAGACCGAGACTTTCGTTCTGGTGACCGCTATGATGAGTATCCGGTGGTTTCCGACAGAAGGTTGGCGATTCTCACCGCCGCAACCCGAGTACCACGGATACCGTCGCCGTAGCCAGTAGCCACGCGTACCGTGGACACGCCCCTCCGCCACTAGCCAACCCCGCGACCACCGCGTACGTCGGGCAGTTCCGACGCATGAGCCAACGACTGCAGCCGTCGATCAAACACCGTTTGCGTAGCGTTTGCAGGTCGTTTTTGGTCGAGAAGTCGGGTTCCCCTATCGGGGAGACTTCGGCCGCCATTGATTTCACGTAGCGGCGGGCGTTGAATCGCGATAGTTCCCCTGCGTGAGGTCAGAAGTCAGATATTATCGCTTTTTGGCCATCGATTAATGCGCTTGGGGTTAGGAATATTATATAACGTATTGGATTATCATGTACGCGACATAATTCATTTCATCTCGTGCCGTGGACTTTGATGAAGTTTATTTGAAACTTATAATTACCAATAGATAGTCCATAATTCCTTTGAAGCATATTTTGGTTAATATATTCTGATTGTATATATATATATATATATATATACAACCAGGAACCAAGTGAAGTAGACTTGTAAAAAGTAGTTAATCAAATCATTAGTCATCGGTTTATTATAGTTATATATTTATTTATATATATTTTTATATATTTATTTATATTTATATAAATAAATATATAACTATAATAAACCGATGACTAATGATTTGATTAACTACTTTTTACAAGTCTACTTCACTTGGTTCCTGGTTGAAAATAACCAGAAATCAGTTACATAACTAGTTCTGTAACTGAATTCTGGTTGAATTTAGAGAAATCGACTGATTACTCAAAATTTAACTATTTCTTTGTCTTGGATATTTGGAATGGGGCGAAACTTCATTTTCTCGCTTTAAGCTGTTTACCAGTAGCTTAGATAAAATGTATAAAACTATTTGTTGCAGATGAATCATCAATGAATTAAAGATCTTACAAAGTCCAGCTGATGACCAAAGGACACGATATAGTCTAAAATTTGCATTGCTCTCTACTAAGCAATATTATGTATAATAGATGTTTCGAAAGTGTTCGTCAAAATCATCAACATGCTTTACTACGCAAAAATGTCAAGTATAAAAATATAGGTATTATAATACTATTTACTGTAGGTGAGCTTGACTACTATATTGCTAATAATGGTGTATTGAAAGAAGCTATACATTCCCATGTGAGTTCTGGAAAAAACTCGAAATTTGCAGCGAAAAGAAGCCATTCAAAGCTTACTACTATCAGATTTGTTTGGTAGTTTTTATGTTTTTTCTTTTATCATATTTTAACATATATTTTTTATAAATTTGACCCACTACTTTTTATGCAATTTTTATTTTTTATTTCTTTTATACATTTTATATTATCCATACTTTTACATATTTTTGAATTTTATTATATTTTAAATTTGTACTCTTATCATAAGTTTTAATGTTTCATCGGATAGTATCAAGAACATTAAAATACTTGTTTAATTGATATTCAATAACACCTTTCTGATCCCAACTATATATAGGCGAATATATCAATATTATTGTTTATATTTATTAATATATCAATACTATAGTTTACTATTGGATAATAGTTGTAATGCAAAGTGGTATTCGATATCGGTTTAAACTATACCGAATCCAGGGTTAACCTTCATCAGCGTATAGCGGGAAAATAGTTCTCGTGTGCCTCGACGCATAATAGTCGCCTTTTCCTCCTTCAGCTCCTCCTCTAGTCGAAAGACCATTCACCGACGTACTGCTCACGTAGATGTTACTTAGTTGATCTTTGACCTCGGGGTCTTCTATCGTGTCTAGGACACAAACAGCAATTGCAGGTTACTCGGATGTCGTGGTAGGCTCAGGATGAATATGAGCGTATGTATATATATATATATATATGTTAGTGTGTGGGTGTGTGTTTGTGTGTGCGTGTGGGTGTGTATGTGTGTATGTGTGTGTGCGTGTGGGTGTATGTGTATGTGTGTGCGTGCGTGCGGGTGTGTGTGTATTTGTATGTGTGTGTGTGTGTGTGTGTGTTTGTTTGTGTGTGTATGTGTGTGCGTGTGTGTATGTGTGTGTGTGGGTGTGTGTATTTGTATGTATGTGTGTGTGTGTGTGTGTGTTTGTTTGTTTGTGTGTTTGTTTGTGCGTGTATGTGCGTGCGTGTGGGTGTGTGTATGTGTGTGTGGGTGTATGTATTTGTATGTGTGTGTGTGTGTGTGTGTTTGTTTGTTTGTGTGTTTGTTTGTGCGTGTATGTGTGTGCGTGTGGGTGTGTGTATGTGTGTGTGGGTGTGTTTATTTGTATGTGTATTTGTATGTATGTGTGTTTGTTTGTTTGTGTGTTTGTTTGTGCGTGTATGTGCGTGCGTGTGGGTGTGTGTATGTGTGTGTGGGTGTGTGTATTTGTATGTGTGTGTGTGTGTGTGTGTTTGTTTGTTTGTGTGTTTGTTTGTGCGTGTATGTGTGTGCGTGTGGGTGTGTGTATGTGTGTGTGGGTGTGTTTATTTGTATGTGTATTTGTATGTATGTGTGTTTGTTTGTTTGTGTGTTTGTTTGTGCGTGTATGTGCGTGCGTGTGGGTGTGTGTATGTGTGTGTGGGTGTGTTTATTTGTATGTGTATTTGTATGTGTGTGCGTGTATTTGTTTGTGTGTTTGTTTGTGCGTGTATGTGCGTGCGTGTGGGTGTGTGTATGTGTGTGTGGGTGTGTGTATTTGTATGTATGTATGTGTGTGTGTGTGTTTGTTTGTGTGTTTGTTTGTGCGTGTATGTGCGTGCGTGTGGGTGTGTGTATGTGTGTGTGGGTGTGTGTATTTGTATGTGTGTGTGTGTGTGTTTGTTTGTTTGTGTGTTTGTTTGTGCGTGTATGTGTGTGCGTGTGGGTGTGTGTATGTGTGTGTGGGTGTGTTTATTTGTATGTGTATTTGTATGTATGTGTGTTTGTTTGTTTGTGTGTTTGTTTGTGCGTGTATGTGCGTGCGTGTGGGTGTGTGTATGTGTGTGTGGGTGTGTTTATTTGTATGTGTATTTGTATGAGTGTGCGTGTGTTTGTTTGTGTGTTTGTTTGTGCGTGTATGTGCGTGCGTGTGGGTGTGTGTATGTGTGTGTGGGTGTGTGTATTTGTATGTGTGTATGTGTGTGTGTGTGTTTGTTTGTGTGTTTGTTTGTGCGTGTATGTGTGTGCGTGTGGGTGTGTGGGTGCGTGTATTTGTATGTGTGTATGTGTGTGTGTGTGTTTGTTTGTGTGTTTGTTTGTGCGTGTATGTGTGTGCGCGTGTGTATGTGTGTATGTGTGTGCGTGTGTGTGTGTGCGTGTGCGTGTTTGTTTGTGTGTTTGTTTGTGCGTGTATGTGCGTGCGTGTGGGTGTGTGTATGTGTGTGTGTGTATTTGTATGTGTGTATGTGTGTGCGTGTGTTTGTTTGTTTGTGCGTATGTATATTTCTGCTACACCACATGACCGCATTAAAGCTTAGAATTATTATCGTGATTTGTGTACAAATATATATTGCTTAGATATACAAATACAAATATATATTGCTTAGATATTAAACTCTAGATCGTTTACGATTAGTGTTAAGTTATATAATATGTTATCGAATACGATAATAACTAAATAATTGTTTAGTAAATTATGTTTATGTATAAAAATTGTAACATTATCTACCGTTAGATAATATGCACTCTATTGAATATATACATCAAAATGCGTGATATTTGATGATATATTAGTTAATACTAGAGTTAATCTTATGAGTCAATAATTCGTGGGTGTATTATACTAACCCCAACATACGCGGATTAATTCGATATCATATGTGGCTATGGAATCATAAGCGATAATGCCATATATGTAGTTGTTGATGGTATCCGCTTTTCCACTGACGAAACCGAAGAGAAGAAGGGCCATTATGTAATACATGAGATATTTTCCTAATAAAGGTTAATAATTCTAATTGGCAAGCTAATATAGTTGGAATCCACGGTAGTTGTTAATATCAAATCAACGATGACAAATATATTCGTCACTATGGCAACTGTATAGCAACTGGGGTAATTAAAATGTAAACAAATCGTAATACGGAATAATTTGTTGATGTTAAACCCAATTTACTTTATCTTATATAATAATTGACCCTTCTAATCTTGATCAAATCCGATACATTTTATAACTCCCAATTATATCAAAAATACTAGAATACAATTATTAAACAACTGAAAGTATATCTTACCAAATATAGCATATATAGCATATATCAATAGTAACTAATTAAAATGTTATCAAAGTCTTACAAGAAAACGGTATTAAAATATGAATACCGATCAAGAAAGAAATCCAAGTAATTTCATTTTTTGTATTTCATAATTCCCCAATATTATTTTTATTTTTGTATACACATCACTGATTTTGCAAAACTATTTCATCTCCCTATACAACTCTTACCCCATGCTCTTTATAGACTCCATACTTTAATATACCCGATATTACTAAAATATACGGTCACCTATATACATTCTATATCATAGTAGATACGATCATATCATACAGGTAATTTATACCAGCAAGATAATAAAAATATTTTTTATACTTAAATTTCATAAAGAAATTTATGAACTAAAAAAATATTTATTTCAAAAATATCGGATATTATTTTCGACTAAAATTATAATAATATATTGAATATTATAACGTGTATATAAAAAATAAATAATTAAAAATAATTAAATATATATTTTCAATAAAATCACATTTAATTAGTAAGCATATAATTGACAAATTATACATTTCTCACCTGTATTTGTAATCGTGGGCTAGTTATCCCCTGTCACTGTAATACAATAAAAGAATAACTTCTAGTATTAAAACAAACAAACTGGCATCTAATAATCGGAAATTGTCATCGTGTGTTACCATTACAATGTGATTACACTTCTTAATCGGTTAACATATAGTTTAATATATTAATTATATATGATTATGATATATTAATTATATATTATTATCATATCCATACTGAATATGTGCAATATTTGTTACGTTAACTATAATATATAATCATGAAGAAACGAATATACTGTTTTTTAGACCTATTGGTTATACTGTAGTATATATATATATATATATATATATATATATATATATATATATATATATATCTATATATCTATATATATATATATATATATATATCTATATATATATATATATATATATATATATATATATATATATATATATATATATATACTATATATAGTAACAGATGTTTGCATATTTCGCATATATCGATAACCATAGGTAAACTTATGGGATAATAGAGAAATAATCGGTTATAAATAATAACTTAATTTCAAAATACTTTCATTATCTTGCTAGATCAATATCTTGCTACTATAGTTTATATTTTATTATATGGAGAATATTAATTAACAGATTTACTAAGAATGTTTTCGTTGTATGCTTTTTCTACGATAGAGGGAAATTATATAAAATGCATGTAAAAATATCACCTATAGATATCACCTAGATACATGACTATGGTTAACAAGTTACGAATTCGTAATTGAAAAGTGGAAGAAACGGAGGAGATCCCGTCAATTATTCAGTTACTTTCTAAATAAATGTATGTTCGATTCATCAAATAGAAAGTATTATATAATGTATTCTTTACTCGGGATTAAGTGACTTTGAGGAAAATTATAGAACTTTCTTCATTCTATTTTATAATAGTAGTATATATCTGAAGCTATAGCTTCAGATATAGGTATAAATAGTAGCATTACTTCGAAAATGTTACTTCGTAGTCTAATTGTATAATTATACATTATTTTTTCTTGTGCCGTGCCGGCGTTCACTGCTCGTAACATGCAGCCGTGTGCATTTTCCCATTTCGCCATTAAATATATTGCAATTACCTACTCAATTGTATAACTTTGTCTAATACAGTTAAAATATACCGTATGTCTAATACGAAACTCTATATAGTACCTCAGTATAATGCTTATGTGTATATTATGAACACACAAACTATTGCTTAACGTTTAGATGGATATTAGGTATATTTAAAAAATATTTTAAATAAACGTGTAATTTGTATGATTTATTTAATTTAATAATTAAGAATAATTTAAAGAATGATATCTTACTCAAACAATATATTTATTATATAATAAATATATAATAATTTTTCGACTGTAAATAGGTATTCTAATGAGTATTTAAAAATTATTTAGATTTGTCAGGTATGACAGTATATAATATATATTCTTATATGATAATATTATACCATTGCCAGTGGTCTATTGATATATTATACTGTCTTTATAGCATATCGATTTCTTTGAATTCTATATAACGATTTTAATTATGACCAAATCTATAAATTACCTAAGATTAACTAAGATTACCGATAATCAAATAAGGTAATTAAGTCAATTGTAATGTAATCATAGATATATCTTAACATATAAATGTATTGTCTCGTAATTGTTTTATTATAAACCCTAGTATTACCTATAGTACGCGACATCTAACACGTGATAAGGATTACATTGATTTGTAAATAAACAAAAATCTATAAATATAATAATTTTAACAATATATTTGAATTTATTTTATGTTTATGTTATATATTATATATTTTGTTTGAGATTTTAAATATATTTTTTCATGTATTATAAAATACATGAACGTGTAAGTAATTATGATTAATTAAAGTATAGATTTCGCATTATTTATAAATGTAATAAATTATTATTTTTAGTAAATTGTTTTAAATATATTATTTATCTTAATATGAATACTGCATTTTGTTAGTTATTATAATTTATATTATCATATTTATTTAACCATCCTAATGATATAGATTTGTTTATATTATTAGTATGCGATTACAATAAAAAATAAAATATATCATCATTATTTCAAAAAAAAAATTTGAATAGATTTTTAATTGAATTTAACTTATATGTATCTATTTGATTATAATATATCATATAACATTGTAAAAACTACATGCAAATTATTTTTTTAATCTACAAATACATCATATTCACTAAAATTGTTTATAAAAGGTTATTCAAACTAAATATATGATAAGTTTATAAAACACAGCAATTTATGTAAACAATACTTTATACACAAAGGTATGATATGAGTAACTTTAAAATACAGGTTATTTTCAAAATTTGTAATATTAAAAAAGTTTACAAAGGCAAATAATTATAATTCTAATTTACTCAATTATAAATATTAAAAAAAACAATATTCATAGTTATTTTTATATGCAGATTTCACCACATTATCTTGTATTCTAAATATATTAATGCAAGTATAAATAATCATATATTTAATAATAATGTTGCATTAATATATATAATACAGTTTTGACATAAACTGTTTGTGGTTCAATTTAATCAAACTTTTCGTGATATCGTTTAGTACAAAAATACTGCGAAGCAAAGTCAAGTGCTATTTCCAAATAAATTTGATTTTTAAAATTGTATTATATTTTTATATAGTTTTATAAATTAGTTTTATTAATATACATATAATAAAAAATAAGTTTTCAATTTTAATTTGAATTTTTCAAAAATAAATTAAATAAATTATTATTTTATATACATTAAAATGTATACAAATTATAATTTCTTAATTCATTTCAGTTATTATTTCAGCGATTATTCTCCTTAAAACGGTGAGTAATACTTAATTATGTTATCTAGATTGAGAATGATATATATTTCCTTTTTTGTTTATATTATGTATATTGTAATATCAGACTAATTAATGGTCAACTAAAAAAAAATATTTCTTATTCTGATATTACATTTATTTATAATTATAAAACTATATAATTAAAGTACTATAGAATTTGATAAAACCCTTAAATAAATAATGACGATACAATATAAGATATATATTTATATCTATATTTGTGTAAATTCATTATTCATTTTAGTTTATTTTTTTTTGCTTGTTTACATTTTTAATAGTCCACATTTTTTATACCATAACAAATACTCTCGTTTATTTGGTAGTTATAATTTTAAATTTTATTGACCTATATTATTAAAATACATATAAAATTCATAATATTTAATAGTTTAATCATTAAATTAATCAGAAATTAATGATCTTTGTTGTGATATAATATAATTATATATTACAAAATATTGATGGAAATGTAAAGTAAAATTTGTATTATAGAGAAAATAAATTGATGATCCTACAATTTTATGAATAAAAAGTATGCAACTAATGTATATGGAGTTTTATATTCATAAAAGTAGAATTTGCCATATGGAGAAATCACTAAAAATATAATGATATTTTTATTACCCAGTATTATCTAGATTGCATTATAGCAATTTCATATTTTGCATTTCTTTCCTACTGTGTTTAATATATATGATTGTCAAATGATCTATTATATTGAACTTATATAAAAATTAACTGATATATTTAGAATTCTAAATAAAAGTTATGATATCAATTTTATGAAGTCTTTTTTTTAAATTGCAGTCTTTTTTAAAATTTTGCCATGTATGCGTGTCAATTAATGGAAGTAATTTAACTAATGGCACATATTTTAATATCCTAAATATAATAGAGACCTGCAATAACAATAATTCGATAACGCAATCAATTCATCTTTAGATACACATTATTTAAAATCATAACGCTATTATTTTACTAATTTCCAACCTTTAGATAAAAAAAGGTAATGATATCCAAAGAGAGCATACATAGAATTGAAACCAACACAATAGAATCAGAACCCCCTTGCAATTGTGTCAATGGTTAGAATCATTCTTGTACATAAATACATTGATCATTCAATAGTGATTTCAATTGTATCTAGATTAATTTCCAGGCTATAATTAATATACGCACCACTCTTTCTATGCAGCAATCAGAAATGACGAGTCTCCGTTTTATACACAATTGGGAGTATCAAATTCTGTTGCCAATATGAGAGTTCTCATGGAACACAGGTAAGTTGTCGGTTAGAGTTGTCGTTAGGGATTGGTGTTGGTCATTGGTGTTGGTCATTGGTGTTGGTCATTGGTGTTGGTCATTGGTGTTGGTCATTGGTGTTGGTCATTGGTGTTGGTCATTGGTGTTGGTCATTGGTGTTGGTCATTTGACAATGGTCAATGGTAATAGTCATTTCTGCTAGTTGGGGCATTGCGTGGTATTGTTCTTTGATAGTGGTGGTGTTCATGCATGGTAGAAGTCAGTGATGGTGGTAGTGGTGATTGGTATGTTACTACTAATATTAGTTATTTGTTATTGGTCAAGTATTTTACTATTATATTGATTTACATAGATATGATTCATATTATATTATATATATCTATTATTTTTCGTAAAATAATCAAATTAGTTTTTATAAATCTGTATTTATTCATCATTAATTTCTAAGTAACAATTGAAGATCTCTTTCCTTTTTTAATTACAGGTTAGGTTTCTGTGGAGATTCACTTAGGATTGAGAAGGTCAGATATACTGGTAAAGAAGGACATGGAGAACAAGGATGTCCGATAGCGAAATGGGTCAGTACCTCGTGTCCTATCTTTATCATTCTTACATTACCTCATCTCATCATTCTTACATCACCTCATTTTTAAACCCATTCTTCTCTCTATATGTCACTTTATTTTCGTGTTCTATCCATTTGTCCATTACCAAACCATTTGTAAGTCTTTCATATTCATTTCTATGATTTATTCCAATTCATTATTACGATTAATTGATTATTATTATGACTATCGTATAATGCAAGGTACTGCGAAGACGGGATGAATCTGAAAAGGCTCTTGTCATTATAAAGTGTCGTAGTGGTCATTATTGCCCGAATTCTGTGCTTGTTATCTCAATTGTCGTCTGGGAAGGTTAGAGTTAATAATACAATATTATATTTGGATATAATTAGATTTTCCTTTTGTTATAAATAAAACTTTAGATGGTGCTAGGAATCATAATTAATAATCTAATCTCTTTTCGCAAAGGCATTGAAAATGAGTATGCAGATGGACTTTACGACTATATTAGGACTACCGTCCCCACCAATGGCTACGAAACAGAAAGGAGGTGTGGTCTAAATGACAGGTAGTATCTTGTATAAGCGTTATTATTTATGTAATAATTAATCATTTTTATTTAAAAATATTTTTAACATTAATATTGTATTTAGTATACTTAAATACTATTATACCAAATTTACAGCATACTACAATTATTTAAAATCAATTTAAAACTATTTTTAGTACGAATAATTTTACAATTAGATTTCAATTTATACAATAATATTAAAAATAATTAATTTAATTTATTTTTATCGATTTATAAATTAAGTGAGTTCAACTATGATATGAATTACATTTACCAATATATAATATATAATATATAACATATAATATACAATATATAATATACAATATACATTATATAATATATAATATATAACATATAATATATAACATACAATATATAATATACAATATACAGTATATAATATACAATATACAATATACAATATAAACTCTTACTTATACAATACAATGTGCCCCCACAGCAAGACTTGCGCATGTCAAGGGTGGAACAGTAATGATTCGGGCGCATCTTTCACCTTCGGCTGTTCGTGGTCGATGTTCTACAACGGCTGCAAATTTGCTCGCAGTTCTCCCGCGCGCAAGTTCCGACTCAAGGAAGCCAACAAGGTTTTGCTACCCGCTCAGTTTAGTGCCTCGACCCGGGTCCTCCCGGGTGCCATTACTATGGCTAGACTATCAGTTGTCGTTGAATCCGAGCGATTCGACTAGATTCGAACCGACCTACTAATGTTTGTATACACGTTGGCCGTAGATATTTTGACCACATTAATATAGCGGGTTTAATAATCCATAGCGGAGCTAGACTCGAGTAAAATCTAAACATTCCTCTAATTTCGCCTCCCATCGACGACCCCCGACAAGGAAAACACTCTCGGCGTCACTTTCACCACGCTGGCGAATCGCGTGAGTCGATTGCATCGCCGGTGTTCGCCGGATTCGTTTGGCACGATGGTTAGCCTCTGCGCGGCCCCCTCCCACGACCCCCCCCCCCCACTCGTACCGCAGGAACCTGCGCTGTCTGCGGTGCTTCAAGCGGCGGGCACGCTGACCGCTCGGCTTCACCGCGTAGTGGCTCCCGGCGCATTTCAGAACATGGTAACACTGCGACCTTTGACCTTTGTGTGTGGTGCTCAGCTTGGCCGGGTGTGCATTCGCCTGTAAGCCGGCGTTAATCGAGGTCGCGGTCGATTGCGCACCGCGACGACCTTCGACCCCGACGACACGCGAGATTATTAACGCCGCTTTATTTACGCTCTCGCGCGTAAAGCATTATTCTAATTAATATCGTAACGTCTCGGAGCGGCCAAGCGCGTCTTTCGCTTCGAGATTCGCTGCCGTAACTTATCCCATTGCCGCTTATATGTACTTAATACCAAAATGTTTTCATTGTCCTAGACTCGCTTGGTGAATCTTACCGAATAACATGATTCAGTTGCTGTTAATACTTCTCTACTTTCGTAAAGCTTTAAGCTCGAGAGAAAACTTCCCAATTTACCCAAACCGCGCGTCCGCAGACGTACTATGAACGCGAGGCTTCATCTTGTCGTCTTGGCAACGAACCCGGCCGACCCTACTCGGGAGTGACCTCTGTGATCGACTTCTGCGCTCATTCACATCGCGACAGCAACAATATGAACAATGGATGCACCGCCGTTAGAAATTATGCCACTTCTCCTTTGTTTCTTAATTTGTATTAATTTCCTTTCATTTTGGTCAGTTTCCTTTGTTTCCTTTATTGTCTAACATCTTTTTTTCTTTTGAATAATCCATTTATTTCATCTTTTACCATTGAACCTTTGTCTCTTTCTACTACTCTATCGTTGATCTTTCATTCAAACAGTATTTGTTATTGTCAACTTCTAATCCTTTACGCATTTGTCCTGAATAACATTTCCTGCGTTTTGTACCTCCCATGCGTTTTCTTCGCAGCGCTTTTCTTTTCACGCCGTCTATCGAAACAGATCTTGACGTTAACCAAACACCGCGGTTTCACGAAACCGGACGACGAACAACTGCACGTTCTTCCTCTCTACGTTCCCGACACCGATGATCCCAATGCTTTCTCTTCGCAACCTGCCGAACCCACCAAGTTAGGCTCCATTTCGTAGTCCAATTGTAATTATACCACAATTATTAATATATTATTAGTTGATTATTAATATAGTGCATAATATCATTTACGACGTTGGGATAACAAATCTCCTTACAAATCTCCTTACAAATCTCCTTACAAATCTCCTTACAAATCTCCTTACAAATCTCCTTACAAATCTCCATACAAATCTCCTTACAAATCTCCATACAAATCTCCTTACAAGTCTCATTACAAATCTCCTTACAAATCTCCTTAAAAATCTCCATACAAATCTCCTTACAAATCTCCATACAAATCTCCTTACAAATCTCCATACAAATCTCCTTACAAATCTCCATACAAATCTCCTTACTCGCTATTCCACTACTCGCCGTAGGAACGGAATTCAAATCCTCGACAAGTTTCCGCAAGTAATGCGAATTCGTTGTAAGCCCTTCCTTTCGAGGTGCAAAAGGCACAAACTCGCCCGGGTCATGCGCAAACAGACCAACGGCAAGTTCAAGCTCAGCATGAGAGGCCGGTTGAGGACTCACCATCGTCTCTTTGGCAACCGAAAACCCATCATCGCTAAAACACCCGTCGTTTCGCAGCACTCGTCGTATCTAGGCCATAGTCCGAACAAATCATTTTCCGACTACTGCGCAAGTGTTTTCCAGTCCCCTAGCAAAGGCTCCTCTCATAGCACGCCTCAATATTATCCCCAATCGAATTTCTACCAAAACGCTTCGGCTTTTTGTGCTCCAGAAAATGGAGATATCTCTAAATCCAGCATCCGGCCATTATCGCAACCCTCGACTATTGTTAATCAGCCACTACCACCCCAACCCCAACCCCACAATTTAAGTCAGATTCCATTATCTCAACCCCCTAATATAGGTCACCTCCCTCCATCCCAACCACCCAACCTAGGTCACATTCTACCAACACATCAACGAAATTCAGGTTGCTCCTCCAATCTATTTGTACATCGGTCACTCAAAACTGCACCAACACAACCTCCTAATGTAGGTAATCATCTTCCTTTTCATCGCATGGATTCTATAAAAACGGAACCTATCGATCATTTATCAAATTGTTTACCTACTCAACCCATAAATCTTTTACCTCCTCAATCTCTTAATAATTTTCCTCATCAAACTGTCAATCAATTACAACCTCGATCTGTAAATCGTTTACCGCTTCAACCTGTCAATCATTTGCCTCCTCAACCTGTCAATCATTTGCCTCCTCGACCTGTCAATCAATTACCTCCTCAACCTGTCAATCATTTGCCTCCTCAACCCGTCAATCAATTACCTCCTCAACCTGTCAATCATTTGCCTCCTCAACCTGTCAATCAATTACCTCCTCAACCTGTCAATCAATTACCTCCTCAACCTGTAAATCGTTTACTTGCTCAACTTATCAACAAATTATCTCCTCAACCCGTTAATTGTTTACCTCCTCGTCTTGTCAATCAATTACCTCCTCAACCTGTCAATCAATTACCTCCTCAACCTGTCAATCGTTTGCCTCCTCAACTTGTCAATCAAATACCTCCTCAACTTGTCAATCAATTACCTCCTCAAACTATCAATCATTTAACTGCTCAATCTGTCAATCATTTAGCTGCTCAATCTATCAATCATTTATCTGCTCAATCTGTCAATCATTTAACTGCTCAATCTGTCAATCATTTAACTGCTCAACCTGTCAATCAATTACCTCCTCAACCTGTCAATAATTTACCTCCTCAACCCGTAAATCGTTTACTTGCTCAACTTGTCAACAAATTATCTCCTCAACCTGTCAATCATTTACCTCCTCAAACTGTCAATCAATTAACTCCTCAACCTGTTAATCATTTACCTCCACAAGCTGTTTATCTTTTACCACCTCAACCTGTCAGTCAATTACCCCCTCAACCTGTCAATCAATTGCCTCCTCAACCTGTCCATCAATTACCATCTCAACCTATCAATCATTTGCCTCCTCAATCTGTCAATCAATTACCTCCTCAACCTGTCAATCAATTAATTCCTCAACCTGTCAATCAATTACCTCCTCAACCTGTCAATCAATTAATTCCTCAACTTGTAAACCATTTACTTCCTCAACCTGTCAATCAATTACTTTCTCAACCTGTCAATCAATTACATCATCAAGTTGGGCGTGATCAATCACCGGTGTTTTGTAACAAGGCCGAGAGGCAGTCAGTAATTGTAACCAATTGCTTGCCCTCGAAAGCATACAAATCCGATGACTCCGAAACCGCCTCCACGACAACCGATAGTTCGGAGGCCGTTTCCATGGCAATCGGGTGCGCCGCGAGAGTGTCGCCGTGTAGCTTTGCGCTGCCCGTCGACGCCACCTCGCGGCCATTGGTCAGCGAGACGGCGTCGACGGAAGGCCTAGTCGATACGTGCGCTACCGATACGGCGGGGTCGAAATCACTGGCCGTCAAGAGCAAGCGCAGGTGTAGCGATATCGGAATAGCGAAAGTGCATCGCGGCCCCTATCAGAACAGCGTGCAGCACGCGTTGTTTCTGCGCTACAATACGCCGGTGAACGCGGGCCACGCGGCGACCACGCCCCCGCCGCGTACCCCACCGGCGCCCCGCATCAACGGACCCTACCAGGGTTCCGACTGCTTGCCGCAATTCGACGGCGGCTTCGACACCGACCTCACTCCTCCGATATCGCCCGCGATCGGTCATTCCCTGACCGGTCCCGCGGAGTCTTCGCTAGGGGGCGTATCGGAGGTGGCGAGTGTCTCTTCGCTAGCCCCAGTCTCCGGGGTGGCGAATAGCGCACCCGTCGACGCGATACCTCCAAAAGAAGGTGTAGCGTCTGTTGCGGGTGCGGTCGTGGGGATATCTGCAGTAGTGACCGGTGACTCATTTCCGGTAGGCGATGAGTCACTACCTCCGGTCGAGGCGAGTACGAAATCTAAACATTTCGTCGCCGCGACAACGGCAAACGCGGGCGGGGTTTCGGTTTCGCCGGGCGTTTCGGCGACCTGCGACGCCACGCCCCTTTCCTGCCTGCCGGGCTCTCCGCCGACGAGCTCCGCGCTCCAAGTGAACCCGGAGAGAGGTCGCGAGGCCTCGACCCACTGCGACCGGCGGTCATTTTCCGTCGGCGTCCAGTTGAGTTGCGCTGCAGATGTCGCCATTGCGCAAGCGACGCCGCCATTGCGCGCCGCGTCTGCCGGACAACGTTACGCCGTAAACCCGCTAGGTGGCGTGTACGGCTATATGCCTGGATCGCTGGCGGGTCATCGTCGCGCTCCGCCGAATACGCTCTCTTCCTTTTCCGCTTCCCAACTCATTACTCCTCATTTGTCCGCGCCTCGTTTGACAACGCCCCCTCCTCGTTTAAACACTCCTCCTTCTCGTTTAATCATGCCTCCTTCTCATTTGAACACGCCTCCTTCTCATTTAAACACGCCTCCTTCTCATTTAACCACGCCTCCTTCTCATTTAAACACGCCTCCTTCTCATTTAAACACGCCTCCTTCTCATTTAACCATGCCTCCTTCTCATTTAAACACTCCTCCTTCTCATTTAAACACGCCTCCTTCTCATTTAAACACGCCTCCTTCACATTTAACCATGCATCCTCATTTAAATACACCTTCTAATTTCACCTCTCCTACTTTTCATTTAAGAACACCTCCGTCCCATTTAAGCACACCTCCTTCTCATTTAACCACACCTCCTTCTCATTTAACCACTTCTCCTTCGGATCTAATCAACCATCCGTATCATTTAACCACGCCCCCTTCCAATTTAACACCGACCCCTTACAATTTAACCGCGCACCCTTCTCAGTTAATCACGTCTCCTTCCCACATAAGCCCACCCCCTCGCTACCTAACCACGCCCACGTCTATCCTGGCCACTACGCTAGGTCGCCTAACGGCCACAGCCCCTTCTTACGCCCAGCCCGCCTACACGGCGGCTCAACCCCATTTCTCGACCCCGTTACGCTACGGATACCCGGCGAATTCGGCGTATTCGCCGTCGTACGCCACCAGCCCCGCGAATGCGATGAACGTCTACCCTTCACCGAACAGTATTATTAGAGGCGTGGCTAGAAGTAGTAGTAAGGTCGGCGCCGATGGTGGTACCGCGACGACGGATGGAGCTCGCCTAGTAGGCCAGCCGACGACGAATGGGTACTACCCTCCCGCTTACTCGGCGAAGAGTGAAATGCCTTCCAAGCCGCCACCTCCGCAACCTCAACACCAACTACATCGGCCAATCAGCAATCAATTACAAGACGCCGCCGGCCCTTCGGAAGACTCTCAGAATGACGAGGAAGAGGATTCGCATTCGTACTCCACGTCTGAGCTCCTGGACAATTCCCTGCACGAAAAGAACAGGTAACTTCGTTTAGTTGTTGTCGCCGAGTTTTATTTTTATTGATAAAGGATTAGAATAGACAACAGCCAGAATTAGATAGAAATTATAAAATAAACGGTATTGAGCAGGAAGTGAATTAAAATGGTAGTTATTAAGTCCACAATTACAACGATCGCATTCGACTATTTACTGAACTGCGCGATACCGATCCTAGCATCGGAAAGAAACAGGAAGTAGCGACGGATAACGTCGGCGTGTTCAACAAGAACGACGTCGGCGGCATCGCCATAGCTCTGACTCACGGATCCATACTCTTCGAGGTTGGTACGTAGTTCAAATCACCGCGACTCCGACGATATTCTGCGGGGGCGGAACGCGTTGTTTCGCAAATTGTTAAAATCCTACGAAAGCGTAAAAGCGTCCGTGGATTGAGATTCGTAGCCAACGCCGTTGCGACATATGTTTTAACGGCCGCCGTCGTCCAAAGGTAGCCAAGCGCGAACTGCACGCCACCACTTCGATGAAGAAACCGAACCGCTTCAGCCCGACGCGGATTTCGCTGGTGTTCTACCAGCACAAGAACCTGAACCTGGCGCAACACGGCAGCAGGGAGTACGAACGCAAGCTCTCGCAGCGCAAGGGTCAACCCGACGTCAAGCTCGCCAAATACGAGCCTACAGTCGGCGTCGGCGTCGGCGTCGAGGCTTTCGCCGATAAGGAAGCGGTGTTTGCGTGCGAAAAGGAAGCGGTGTTTACGTGCGAAAAGGGCTCGTACACCGGGCCCCGGGTCGTCGAGCGTAACCCCCTCGAAATGGAGCAGCTACGTCGCATATCGTCGCCGTTTTCGCACGTGTTGGTTACGCCCTCTATTGCGTGAATAACATCTCTTTATTGTCTTTGTTCTTTATGGAACTCGCTTGTAGAGAATGAAATTATATTTTTTAATATTGATTTTTTTTAAATTTCAATTTGTAAAAAACTAACTGTTTAATAATTAAATATAATATTTATTATGAACTTATACCAAAATAGCTCTGATACTGAAACATTCCCACCTCTATATGGTATTCAAGCCAAAACTCAATCGCTTCCTCCTGAATTACCAGTTAAACTACCACCCCTCGAAGATATTATCAATAAGTTAGTAGGTGTATTCTTAATTCTTTTTCACTGATTAATGAAATTTAAATAATTAGTTTTATAACTAAAATATGGTGAAATAAGGTGTAATGAATTAACTAGATATAGAAATAGTGAAAAAGTAAGAATTCATTGTAAATTAACGTCTGTTTCATTTGATGTAAATGTAATGTTTAATAAACTACCTCTACGCAGAGTAAAGCAGCATTTAAAGGAGAGTCAACCTTGTAACATTGATAATGCAAACCTTATTAATTCTGTATCAACTATTACAACCACCACCACTACGACATATTGGTCAAAATCGAATACACAAATTTCAGGGCCATATCAGTAACTATTGTCTGTGCAATATCTAGTGTTATTGTACTATTTGTTAATATTTTGTTGTTTTTATTTATTTAGATTTTAACCAATTTTAGAATGTTGTTCTAGATATATAATTTATACAATTATACAATTTTACATGCTTTTAAAACTAACTTTTTATTAAAAATATTTATAAAAACTTATTTCTCTATTTGCCTTTACAATTATTCAATTCTATCTAAATAATGTATTTATTATCTATTGATTTAATCTAATTTATAGTGTAAATTATTGTAGAAGTATTTATTCAATTGATTTATTTAATATTTCTGTATTTAAAATACTACAATTAATAATTTATTTATTTTGCAAAAATATAAATTAAATCTAAAATATTTTAATAAACTATAAAAGGACTTATTTGATATCACATAATATAAGAATCCTGAAATAATTACATTATAATTCTTTTAAGAGAAATTACTTTTCTCTGTATCATGTTGTCTATTATCTATTAAATCAATGTCTTAAGAAAGGTTCTGTTGGATATTAGTAACAACATTTTACTTGTTACCTGATATAAATAATGACAGATTCTTGTCTAAAAACTAAATTATTTAATTTTAATTAATTACGTAATACATAATAATATAATTTTATAACTAATATTATAATTATAACATCTCAATCAAAAGTACATTAAAATAACCAAAGTAATCTTCTGTATCCATTGAATATATATTTAGTACATTTGGAAGGTATAATATATAAATTAAATTGAACTTCTGGACAAACCCGCTCTAGCTTTTAAATTATATATTTTATTTATATTAATTTTTTATTTATAAATCAATATTCACACACAGAATTACTACAAATAAATTCCATTTAATGATAATATATTTATATCTACCGGTTTTTACCGTTAACACGATTGAAGGATAAAAAATAATGCAATTTAAGTATATATAATTGAACAAATAGACGGTAGGCAGAAAAAATAATATGTATAATTAATTTATTATTTGTAATTATTAGTTATTAGGTGATCCTTAAATTTAAAATATAGGACATGTTCTATATTCATTGCAAATAAAGACCACTGTAATACGTATGGTCGATTTCAAAATAATGCATAGGTCATTGAAAGAATAACATAAATACTAATTATAAAAATAGTGATAAATATATAAATGAAATGCTTACAAATAAACTAGAAACTAGTTTTCGATTGCGACGTTTGCATCGGAAGAGACTGCGGAAGAGACTACGGAAGAGACTTCGGAAGAGACTACGGATTGCAATCCTAGACTCGTGACGTCGACTCGAGTATCCGATTCGGAATCTTCACTCGAACTCGTGGCATCATAAATGTCCGTATTCTCCAGATCTCTCAACTCGTCGGTGAATATCTGTGCTCCTTGAAACACAAACGTGTTCGGTTTGATGTGCATATAGGAAGAGACTGTTGAATGTACAAAATATATAATACTTATTATAAATAGTAATCGCAAATCATTATAAATGTATAACCTGGCATAAAGCTCGTTAAATTGGTTTTCTTTGGATATTTATGCTTAGAAAGGCCATCGTATTTTGTACACGATATTGTGCAGTCTAGACACTTATCTTCGAGTGTAATTTTGTTCAGGATACCGCAATCCCCGCAAGATTGTGGTTCGACGGCAGGCGATGGTGATGGTGGTGGTGCACATGATGCTACCTCGCTAATTATACATTTCTTTGGAATCACGGGTTTCATCGTTACTTCGGGTTCTTCTGTTAATTCGGGTACCTTTGTTACTTTTGTGTCTTTTCTATCGTCTGTTTTCTCCAAACCGATAGGAATAAGTTTATTAGATTTAGACTCGTGAGCAGAAGTGTCGGGTACAGATAAGGAGTTATAAGAAGGACTCGCGGATGAAAGAGTATCATCCGAATCAATCTTGTTATCGTATGAAATGGATTTAGTTTCATTTTGCGTATCGACGTTGGCGTTGTTTAAATTTGATTTAGTGTCCGCAGATGAATTACTACAACGTGGGGAAGAGATACTCTCTTCCGAAGGAGATTTGGATTCGCTCGGTGATGCAATATTATCGCACAAAGAAGGTATTTCATCCGATGAATTACTATTACCATCCGCAGAGGAATGAGTTTCTCCGGGGAAATGTTTACTAATAATCGCCGATATATTGCTATCTTTTGAATTATTGCGTGACGCAGAAGTTTCTTTCGTATCACTACTACGACGATGTGCCGATGAATCTGATTCAGAAACGGATGTTTTATCAACTAAAGATAGATCAATTTTTTTTTGTTGAAAATTATCTTTGCGTGAAAATCTATTGTCCTTAGATGAACTTTTATAGAAGTATGCCGAGTTAAACATCTCTTTAGACGTGACTTTGTTATCATATGGAGAGCAATAAAAACCTTTCGAAGAACTACTGTTGCCCGGATACAGATTATTAATTAAGCAATTAAACGAATCCGGCGAAGTGCTATCATCACTGCGAGTAAGATTTTTCCCCGAAGAGTGAGAATTATGTTTCTTTTTCATAATGCAGTGTCGAGAAAATGTAGATTGTGATTCGATTGCAGAGTTGCTTGTGGCATCAGTTGATAAACTAGATACAGACGAAATCTCAGAAACTTTCTCAAATATCACCTGCTTATCGAAATCGTATTCTTTTTGAATGCAATTCGAACCTTCGATATCTGCAAACTCATCCTGTTATGTAATGATTATGATGGAGCGTGATGTTGAATAGCGCAAGAAATGTGTGTATCGCATTAATGACGACATCGGTAATGTTATTAATATGATTAACCCCCAATAAATGACACAAATGGCTGACAATATTGTCTGCATCTCCCAGGAGTCGTACGTCAAAATTTAAGTCCGGAAGGTTTTCTCGATTTATGAGAATCTGCGGCACATTCTTAATGATCAGACCTGCGGAACGGCGTTTGGACGTGTAGCTCGAGCTCCACGCGGGCGCACCATTCGAAAGTACAATTTACCAACTGGGCATGAGGGAAACGGGCCGAACTTTCATAGACGACCCGATGCATATGAATAAATCGCATTTAGACCGGTCGGCCTTTATGGTTTCGTAGTAATCCGCGCCGAGGTCTTCGCCGAAGAACACGATATCCGGCTTCACGATTCCTTTTTTGCAGCTCTTGCACCTCGGTATTACCTACACCATAGCAAACGGCTCACATTTACGCGTACGAGAATGAATTACAGTAGAAAAGGGACTTCGTTATTCGATTATGCCTCCTATCTTATGTTTACGAGATATATTAGTGAAGTGGATTAATATAATATTACTTATTTAAAAAATTAGAACAAATATAATTAATAAAGAAATTATGATAGAAGATTAATAAATATGATAAATTACAAAAAGGATCAATAAAGAAAGGACAAAAATAAAAGACAAAAAAAAGTACAAACATTATTTGCATATATTACAAAGTTATCATTTTAAATTAATAGAAATATGTATTTACAAATTAAATCTGAGATTATTGTGAATAAAATACCGAGGAATTTTGTAATAAAAAATATAAACAATTTCAAATGGCATAGGAAACCTGCTGAAAGATCTCGGAACGAATCGCTTCGCAATCGACCTTGACCTTGCATTCGATACACGAAGCGGTCGCAAATGACCCGTGACACTGGAAGACGCGAGTGATGCCAGCGCTGCGTTCAAGAGTATCGATGTTCTGCGTGAAGTTACGAAGCAATCGACCGGTGGTTTCGAGGCGTGCGATGAACCGATGGCAAAAGGACGGCTTGATCTCGCCCGGGTAGATCTCCTATTAATGGCGGTAGAAACGCAAATCGCTTATTATGCCGCGTATGTTTTATGAAATTACAAATTCAATGTGTTCAATCATGAATGAGTTAATCAATATTATCAAACTTTATAAAATTACTATTCAGAATTTTTAATCTTTTTTATAAAAACTCAAATTAATCAAATTAATTTATTATAAGTATTTTATAAATAACAATAACAATCTTATGAATAACAATTAAATTTCACTAGTTGTGATATCCATGTCGGAATATCTCAGATTTGAATTAGTGCAAACGACAAAATGCAATGATGACATGTAATAAGAGCCAACCTTTGCGAATTTGAAGAATGGGTAAGGATTCGACAAGAAATACTTCATATCAAACATCGACGTCGGACTGGGAAGGTCGGGAAACTCCTGCGATAATTTCGCATAGATTCCGTTCTTGGAGCGAAAATCGGGAATTCCGCAGGAAACGGAAACCTGCGACATGGGTTGTTTTGACAGAAGGGCGATATAGTTGAATCCGATACGCTAATGTCTACTGGTGTCGCTGTGAATATGTGAATACGTCATCAGACTTACCCCGGCTCCGGTGAGAACTATGATATTCTTGGCGGAACGAATTTTATCGACGATATGTTGCAGTGAATTAAATTCGGTAATCTGAAATGTGTGTATTTTTTAGGATAAATCGTATTTACAAATAAAATTAATTTACGAAAGAATTAATTCAAGCATAATAGTTTATTGCAATAAAAGATACAATCTCAATATAACAAAATATTTACAAACATAAATAATAAATTATATAATAATGTAAGAGAAAATTGTCTATAAAATGAACAAATTTGTATATAAATTGTATTGAACATAATATCAAAAATAATGAAAGAAAATGATATCACTTGAGGCAGCATGTAAAAATGCTCGATATTTTATTTGTAATACATTATCATCAATACATTTATTCAAATAATCATACCTAATATCTTAATTTTAAAATTATCTTTCCTCCAAATTTTTTTTGATAAATGATATATATAAAAATAAAGAATTAGAGTATGTAAAATATATATAATATAGATAATAATCAACCCAAATTTTGGATGGAATTAATATTTTATTATTTTTTGAAATAATTCTATTGAATATATTAGATATATTTTTAAATTGCATATTATTCAATAAATATAACTACGGAATCCAAGTATAATATAAAAAATAACTACATTACCATCCAAAATATCATGATCAATCAGACAATGCATTCATTGGTTTATTTTGTTGTTATTTTATCTCTTGTTGAAATGTAAATATTTCTATTTCAACAAATCGATATGCAGTTTTTCTATAAGTCAAATAAATATATTTGTTTAAAATATTATTAAATTGAAATAAGTTTTATAATGTTTATTCTAAATATAATGTGAATAACTTAAATTTATTATCTTTATATATATTATTATTTAATTCTTATATGGATAATAATTGTTTTATTATCTATAATTGATATCTAATTTTTAGTTCGAATTTCATAAAATGATTTTTTGCTACTTAAATTTGAAATAGCAAAACATTTTTAATTGCCCAACATTTAGTAAATATTGGGCAATTCAAATAACCAAAAATTATTTTATGAAATTGTATCTACATTTTATTGAGATAGTATTTTATTAATTTGACTCGAAATGTAATTTGATATGAATATAACAAATAGTGTGCATTTGCTATCTGGTTAACTTTATATAAGCTTGTAATCCATACTGATATTCTATTATCATCAATAAATGAATAAAAACTGCAGATATCAACATTTTTATAATATAAGAACTTATAATCTATTTGAATAACAAATAATATAATAAATAAAACCATTTTATTTACAAACCTTTTTTCTGATTCTGAAAGTACGGAAGAATTGAATCAGACTATGCCAAAGTTCGTTGTCGTCTATATGATTTGGTAAATCAAAACTACTGCCATAACATTGATAGAATATCTGCAAGCATAATAAAATGTATAAAGGTGAAATTTTAGTTTTTAGAGTAAGTTTTAATAATATATTTTAAAAAGAGTGACTATTCACTAACTTCTTTAGAAGAATATCCCAATCTTCGTAATTTGTCCAAGAAGCAAGTGAGGGATCTTTTTGGATTGAATTTCGCGAGATAATATTGCTGAAACAAATAATTGAACTCAAAATGAGTTCAAGCGAAACAAAATAATTTATAAATTTTTAATTAAGAACTACAATATATTAATATTGTACAATAGTTGAAATAAAAATTGAATATGAAATAATATACATTTACTAACCAAAATGGATGTACGAGTTTCGCTTGATAATAATTCTAAAAAATAATTAGTAAAGTTAATTGCACACATATTTATTAAGTTTAAGCATTACATTTGTATGTATATAATATAAACACAATAAAATTAACCCATGTTCATAGATTTTATGAATTCGTTAAATGAAATGGAAGAATAATTAGAACTTAGATCGGATTCACTTGAAGTGGAATAACTGTCATAGGCTCCTTCAACATCGGCTTTTTTTGATTTCCTTATATATTTCTTATCGCCATTCTTACCGCGCTTATCATCATCACTATCTGAACTTGAATTGCATGGACTCATATCTAACCAGCTACTACTATTGTCGCTATGAAGACTACAAGTGTCACTATTTCCATTTCCTGTATGTTTTTCAATTCCTGTATCTTTTTCAATTCCTGTATCTTTTTCAATTCCTGTATCTTTTTCAATTCCTGTATCTTTTTCAATTCCTGTATCTTTTTCAATTCCTGTATCTTTTTCAATTTCCATATCTTTTTCAATTCCTGTATCTTTTTCATTTCCTGTATCTTTTTCAATTCCTGTATCTTTTTCAATTCCTGTATCTTTTTCAATTTCCATATCTTTTTCAATTCCTGTATCTTTTTCATTTTCTGTATCTTTTTCAATTCCTGTATCTTTTTCAATTTCCATATCTTTTTCAATTCCTGTATCTTTTTCATTTCCACTATCATTTTTGCCATCGTTACCAGCAGTGAGATTATCTTTCGCATTGTTAAAACATTTACTTATATTATCTATACGGTCAATACTTTCACCACCACCATCAGATAATGTTGTCGATGAGTTACAATCCAGGACATTACCACACTTCTCTTTATTTGCATTATCTGCAATAAATAATTCGATTTTAACAAAAGTGCTAGTACCAATTTACAACAGAAACCAAAATGAAACTTTAAATAAAATTATTCGTAAAATAGATTAAAAATTTGATAACTAAATTTATATTTATATTAAAATAATTTGCATTATTATATAATATGCTTACAGTCTTTTTGAGCCATTTTAAATTTCTTGCGATGAGGAGAATTTTCTCTGTGTATTACTTTGGTTCCGAGTTCTACAAATAGATCCAAATTATATTGCATCGAGGTGAGTTAGTAATCTTAATATAGATTTTTATATTTATTTTTATTATAAATATTAATTAGGATATTGATTTGTAAGAATATATATTCTTAATATACATCCATCTTTCTTCTTCAGCATTCTTTTAGTCCTATAGATTTATATAACAGAATTATATTTTTATATCTTGATAAAAGTTAAACAATGATACATTTAATGGGAGGTAACAGTCGTCAAATATATTTTTATAATATTTTACTGATTTTTTTTATAAAATATTGAGCTTTTTTTTATACGTGAAATTTCATTTGCATAATCTTTCGAGCGTATTTTCTCAGAATAATTATTTGTATTCACCTACGCTTATTATAACTGTAAGTGTGTTCAATCTAAGAGTTAATCCAATAATTGCAGCCTTTATGCGATGGTAATTTATGCATTGATAAAACAAAGAAGCTAGTTTTCTAAATTTATGTGAATAACTTAATAAACTGTCGAATTTATATACAAAAATTGTAAATATTATTTAGTAAAGTTCAGCCCATGATAGGTTTATATTTTCTTTATTGAAAAATACTGCATTATAAATATGTGCATGCATGTCACTAATTACATTTTATTTAGTTGTAATATTTAAATGCACCTACCTTGTAAATAATGACAACTGCAATTTCCCACATTTACATCAGGTTTTTATGTGTAACAATATTATACTTATACTAACAATAAATACTTATAATAAATATCAAACCGGAGATTTGCTATGAGCCAAGCAAGTAAGGTCACTTTAATTATGTTGAATTCTACCCAATTCAAGTAAAATGTTAGCTATGTTATTTTCTTTTATAACGTTGACTTCCAGTATATTAATTGATCCCCAAATTTAGAAAAAGTCAAATTGACATATATAAATAACATATATAACTTAATGATTTATCAATATTAATATCTATATTTAATTTGAACGTAGAAAATCTAAAATCAACACGAGAGTCAGTAAATGATGAAATCGGTATAATAGATTGAACTGAATCACAGCTAACTTTGAACTGACCCTGATTAGTTTGTATTGATATCCCACTCAATATTTACCCAAATATAATGCAGATTTATAGAATAGAATATTAATAAATAAGAAGTGAGATAAAAAACTCATAAAGTTAACTTTTCAATAAATGAACAAATTGATGTATTAGATATTCAAATCCTAATCATTATTCAAAACTATTTTATTTATTTATGACAACAGTTAATAAATCACCCGAAACCAATAAAAAATATGTTTCATAATCATTTTATATATCCTATATAACTATATTTTGTTGAGTTTTAATATTGATGCACATAGCATTCAAAATAGGAATTTTCTAAATTGATATTTCAGACAATTTACCTCATTAATATACTAAACCATAACAAATCAAATATAAAATTATAAATAAATTTGATTATTTAATGAAATATGTTTATTAATAAAAAACAATAAACTGTTAGTAAGGGAACACTACCCATCAAGGCTGTACTCGCCACTCTACCAATGATTGGTACCTGTAACACTACTTACTACTCTACCCAACACTTGTCAATCAAATATATGTTTATATCTATGTTTATATCTATAAAATATGTTGTTAGTTTTTATATTCCTGAATGTAAAATTATTTATTATTATATTTATTATAATTAATTAAAGGTTTTTTTTAAACAAAGGATGTTTACAAATTCTATAATCATTGGATATACAAATTTTATAATCATCTATATCAGTATGAAATGGTGATATTTCGTATATTTAGTGATAAAAGCCCGCAAACATGAAAAAGTATTACGAGTAATGTTCACCACACAAAAACTCAGTGGTGGGTAGAGTAGAGTGAAGTAGAATTTCGTACTCTACCCACCACTCGTCTATGCAATTAGATGGGAGCAGTCGAGTAGTGTAGTGCAGTAGTGTGATGGCTGACGCACCCTAAATATATAATTTTAATGACAATATATGTTATAATATATTTATAAATATGTTTATAGCACTACATAAAAAGTCCATAAGAGAAAATGAAATATAAAAATAATTTTGAATCTAAACAATCTCACTTAAAAATGTATTTAAATAATCCATTAAAATCAATTATACAGTGAAATAAATAAAACAACAGAAAATTAATTAGATTAGAATATAAAACATTAAAAATAATTAAAATTAATATTAAAAAAAGTATATAACTATTAAATTAAATTTATAAATGGAATAAACTCCACTAATGTGAAATCAATAAATGAGAAACTAAAACACAATATTGGACAAACTAATTAAAATATTAAATGTCACCAAAAATCTAAAACAAATGAACATATTAAAACAACACATAAAAATAAAATAAATGAAAGATTTACTAAAATAATAAAAATAAACAATATAGATTTAACTGATATCTCAATAAATAGCAATGAATATAGTTCAGATAATACTCATCTAATTATTAATGATAATATATTAATTACTAATGAATATTTAACAAATAAATTATTATACAATACTACAAATAAATGTTTACAATACTATTTTAGATTTTTACTAATGCTACTAACTATTTTAAATACCAATGATATTAATCTAATTAATAATGTCATACAATTTTAACAACTTATTCTAATTTTTCATTTTTGGATTCCGGTTTTCAATTGATACATTAACATTTTTTCTTCAAAATTAATCAATATTTTCCAATAATTTATCAAAAAAATATACATATCTTTTTAACTTAAAACAATGTTGACTTTGATTCAATAAAATTGCGAGCCTAATTATCTATAAATGTCTTCGATATTGTATTGTGTTTCAGTTTAGTCAAACATCTCAAATAACGATTTGATTTTTCTAAATCTGCTATCTTATCTATACAAGAGAATTTAATGTTAAAAAATAAAATAACATTATCAACATGTTGCTGGAACTCGGTTAACCAAGAATTATAAAAATGCCTTCCTTATCTTATCTTTATATATGGCTCATATATATCAAGTCTTAATGTTGGTATTTATTATATGTATTTCATTATTTAACTTCGGTAAGATATAAACATAGAATTCTGCTATATAATATTATAAGACTAGTTTTATAAAGATGAAATGTAATATAACAAAAATAATATCTCCCAACAATAAATTCCAGCAACGAAGATATATATCCTTACAAATATAACGCTACGAATTGATTACTGAATACTAAATTATGATAAACATCATGTCAGATTAGACTTCTTATTAAATTGAAACCTAGAACATATTGTGAAGAATACTCATGTAGGACCAGTGTATCATATGTTTATGTAAGGGAAGCAATTAAGGTCATTTTAGTGTAACTAAGAAAACAGATGCTATAATTATTATAAATTTGTATAAGATTATTTTTAATAAAATTCAATTATAATATAATTTAAATATAAATAAAATGTATATCTCTTTCGTAATATAACAAAAAACTAAAATGACCTAGATGGTTTACTGGGTAGTTAATAAATAAACTAAAATGATTGTTTATTGGCATAACAGAAATTATGCAAAACAAAAAATTTAATTACCTGGATTGTTAATAATAATAATGTCTTACAGTCTTACCATCTATGCATTTATAAATTTATTATAAATCATTATAAATAAAATTTAACTCATGTTATTTATATTTTCTGATGAAATATATATGGAATATGCACGTTTATCATCTACACACAATTGTCATTTGAACCCACATCACATATTAAAATAATCTTTGTTAAAATATAAAATAAATTGTAAAACATGAAAATCAGACAAATATAAGTTTATAAATAATATATGTTAACATAATGTAGTTATATAATGTATTTTTAAATATTAATTATTCCTAGTGGGCGATAGTTTAGCAAAAAATGGGCCTGAGTTTATAAATTGAATCAATAAATTGGTGCGAAATTAAATAAATTTATAAACACATGAATGTGCTCAATTTGACAAAAAAGTGCAAATTTAATCAATTTTTTTTCAAATTCTTATAGAAATTCAATATTTTTATCAAATGTTTTATTTTCAAATGGTATAACACAACTAGCTTATTTTATTAATTATTAAATTAATCATGCTAATACAAATTCACACTCTTGTATAATTGTCAAAATAGGATATTAGGCATAATACAGTTAATATAATATGCACGGTGTCATCTGCAATATGGATTAAATCATGAGATATTATTTGTTGTTTGAAAACATATTAATAAACTTATTTTAAAATATATATATAACAGACTATAAAAATACTAATGTCATTTGTAGTAATTATTTAATACGAACAGTTTTTAAATAATATTTAAACAAAACATTACAATTCATGAATTTATTTATTTACTTTTTTTTAATTCAAATCTGTGTGAATATGAATTTTGAATTATAAATAGCATTGTAATTGTTTGTAATATTTATTTAACATTGTATTTTGACATATCATTTTATTTATTTTCAATGTCATATTAGATTATTATAAAATAATAAACATTGTGGATGAATAAGCAAGTTAATAATGAAATATTATTTATTATTATTAAGATAACAATATTTATATTTGATGATTGACATGTTTAGATTAATTAAACTGACATAAAATTGGATTTATTTTATTTGGTGTAAAAGATATTAATTACCTTAATTAAATTTTTAAAACCTTTGAAATCATTTCTATGCATCAAAAAAAAAAGTGTATTAAATAGTTTCTTATAATATAAAATGTATTTAATAGTATATGGAAGTCAATAATGTCAGTATAATCCATATTGCATAGAAATCCATATTATATATGACAACGCTCAAATAGTATTACAGTATTTTAAAATCATATTTATAAAATTAGTTTATATTTACTTGATTCCATGTGAATTGACACTAAAAACTAAATACATTATTTTTCTAGGAATAAGTGATGATAAAATATATAACAAAACATGTATTATAACTATAAAAACTGTAAATAATTACATGAGTCTGATTAATTGTTAAGTTATCTAATGAAATTTCTAGGTTTGAATTTCTTTTCTGATCTGGTCTCATCATCGATGGCTTACTAAAGCAGCAAAGGTTTGATATAATTTTTAAATAGTGAAAAAAAATTTAATTTAATTCATTTTCTAGGGATGAATATGACTCTCGATGAAGATGTCATCGAGGCTTATATTGGTGCCATCATCTTCATGAGGATCAGCCCGATGTGCCGAATAAGTCATTGTTGGTAGAACAATGAACGGCACCACATCTCCTACACGTCGACGAGCATCTCGGCCAGGCATTTCTATGAGACATCGAAAATGTTTCACATTTCGATTCTCTCGCAGGAAGTTGCTGGTGATAAGCTTCGCAAGGTATGTAATATATATTACATTAATATTATATGTAATACAATATATATATATATCTAATGATATGTATATATATTACTACATGTATACATAATTATCTCAGGTCCGCTCATTTCTGAATGTTTTGGAACGGAACTTTGCGAAGCTCTATTCACCAAATCAACGCCTGTCCATCGACGAAGGTATGATCGCATACAAGGGTCGACTTAGTTTTAAGCAATATTTGCCGGCTAAACCTACCAAATATGGCGTCAAGTTTTTTGCCATATGAGATTCGGTTACCGGCTATTGAATGAGGGTCGAGATATATTCCGGCAGAGATGAAACGTTAAGCTGTGGGTCCACGTTTAACATCGTCAACAAGTTGATCTCGCCTTATATGGAATATAATCATATTCTATATACCGATAACTTCTACACCTCCATAAAGCATATTAGATATCTGCGAGGACTTCACACTCATTTGATAACTACAGTTAGGAGAAATACATGCATATATATATTATGATTATATATTATTATTATTATACTTTATGAACTATGCCATTTACTTAGTTTACACCTATGATAATAAGATATTGAAGAGGTTCTTGTATTTATATATTGTGATTATATTTTGTAAACCAAAATATTTGTCTTCATCTACGCTTACCTTGTTGAGGTAATTGCATATGTATTTTTTTATATTTTATAAACCTATATTGTTTTAAAAAACTTATATATAGATTACATTATTTACTATAAAGATTTTGACATTTTACATATACATATATTTAGGAATAAAAAATATATTTATATTCCAATATTTATTTAATTTCTTATAATTGTTTAAAAATAGGTATAATAAATAAATCATTATAACTTGTTTGATTAAATAAATTTTAATAATGTAAAAATCAAATCACAGATAATTAATTATTTAAAACTTTTAATTGATATATTTATTCCAAAATTATATATTTAACTTGGTAAAATAGCAATACAATACTTTCTTGTAATTTTATATTAAAAAATATTCTTTAAAAAATAGTTTACATGAATATACTAAATTAGTATTTGATTTTGACATCAAATAGATAATACATTAGTAGTTAGATATCTTTAATATGAGTTTTGGTTTTATTTGAGAAATGTTCATGGTTCACGAGTTATGATAAATTAAATAAGCCATACGATAGTAAATTTAGAAATTAATATTTTTACAAATTTAACCGTAAATCCAACGTAATATACGGTGCCGTTTATATAACATAACTTTTGCTATATTTATTATTTTAATAAAATTTAAAAACTATTGTAAAGATTATTATATTATCTATTACTTTTACTAGATATGTACATACTTTAATTGTATATAAATATTAGTAAAATAATATTATGTAAATTTAACCAGATAATTAAAAAATTGTTTTTTTTATATACTTTTTATATACTTTTTTTTTACATATTTTTGATATATTCAAAATTTATTGTTTTTAATTATAAAATATGCTATGATATGTATATTTATGTTTTATTTAATATTCTTGATACTTTTATATTCATTATAATAATATTTACCAAGTTATGAGCTATTTTATTGACCATAGTAAAAAATGAAAAACACGTAAAATCTATTAATCCAATCGTAAAAGTTATCGCTGCAAAAAGGGTTAATATACAATTTATAATTTAATCAAAAATAATTTTTTTGTAATTGTTTATAACCCATAGATTAATACTATACACAATGCAGTATGAGAATAACCGGATCATTGTAAAAAACAGTATTAATTATTAAATTAATTAATTATTAATTATTTAATGATATTTTCTCATTATTTTTATATTTTAGAAAATTTAAATTCATTTCGTTTATAATATTTTTTATGATAAATAGTATAATCATAACGCTACAAATTTAATTACGATTACTATCAAAATATAACAATATAATTTTAATTTAATATTCAATAATTTCAATTCATATAAATAAAATTATAAAGATCTTAAAACTTAATTATAAATATACATACCATACAATAATAATATGTATAGAATATTCATTTATTTCCACAAAATTTAATATGATTGGTGTTTTTATTTTAAGTAAAAAATAGCGCGGCTTATGAAAACTACATAATGAAACTTAATTATAAACTATATAAACCTTTTTCATTGGATATATGATTATTTAGATCTACTTTATCCATTGAATAGCCAGCTATGCATTGCTTTTTCCTTATGTCTTTAGCACATTTATCAACATTATCCATAATAATTGAATTAAACCGAATTCAATAAATTTATAATTAAAGTAATAAAGGAAAATATTTATTAATTATTTTCGGTAAATATTCATTTTATATTTTTAGAAATATATATGGTATTGGTTAATGACATAGATTTATATTTTACAAATTGTAAATCTAATAGTTTCGTATCATTGTTATTTATCATAGATTTTGATTATCCATTAATATAAAAGCATATTTAAGATTTTCCGAGAGAACATTAAAAAAATCATAAATAAGGACATTTTAATTTTTACCTTAAGGTGCATATTTTAAATAAATTTAAATTTATATTTAATTTTTAAATGAATCTAATACTATTTTAGTCTATAATATAATGATATTCTTGTTATGGAGAAAACATAATACATTGTATATAATGTATAAGTAGTATTGTTTCTATATTATATGTAATGTGTAGTATCCTATGCGAACATCTACTACCCCATTTGAAGTGATATAAATATAATATTTATGAATTTTTAATATTTTATCATAATGGTAATTACGAGCCAAAGAAAGGCGAAATTCTCTTGTGGTGACAATCCCCTGGTTCAAATTATAGTTAGTCTGGACAGATTACAGTCTAACCACCAAACCTAGAGATTGGTCGGTACCAACCAATACAGAGTATCTAGGTTTTGCCCCAACAAATAATAACTCAAAATGCACACTGGATCAAACTCAACAATTTCACAACATATATTATCATATTTTCTTTCTACCGACGACAACTCATCCAACGACAACTCATTATCTTATCACTACGTACTGTTATTAGTTATCAACACGTTTTAAGAGTATTATACGTTCCTATCAATGCTCGTATTTCTAATATTGAAGTGTATTATTGTTAACGGCCAATCTAAAAATGCTGAATCCCAACAAAATGGTTTTCGAATCAATAAATACGACATAATAATTATCCAAAAATATTAAAAATAGTAACACCTTTACTCATACACTCTAATATTACGATGAACGAAACCGTCGATAGTCTAATTGATGAATATGCAATTAACGTCAGTTCCAATGCGGATTCATACTTCTCATTCGTCGATGTAATTTTAGTTTTTCGAATACGACCTAGTAGTTGCAGTGATAAAGATTTGTTCTCCAGTCTCCAACATGGTCGGATATGAGGAGTATTGGCATATGAGAGACTTTTTTCAATATAGGCCTAGAAAGTATTGACGTATTTCATGTGCAATATTCTTACAAATATCTGGGAATATTGCCTGGAATGCTAAAACCCAGAAATGGACCGATCTAGTTTAATGTTATCATTAATTTCTGTAAACTATAGCTTTTTATGTTTTAAATAAGCCCGCTATGTAGATCGGGCCTCTCTAAAACCTCAATAAAAAGTTAACCAGTTAACTGAGTAGTATTGCAGGACCAAATCATCGATGTACATTATCACACGCTTAAGAGCTCAGGCCCTGGCAAAAAAAAGCACCCAATCACTTAGCAAAACGACGCGTCGATATATATGTAGATAGTTTAGCTATTACGATACATTGCGGAGTAATCTACGTCATTAGAGTATCGATATACCAATCCGAAGATCTCGATATATACGTTCTGAAAAAGTGTAGATGGGCGTGTCATTATATCCGGGAATAAACTAAATGTGAGTATAAAATATAATTGAGTTATTTGCACGCGTGATTAAATCAACATTGGACCATAAAAACATATTACCAAACTAATCGATATATTGCCCAAATCGGATTAAACCAGTGGACTTTTAAACACGAATATTCCATTTATACGTTACAAAGGATAACACGGTTTTATGTCATGGTTATCTAGCTTATTATAAAAAATGTCATAGTTTCTACCTCGAACAATATATAACAACCTCGTCTGGTCTACTCAATTCATAAATTATTACATTTCCTGAAAGCTTAGCAGTAATTATCGATAGCAAACCACCACCGACCTTGCTACGACCATCCAATATTTAAGATTATTTGTAATAGAAGTCGACATTTCCGAGATAGTAGTAGTAGAAGTAGTATAATTAATAGTTGTGTATAATTTCAATCAGATAATAAAAAGAGTAGTATCAGATATTAGTATATTAACATTTCATAATCAACTACTAATACTTATTCTGTGGATTCTGTTACAAATACTTGTAATACCAACATAACCATCATCAGCAACAAATAGACATAGAACAATATGTTACAGTATAATTCACCGTTAAACTAGGTGATAAGAGATATATTGTCAAATGTTATTGCTTCTGATTAAAATCGGGTTTATTAGCTTTTAAATTGTATTAATATAATTAAATTAAATATGCTACATATTATGTTATGTCTGTATTTTATATGCTATATTAGTATATCAATATGGCTCGTTTGGCTACTACCATTAATTGAATCGATGATACAAATTAACGATACCATCCACATTAGCCAGTTTGAAATTATCTCCCTGACCAAGGCGAAGAGTATCGATATGAGGAAATCCTATAGACGTCCTACAGATTGTTCCGATAAGATCAGTTCCTGTCGAAAGCAAATACCTCGCAAGCTTCAGATATGTGTAGCAATTATCAGTATAAACTCTATGATGTTTATGCTGATAATTACTCAACAACTCATTCGCTATATTGAAGGCAAAGCCTTCGCCAGAAACGAATCTGCCTTCCCTACCAGTATGTATTACAAGCTTTAGGCAATAACTGATCACCGAATCACGAACAGAGAAGAAGTTCATTCCTTTCTTTGTTGGCTTCAGTGGCATATATTGCAAAACACCGAGATGTCCTGAGAATATCATCATACCTTCATCTAACGAATATTGACGACCAGGGATGTAAGTTTCTTCGAAAGACTTCGGTTTTATACAAGGTAGTACGCGCCTGTTTTTATTTTTATTTATAAAAATTCAAAATAACATTTCATCTAGATCCGTTTTTAACTCAAAACCTATAAATGAAATAAATATATATACAATAGATTTTGTAAAATAATTTCTAGATTTCAATATTCAGTCTTATAAAATATAACTAATTTTAATACTAAAATAATAATAAAGTATATTTTATATATAGTAGCAAATGTTATTGTATTTGCAATATTTGTAAATACAATATCTTGTAGGCCCTTTGATGCAGCATAATTATTGTGCCAATGACAATATCTTCAAAGAATCTTGCACCCAGCATCTCAAGTAGATATTCGGGTGGTATTGAAATATCACCATATTTTGAGGAAGCTTCTTCTTTTTCTTTGTATGTATTGACATGCAAATTAGCCGCTGCGGCATTGAAATGATCCAGCCCTCTTCACTAACATCCTATAATAATATATTGATAATTCAAATAGATAATTTATATTTCTGTAAAATTATATTGCGTTGTAAATATTGTATAATATCAATATTACATGATGTAATATTTATATATTATTGTATTGCATAATTAGAATATGTAAAAAACTAATATCAAACCCAAACTAATATCTCTCTCAATACGACTGGCTATTTTTCTACCAGTTTTTCTACAACCTCGTCCACGTCTACGACCACGACCACGACTATCGATAACCTTTCACAGAACTACTCGTACATGTAGTATCTTCAGATGTATCTAACTCGCTCTCAACATCATCGATCTCAAAATCACTTTATAATTCCTATATATTATAAATAAATGCATTACATTGTTGATTATGATACTAGGGAATTTAATTTGATTTGAAATTGACATAGATTGAATATTGATAATATATTAAATTTATAAATAGTCATCATTATTATATATAATATAATTCTAAAAATGAGATGTATTATAAGGGTTATGTATTATCTTCTATAATAGAGGAATAATAGAATACTATGTAATATCATTTTAAATTGATATATATATAATACATTTTAAATTCAATAATATTTTGAAATCAATTTTAAATATGTAAAAAAAATATTTGTTAAATAATTTACGATTTATGTATGTTAATATTTATTATAATTATAATGTCATATATAAAATAAAACTGGTTACTTCATTGTTACGATCTTCTTCACTGGAATTCAATATCATTTCTAAACCCCCTTTGGTATTACAAATTCGACGTTACATCTCAAAACATCAAACACAACTGACATTAAGATTCGAAATATTTTAGGATTTAGAATCACATGCTATTTATATTTTTAAAT
>OZ038312.1:35632660-35650160 GCA_964035775.1 Osedax frankpressi | reverse complement strand
GTGATTTAAAAAAATCTTTCTAAGTTCTATATATAATTTAGATATCAATTCTCGAGGCACTCTGCAGGAATTTATATATATATATATATACATATATATATATATATATATATCCTCCGGTGATAAAGTGGCATTGCTAGACTACGGTGCACACAATAATGTATATAATCTAAGGTACGCGTAAGTAATGGCGTAGGATGTTTTCCCACCTCGACCAAATGTCTTCGGTGACCACTAACTGAAACTGGATGGGCTCCTTGTATCCCGCGGGGGCAGACCAGATAGCCGAGGTCACAGGCTCGTGGACATCGGTGATGTGGGTCAGAGCATTCTAATGAGGAACAACAGGGTATGTCCACGTTATTGTTATTACTCGCTTTTATACGAATATAAATAATAAATAAATGAACCCCGTAATTGCCTTTGACAAATATTAAATATAATATTGATAGCTCAATAATTAGAGTTACATCTAGATACATATACATCTGTATATATATATATATATATATATATATATATATATATATATATATATGTGTGTGTGTGTGTGTGTGTGCATATGTATAATCTAAACTTATAACTGTAAATACATTTATAATGTTTTCTCTATATTAGACTTGAATTTAAAATAGTTTGTATTCTATAATGTTATAACATGATATTACTTTTTAATTTTGATTTAAAAAAAAAGATATTTTATATTGATTACTAAATAAACGTAATGTTGTTATATTTACTTTGTTTTAAACTATTATTAACTTTAATTACATTCTGTGGATATAATTATAGGTATTATTTATTAAATGTTATCTTCATAGGTAATGTAAATAGAATGATAATTAATGTGCATTGTTTCTGTTTCTATGTCACGAATTATGATATTATTATTTAAACACATATTGTAGATGTAATATGTCATCGGGTAGGTATGGTATAGATACATATTATACGATATAGATACATGGTGTATGATAATAATGCCTAAGAGAGTATGTAATATATTACAACAACACATTTATGAAACTATAATTTCATAAACTGTTCAGGTTTTATAAAATGTATTTAAAATAATATATATAATTATATTAATTATATATAATAAATTATGCAATACGAAAAATGAAATCACCAGTATTGTTTGTCGTGTGGATAATGAATATGTATATAATAATAACGCTAATGCGACTTTAATAATTTAACTCGCTATTATTACACCATAAATGAATACATAAATAATTGTTGTTATGGGCTATCACTACGCATTGACGTTGGTGCATTGACCTTTAAACCCGGAAAATTGGTAAATCCGTATATGTGTTCATAAATATTTTAAAATATCAAATAAATTACGAAATGAAACTACCTGGATTGTTTACAAAGCAGTGCCCATCAAACAATCCAGGTGATTTCAACGTACGTATTATATAATAACATCAATAAATGCACATTTAAGTCTAAACTACGTATAACTTATCACCATTTAAACAGTTTATACACGATGACCAATCGACTATGTACGCGGCGCTGTGGTCGCACAGGACTAACGTTGACTCCCGAGAAACAGTTGGCGGTCTTCAGGAAGGTATTGCCTTGAGGAATGTAAAACGTTCCGACTGCGGAGTTGCGATCTCCCGAACCTCGTCGCGCCACTAACAGCAGTCCCTGGAAGTACGCCTCGTCCGCTACTCCCGACGTTGAGTTGATGGTCACTGGGTGGACGAGATGAAAGTTCAAGCTTACACGCGTATGTAAGTTATAAGCTAACGTATAGGCTGTACGATAACCGATAAGCAATACTCTAATCCGTAGGTTATATATAGGCTGTTTCTCGTGTCTATTGTTGTCTATATGAATGTGTGATATTGACATAATGATCAACTAGAGTTTTGTAAAGAGTGGGGTGTCTTGAAAGGTAAGTTATTTGTAGGCCTTAGGTTTATGGAATAGTCCCCGATGGGTGGTGCGTGTATTAGGAAATGGATATCTCGGATTGTCAAATGGTTTTCTAATATCCTAGGTAGTTTTCGAGTAGTTTTCGAGGTAGGCCGGTGTATTAAGTAATGTATGTAATTCATATAATCAGATCTATTTTAAATGTACCGATATAAATAATTAGAATGTACCGACAGAATTCAATATGTATAAATATTACGCAAATAGATAGTAGCGATATGGGGTTTGTTTGACATACACATACGTACACACACACACACACACACACACACACACACACACACACACACACACACACACACACACACACACACACACACACACACACACACACACACACACATATATATATATATATATATATATATATATATATATATATATATCGCTTTATTTTATTATAATTTTTATATATACAAAAGTGAAATACCATACTTAAATAATACAAAATTCTATACAATTGGATTCAAACCATATCTAGCATAAATGCTTCAGACAATATATATATATATATATATATATATATATATATATATATATATATAAGTTAGACTCATTCTATAAATTCAGGAATAAATGATGCTATTAAAGTAAATTTCTAATAATAAAATAATAGCGATTATGATAAGTGAAGCATGACATATCTATAGACTTACTCTAAAGACTTATTGAGATCTATAGTTCTCATTTAGTCTCTATGTCCAATATATACTCTATATATGGAGTTTATTAATCGCATTATGTATTGATATTATATTAAACTAAAATATTCAATTATAAATTAGCATATCCCTGCGTCATACCTAAATCGATCAGAAACACGTTTTGGTAGACACTGTTAATCCGACGACGTGATAACGAAACCCGTGTAATCCCAACCCGTGTAATCCCAACCCGTGTAATCCCAACCCGTGTAATGCCAACCCGTGTAATCCCAACCCGTGTAATCCCAACCCGTGTAATCCCAACCAGTGTAATCCCAACACGTGTAATCCCAACCCGTGTAATCCCAACCCGTGTAATCCCAACCCGTGTAATCCCAACCCGTGTAATCCCTACCCGTGTAATCCCAACCCGTGTAATGCCAACCCGTGTAATCCCAACCTGTGTAATCCCAACCCGTGTAATGCCAACCCGTGTAATCCCAACCCGTGTAATCCCAACCCGTGTAATCCCAACCCGTGTAATCCCAACCCGTGTAATCCCAACCCGTGTAATGCCAACACGTGTAATCCCAACCCGTGTAATCCCAACCCGTGTAATGCCAACCCGTGTAATCCCAACCCGTGTAATCCCAACCCGTGTAATCCCAACCCGTGTAATCCCAACCCGTGTAATCCCAACCCGTGTAATCCCAACCCATGTAATCCCAACCCGTGTAATCCCAACCCGTTATATTGGAAGTGAAGCAGTCGCGGTTCAACAGGATCTCGTAGAACGGCGTGTAGTTCAAATGTTTAACTGGGTGTTGCGGCTCCATGTCGCCCTTGCAGATACCCGGATAATCTTTGGTTGGAGCGCCGCTCTTGAAAGCCAACGCACAGCCGGCCAACAACGCTAATGCCGTGATGATCTGGAGCATAGTGAACTGTAAACATGAACGAGTGATATTATTAATGCATAGGCGACGAGGACAACGGCGAGGTAACGTTGGATTGTCCGGATTCAGATAATCGATGGTATAACAATCACAGGGAACGTTCAGATATATCGTTTCGGTTTGTATATAAATTATATTTAAATATATAATCAATCTGCGGATTTAGGCAATTCAAATGTTCTATTATCATACATGTACATTTTAGTAATACAAACATAGCATATTTATGAATGTACTCTACCTTTTGAATACTCAATTCGTAACATGGATAAATTCCAATACTTTGAGATATATCCCTTAATTTTAGAAATTCAAATATGAAATTGTTTTCAAATCACATACATATCAAAACTATAGCTCCTATAAGATAATAATATATAAGATTAATATTTATGTAAATACTTTACATTGCAGGATTCTTATAATATAGGTACATTAGGAAATAAAGTAATATACGTACATTAGGAAATAAAGTAATATAAGTACATTAGGAATAAAGTAATATAAGTACATTAGGAAATAAAGTAATATAAGTACATTAGGAAATAAAGTAATATAAGTACATTAGGAATAAAGTAATATAAGTACATTAGGAAATAAAGTAATATAAGTACATTAGGAAATAAAGTAATATAAGTACATTAGGAAATAAAGTAATATAAGTACATTAGGAAATAAAGTAATATAAGTACATTAGGAAATAAAGTAATATAAGTACATTATGAAATAAAGTAATATAAGTACATTAGGAAATAAAGTAATATAAGTACATTAGGAAATAAAGTAATATAAGTACATTAGGAAATAAAATAATATAAGTACATTAGGAAATAAAGTAGAATAAGTACATTAGGAAATAAAGTAATATAAGTACATTAGGAAATAAAGTAATATAAGTACATTAGGAAATAAAGTAATATAAGTACATTAGGAAATAAAGTAATATAAGTAAATGCTATAAATGCTTTAAAATTAAGATTCTCTGTTAACCGATTGCCTGGATATGTTAAATCTGTTTCAGCTGATGGGTTAACTTATAGTTTAACATAGATTTAGCTTTGGGTTTATCCAAAACCAAAACCATAATCCAAATTGATGTTTCTTAACTGATATAAAATAAATAACAGTACCAATAACATAAATAAATATACATAGAAATAAAATGATGGTTTTAATATTTTGTAGATAAATTGAGTATTTATAAATCTTGTTAAATGATAAAAAATGTTAAGTCATGTTAATAATAAATTCAAGTTTCATAATTATTATGATATCGTATCGGTTGATATATTATACCTGTATTATCCACAATACCATTATCTTCACTTCTCATAGAATTACATTATTTCTAATGTTAGCATCTACAATGTATAAGTTAAATAGAGTACACTACAGTTACCGCGACCTTCTAAATATTTCATTAGAATTCAATATTTTTAGAAAAGTAAAACATTTATTTTCCTCCTAATTTATATAATTCGTATACAATTATTTGATATTGCATTTTATATTATATTATATTATATGATTTTTCCTAGTAGTATACCACTAACCGTACACCTTATACCAGGTGTTTACCTGAATAGTTGTATGGTACAATCCTATATCTAGCATTGGATGTTGCGGACATATCATATTAATAGGCTTTGAATCAAGGTAGACATTATATCCATACGATATCTAAAAACATATCTAAAAACAGTTCCCTTAAATAATTAAATAATTTCTAGCCCATGGGACAATATCCCACTAAGACAATATTTGTTTGCGATAATATCTGTTCCAATACTGATTACCAAATGCATTTGCAAAATGCCTGTAAATAGTACCATACACATTGATATAGCTTGTATTTAGAAGAAGTCATGGTAATGTATAATCAATTTAATTATTCAATTTTAATACGAAAACCTAATATACCAATTAATTATAAACATGATTTGTATAATATTAAAAAATTCAATTGTATACCTTATATTTATGAGTATATATATACGCGAGTATATATATATACATGTATATATATTATTTTTATTTATATAACTATAATAGGCCTTTAGTTTTAAGATATATCCACATTTATTTATAACTTGTGCTTATTAAATTCATAAACTTTTGAAGTCTAAAGGTTATATAGTATTAATGTTAAATTCTACGTTACCTATTTATAGATTTGACTAAATATATAAATATAAATATATATATATATATATATATATATATATATATATATGTGTAAGACGTAGTAATATATGTATACGATATATGTATACGATGTTTAATATACGACGTATATTGTACGTCGCACAATGTACGTTAGTTTTATAATATAATATAACTAATAATGGTATACGCATATAGATCATAGACTAGATATGTTAAAGTATATTCTTATTTGTGTTCACATCATTTACGGTATACACTATGTATTCTCTTGTAGATATAACAATCTACTATGAAACTATAGCGTTAACACTAATAATTAGTAATTAATATATTGTTCTCATTAGGCATACGTGCACTGCATGGCAATAGGGGTTGTCGTAGATTAATATCACTGATTAAGGATATTGTCATACCCCGTAAATCATTTTATTGATCATATCTTAAATGCTATGAATATATATACAATGCGGTATCAATTATTGAAATTTTTATTCGAACTCGATGAATTGCATGTGCCCTCTATGTGTACTATAGTATCGCATGCATTGTAAAGAATAGGACGTGTCCCTATTCTTTACGTTGTAGTACATTCTTTACAAAATGGCACTGCTTAAATTGTTATATAATCTTTAATATTTGTAGGCCTAAATAAAACATATTCGAGATATTTAGTTGAAATTTAGGCAAATGAGATTTTAAAACTTAAAAAAATAAATTTTTTAAATTTTATTTTCACTTATATTACAAATATTAAATTATTTAATTGATATCAACAATATAATATATATGATGTTTATTTAGTTGTATTTATAATAAAGATAAAAAAAATTAATTAGAATATTTATTATAAGGTGTGAAAATATTTATAGATTCTGAATAAGGCAAACAAAAATATTTGAGAATAAAGTGGTTCAAGTATAAATAATGCTGAATTGAATAATGATTTGCTATTTTTATATTTCAATCTTTATTTTTATATAACTTTATTATTATTTTATAAAATATAATTCAACTATTTAAAGATAAAGAATAAATATTAAAATATATATAATTTATTTTAGAATATTAATTTATCTTTAAATAGTTGAATAGTTATATTTGTTCTTTTTACATACAAATTATATTTATTTTTTTGATTCTATTAAATATTAAAAAATAGTGTATAGATAAACATTTATATTTAAAACATATGTTTAAAATAAATAATAAACGAAAAGTAAATAAATAATCTAAGTAATTAAGATTTAAGAAATATATAAGTACATTAAAACTATCCAGGAAGATAATCAGATCCTGTAACTTTTCTATATTTTTTAAATGTAAATCTGTAAATTTAAATGTTTATTTCTTTCTTCACATTTTTTTAAACGTTATCTATTTTTAAACCTATCTAATGTATTATATATTAAAATTATAAAATAATAATAACAAATAAAATATTCGTGAATTATTATTTTATTTTAGATTTGTATACATTATATAGTTTTTTAAATGTTTACAATTAGCATTTATATATCGTATTTTGATTTAAATATTTTTATATTTATTATAATATATTAAACTTTAATAATTTATTATAATATTTTTTTGTTTTTTTTTTTAAATGAATGTTAAATAAATAAAATAGAGAGCACCCGCCCTTAAAATGATAATGTATCATTACTAACACAATACAATACAGTATGACAGATATTATACATATATACATATATGCATATATTATGCAGTTTATACAAAACACCTATTTGGTATTTTTGATAAATATATATATTAAATATATGATATTTGTATTCGCATTACAGTCTCAATTGATGTTAAAACTAGCATCAATCGAATAACAATATAAAATATAAATAACGACATTAAATGAATTATGTTATATTAATTAAGATAGTATCTTTAAATTGAGGTCATGACAACTCATAATAGATATTCTTGATTTTATATACTATACTATAATACCTCTATTATGATATCATTATATTAGCTACTTATGTTTAGCTTATATAATCATGTTGTTAAGTTGTATGATGATAATTCAATATAATAATTAATATAAAAGAATATTATATATTATTACTGGTCATTAATTAAACTAACTTCTTGAATTGCTGGGTTAGTTATGTTAGTCGTTCTATAAATACGTTTACATATATCATTATTAAGTACTAGACTCAAAGTAATGCGGGAGTTATTTATTTGAATAAACTATTTCCACCTACCGGTAAATTGAGTTTATATTCTGTTATCCGTAAATGAATCTGCAACTATAACTAAATGATTATTATCACCATTCAGAGAAAATATCCACTAAAGGAATTCTATAAATTCGATTGAAAAACATAGATATGGTTCATCCTAGAAATAATCGGTGTCTATTATCATTGTAAGAGTAGAAACATAAAATGAAGCATACTTTTAATAACATTTAGACCATAAAGTTATATAAAGTCGCTTTATTATATATGACTATGTGCTTATGATATAGGTCGTCTTTATTTAACGGTTTGAAATATTTGTAGGAAATTATAATCAAAAATGAGAAGGAACAACAATTTCTCCTTGAAAATATAAGCGACCAAATGTACTCTATATTGTAATATATCACACAGATCATTTTATTGGTTTTACCACAAAAAAGATAACTACAAATATACGATATTTTTGCTTACAGCGTTAGTTGGAGGGATTTCACATATAATATTCCCTACTATTTTAAAAGATAAATTCTTACCACCATTACCATGGGATCATTGTAATGCTATATCAGAATAAACTATAATATGTGTATTTCATCCATTTACTTTACTTGTATACGAGTTTGCGAGAACTTAGTATATCATTCCATGTTGGCACAATCGAAATGCAATTAATGTGTGAATATCAAATATCACAAATGAGTGATATATATCTTCTAGGTTTTATTATATATGTATTATATATGTATACATTATAAGAAAGATGAATTGATCATACTGCATGATATTATCTATTCGATAGTAATATTACTATTAACCGGATTGAGTATTCGAATTGTCATAGAGTAATTATACAATATCCTTTAAATTCTTTAATAAATATAATGAAGGCCACTCTTGGTACACATGAGTACACTCTATTAATTAACTAAAAACTCACAATATAATGGAAGTATTGAGAAATTATCTGTAGTCTAAGTGCAAACCACTATAAATATTTCATAAAATTCGTAAGGCTTTGTTTAATAATTTTATTAATCTTTAGTCAAGTTTCTGATCTCCATATATAATCAATAAATACTTATATATCGTTAATTTATATACTCAGTTAGAGTTATAATAGAGGGAATAAGCATTCCTTTTATATCTTAATGCTAGTAGTGTTGTGTGATAATAGAATATAATCTTACTTATACAGTATATGTTGGTATTATAATATTTAAATACTATTAGTCATTACTACTAAAATCTTTAAACATATTATACCTATTCGCTACCGGTGTCAAAAGTTATATAAATGTTTAACTAATTAATTAGAGATAATTATATATATATATTATATAATTATGTATATTATATAATTATACGTTAACTTAAAATAATAAATTGAAAAAATGAAGTATATGTTTACATATAGTTATAGATATATACCGAAATAGACATTTTAATTCATTATAATAATTATGATCAATACTTATTGATAGAGCCAACTTAGAACATATTATATTTATCAATCAGGTTAGCTATAATGGAATTAGTATATATTTCATTCTGACAATATTTGTAAGCGATATAAATCTTTAATTATTTCAATAAAAGTATCATACAAGAATAGAATATAAAATATATAATATCATAATAGACAATATTATCTCATAACTATATAGTTTATGTTTAATAAAAAAGTGTAATTTTTTTTACTTCATATTAATTATAATTCGATATCAATTAATAACGAGTTACTCTATATATCTCATATATCAATAATTGAATCTATATTAACTACAAATTATTTGTATCCATAATTGTATCCAAGAACAAACTTGGATTATATTATTATTGTTATTTATTAATGTCACATGAACACTGCATATATGTGTAGAAAAGTATTTTTAAATATATTTTAATTAGAAATACAATTATTACGAAATACATAATAAAATTATATATACATTTATTTTAATTTATATAATAATTTTAATTATATAAGCGTGAGTAAACTATACTTATTTTTTTTATATATAACGGAAATAATATTTGTTTACATTTGGCATCATGGGAAATATTTCTTTCTTTTGTAAAACGTGCAGCAAATAGTTAGGTTGGTTTTTTTTATTTATCAAATAATTATGTTAATAACTTATATTCATTTTTAAAGTTTATTTATATATATAATATTTAGGATTAACATTTAATACATATTTATATATTAAATATAATTTCATTAAGAATGGGAGCTTCTAAGAAATCCAAGAAATCTATCGAGAGTATCAACTCGCGATTGGGTTTAGTTGTCAAGAGTGGAAAGTATGTTCTCGGATATAAACAAACTCTTAAGACCATTCGACAAGGAAAAGCTAAACTTATCATCATCGCCAACAATACTCCTCCATTAAGGTAGTTTTTTACAAATTAATTTGTTTAAAATAATTCCTTTTTTTTAATATATAGTTGAATTATTTTTTTATCTTGACTTCGGAGCTTAATATAAGTCACGATGAAGTATATATTTATTATATTTCATTATTTTAAAAGATGAACCTACAAAATATCGATTTGAATGGATTATGTAATGATACTTTTATAGCTAAGTTTATCAATGCGAATAATGGTAAGATTTGCATTATTTTGAAATATAGATATTTTTCAAAAAATAATATATTATTTCATTAATGTATTTTCAGAATTTATTTTAATTTTAAATAGCCTATTATTTAATAATCTATAATTACAGGAAGAGTGAGATTGAATATTATGCTATGTTAGCTAAGACTGGAGTCCACCACTATACCGGTAACAATATTGAATTGGGTACTTCATGTGGAAAATATTTCCGCGTTACCACTATGAGCATAACTGATCCTGGTTAGATTTTTTGATTATAAAATAAGTAGTATACATTATATCAGTATATATATATACATTTAATTTAAACCTAAATTCATATAATCTTAATCGTAGTTTGTTACATTTTTCTTTAACTCATATTTACTATTTATTCTAAAACTAATCACTTTATATATGATGATACAGAAGTGCCGTCTGAAATAACAATATTTCCTATAATGACGATATTGCAATCCAACTCTGAGATTCATATATATACTATATTTAATGATAATGATGATACAGAAGTGCCGTCTGAAATAACAATATTTCCTATAATGACGATATTGCAATCCAACTCTGAGAATACACTATATTTTTATGATAATGATGATACAGAAGTGCCGTCTGAAATAATAATATTTCCTATAATGACGATATTGCAATCCAACTCTGAGATTCATATATATACTATATTTTAATGATAATGATGATACAGAAGTGCCGTCTGAAATAACAATATTTCCTATAATGACGATATTGCAATCCAACTCTGAGAATACACTATATTTTTATGATAATGATGATACAGAAGTGCCGTCTGAAATAACAATATTTCCTATAATGACGATATTTCAATCCAACCCTGACATTAATTAAATATTATTATATCTAGAATTAAATATTAATTTATATTTTACAGGTGATTCGGACATTATCAGAAATATGCCAGCACAGGAATAATTTTATAAATAAAGTTATTAATATCATTCACCATTTATATTTTTTTGTCAAGAAATTGCTATATATATATTGATGCTGATGATATACTATTTCATATTTGGTAGTCATTTAAATCTTATATTTGCATTAATTTAGAAAATATCCATTGGTATTACTAGTTTAATTGCAGCAGTATAATATATTTTGTATACATCAACTAATTGGTTTTCTCAGATTTATTAAATAATGAAGAATTTTAAATAACTGATTAAAATGAACTACTAATATATTAGTAAAATTATTGATATATTATACAAGTTGATTTCTTTATAAATATAAGTTATTGATTTGTAGCTAACCATCTAGGTAACTTATCTTGTGAAAATAATTATATTGTAATCGAATCAAACTATGTTTAAATTGAAGTCGGGTTATATAAATAATGTACAATAATTTTAATTTTGTTATAATTTATTGGAAAGGAATACATATATTATTCATCTATTGTACCACTTTTTCTAAGGCTTCATAACAATCAATAGATATCTGGGCTTCAGCTTTAGCTTCTGATGTCGATGCAGAAGATAGCTCGGAAGTGGCTTTAGATAATCCTTCTTTTATAAACTAAAAATGAAATATTGAAACATGTATATAAAGTAAATATTATAATTCATTTATTATAAGAAACCTGTTTATCAAAGTCTTCTACATTATATGCTTCTTCGGCAAGTATTTGGACAGATGAATCTTTATTTACAGAAATTGATCCACTGCTTACTGTTTTAATTATTATTTGGGAAGAAAATTAAAACAAATCATATCTTGTACAATTCAATAAATTAATACCTTAATAAAAAAAGTAGAGGGATAAAAATATAATAGAACATTGTTATTTCTTAAATAAATATAATATTATTGTAACATTATATTAGTAATTGTAAAATCAATATTTACAGACTAATATTGAAGTATATAAATAGTATAATATATAAACCAAAATATTGTTTTGATGTGGTATCATTTTCGTGAACAGTAACCACTCCTGGTTTCAATACAGCTAAAATAGGAACATGGTCAGCTAGCACACCAAAGTTTCCACTGAAAGATGGAACATCAACTTGTTTCACAGTTACTTCATTATAATGAACCTAGGAAGATGTAATAACAGAAATTTAGACATTTTATATCCTATAATATCAAATAAGGCTTTATAACAGTTCTCGAAGGATTCAAGTCATTAAGAATTTAAATGATTCACTGTATACCAGTTTTGTTATTTGTAAAATAGTATTTAGTTGTCATTATTAGTGATATAAGTCATTTAATAAATATGATAACAAATATTTATTCTAATAAATTAATCTAAAATGGACAATATATATGCACATAAATATAAGATTATTTTACATAATCTAAAAATAACTACAAGATGATTATGTTATTTTAACTTTTATAGTGATTATATATGCTATGAATTTATATTTAAGAAATATTTTTTGATTAAGTTTTTGCTTTCGTTTTGATTCTATTGAAAATATCAAACAAGTTAGATTTAAATTTCCATGGAAAAATCTTTTTTCATGGGGTATAGAAAATAACTTTTAAAATGTTGTCATCGAATTTGACAGTTATTTCGAAAGTTGTAAATAGGCCATAAAATAGAAATATGTAAATTACATTAGTGAAAAAAATTCAATATTTACATAACTTTATTATTTTTGAATAAAAAATACTATGTTTATTTAATATATATTTAATATTATAAAAAAGTTTGTATATCAATATTTAAATAATTATAATCTATTTTATAGACCATAGTAAAAATGATGTAATAACCCAAGAAAACAGATAATACAACTATTATACAATTATTTAAAATAAATAATAAATAATATATTTGTAGGCATTAAAATATATTTCACTTCTATTATATAACAAAATAACTAAAATGAACTAGATGGTTTCCTGGGAAACTAGTTAATTCTATGAATAAGTGAAAAATGATAGGGTAAGCACTTTGATTACAAATTTTCTATCAAAATAGGTTAAATAAAATGCTGGTGATTCATCAACTTTTGGGGGAAAAAGATTCTATTAAAACATATAGAATAGAATGATTATACTATAGATATGAAAACAAAAGATTTAGATTATTTCAATTCTCATTGCATTAAAAACTTAAAAAATAATATAAATTAAAATGCCAGAATGACATTTGATATTATTACATTAAGCATACTAGTAATTATATTATGTATTTATGACATGATAGTATATACATTTATAATATTATAAAAATTAACTAGGTTTATAATTAATTTGGTTTGTATTATTTATCCACAGTATTATGTTTATTAGATAAAACGAACTCAATTCACTTTCTTTTGCATTAATGAATGAATTATAATAGAAATTTTAGAAATATTTAAAAATAAATGTTATTAAATAAATAAGATATTATGGTAATTTAAGGTATTTTTCGAATAAAATTATTTCTATTATGAAAAATTAAGATTTAAAAAAATATCCATATCCATTTGTATGATATATTTTTTGTGTAAAATATAATATGTAATATAAAATGGTTAAAATGCTATCAATAAATAATAATGTATCATATTTTGATGTAATATTTTGTTTTCTATTCACACTTACTATACATAAATGAATTACCATATCATATAATTAAAGACTATAGTATATTATTAAATATAAATTAATGTAAAACCTAATACCATATTATATGTGATAATAGTATAAAATAAGATAATAAGATAATTACATAGATCTATAATCTCAGATACATTAACGCAATAATTAAGACTAATATTAAAATATAACATACACATGGTAATCATTCAATCGAAATTATACATAAAAGTATTACGATTTATATGTATAATGCATAATGGTATAGTATGTGGGCTGGTGTATAATATTCTATATATGTGGGTTATTTAGTTTTTATCATTTTAGAATCAAATTTAGATAAATAACATATTCAATTTATAATTTTAAAAGATCATCTTAAATAAGTTCAATAATATAAATTATTGATAAATATCTTCCACCTTTACCAATGCCCATATTATAATGTATGTAAATAATTACTAATAATTATCTACAATCTTTAATTCATATCACTAATTTTGTAATTCATTATTAAAATTATTATATTAAAATAATAATAAATACAATATAACGGGAATCTTAATAATTATTATTAAAATTAAAATTAGTAATTTTATTAAAATATAATTTATATATATATATAATTTTATTAAATAATGAACTCAATTGATGGTATTTATCCAAAATTTAAATAATGGATACTAATGATTTATATAAATATTAATTTTTACATGAATTTCTATAATAAAAATAACCTGTAATGGAGTGGCAAAAGTAAATGACATGTCGGCATATCCTCTCTGTTGAACATTTAGTGATGAAATTCTGTTGCATTGTCTCACGGCTACGTTAAGTTTAGAAGCTGTTCGAAACATTGACATAATTATGCAATAAAACTAAAACCAGAGAAGGACAATCCCAGAATTCAAGGTTATTTGTAAATAAAAACCTTATGATCATTGATAGTTTAAAGTTCAATCAGCTATGAACATTTGAAATGGGATTTATGAAAAACGTTAATAAAAATGAAATTATTGAATTTTCATCTACTCCTTTAAAAAATAATCGAAAAAATCACCGAGATAACTTCAACCCAAAAAGAATAAGTAATGCTGATTTAAATACTTTGCTAATTTCAATACCATTTATATGTTTAAATTTTATTTTCGGTTAGTATTTTAAATTTTTTTTAAATTTTATGATTATTTTAATTATTTACATATTAATATTTATATCTACATTAAAGTAGATTATTGTAATTATTTAATATTATTATATATTTTTAATATAATATACATTATTACAATATAAAAAATATTTTATTCCTTAAATTCTTCATTAAAAATTACATTTTAGAAAAAATTTGATTTAAAAATTAGATTTTAATTTATAAAAAAACGATACTTATATAATGATATCATATTTATAATATTACAAATTACTTTTTAGATAAATACATAAACGTAATATTACGTTTTAATGTACTCGTTAGTTAAATTACTTAAGATAGTATATAATAGTGAGCACTATTTTTGATAGCTTGCAAGAGAAAATACAGTAGTGTATAATGGATTTTTTACTAAAACCCAATAATTTCCTAACAATTAGATTTTGGTGTCTAAATTATATCCTAAAATATAAAATATATTTATTTTTAATGCAATACATCACATTATAATAACACAGCTAGTGATCCCACTCTCATATGAATAATGCAAACCCTGTATAGTGGTGAATAACGAATAAATGGTAGTTCATAAAATGAATATAAAAAATATGGATAAGTAATAGTAGTTTATTATTTTAAATTTTATTTATGCTTTGTTATCGGGTACTTATAAATTTGGGATTGAGCTATACTTTGGTTTTGCCTAAATAATAAAAGTGATTTTACATAATGTAGAATAAACTATATATAAACCACTGTTTTTAAAGTAGATTTTGATAATTGAAGTCTATGTATATTGACTTTAAAAAAATATCTATGCATAATTAAATATGGATATGTCTTTAGACATGTATTATTGAACTCTCATCCTTACTTTATTAATTTTTTACTTTATAAATAATATAATGTATTACTTTATTAATTTATAATTTTTTACACTATATTTTGACGTTATAATATATTTAGACTGCATGTTAATATTTATAAATTGTTCCATCAGAGTTAGAAATGTATATATGTTTAAAAATGTTTAAAAAGTGAATATATAAAATCTATAATATGATGTTTATATTATCATATACATAGATTTTTAATTATTGCTAAAATTGTGTAAACTTGTAAACATAGAAATTGTAGATTTGAAATTCGAATATATTAGTAAAATTTCTAAAATATAGTTAATATATATATATATATATATTAATGTTTATATAAATGTTATATAATTACATTATTATTTTAAACTAAATACTTAATATATTAACATGTTTGCAGATATATCCCTAGGAATTTATTATGCCTACGAAGGAGCTGTTTTTGCTTCTGTTTCAACCTTTTGTTTTTTGATTGTTACCCAAGTTATTGTACAGGTACGTACCTCGCCATACATTCTACGTTAATTATCCAATATCTATTGCTCTTTATAAATATATTTAGCTGCGTTTAAGGATTCAAATCATCTACATTTTTTTATTGTTCATTATGAAATATGTTTTTGAATTGCTTCATGTAGTAAGTAGTAATCAAGTATTGGGAAAGTTGCATCCTATTTTATTATTTTTCTGGATTATTTTTTAACTTATGTTAAATTATGGCATATATTATTTATTCTTAAGGTGGGTTTGGGCTTGTGAGTGTTTTTTAGAGCCGAGCGGACTATAGCGTTGAATACATAGCAGAAAAAATTCTGCTCTATTCCAAATTGAACCGAAAAGAGAATTGAATCAAAATATTTGTTGGCCTTAATATATTATTATTTAATAGAATTTTATGAGTGCGTTAACTGTATTGATTTTGAAAAAGGACTTTTATGAATACATTTAATTACTTCACAACTCGTTGAATTAACTATTATAATTACAAGAATAATAGTATTCTGTGATTTATATTAAATAATACAAAATAAACAATTCAATACAAGTGGCAATACTCATTTTAGCTATTTAGCATCACATGGTATTTCAACGATGGAATTCGATTTCATATTCGAAAGGTCATAGTTCACTTATGCCTTGTTCAGCCACTGGAAAGGTTATTTTCAATTATTTACTTTTACACCGACTTTAACTCACACAACAACTTCCATGTTATACACGCACCTACACCAACACACTATCCAACACACCATGACATCTCTCACCCATGACATCTCTCACCCATGACATCTCACACAATATTCACTCTCTCTCTCTCTCTCCCTCCTTCCCCCTCTCTCCCCCTCTCCCTCCCTCC
>OZ038312.1:35584841-35632460 GCA_964035775.1 Osedax frankpressi | reverse complement strand
CCTCCCTCCCTACACACTCGCTCAACCCCTCCCTCCCTCCCTCCCTCCTCCCTCCCTCCACACTCGCTCACCTCCCCTCCACCCACCACCCTCGACCATAGGTACGCGGTATTATTTAGCAAGGCGCGGTCTGCTCGCCGCCAGAGGTCGTTTGGCTGCGGAACACGACCTTCCCGCGACGAGAACGTCACGCGTTTCTATGAACTGCACAACGACGTCAACATTTTACGTCTGTTCGCTGCATACAGCGGACTTCTGCCTCAGTTCTGCGTGCAAGTCTACGTCGTATGCGCTACGGACTACTACTGTTGGCTGACTGGTGAGCCGGGGGAGTGGTGAGCCGCGGGAGGAGTGGAACTCGAGGCCGGGGGAGTGGAACTCGAGGCCGCGGGAGTGGAACTCGAGGCCGGGGGAGTGGTGAGCCGCGGGAGGAGTGGAACTCGAGGCCGGGGGAGTGGTGTTCCACGGGAGGAGTGAGCCGCGGGAGTGGTGTTCCACGGGAGGAGTGGAACTCGAGGCCGGGGGAGTGGAACTCGAGGCCGGGGAGTGGTGTTCCACGGGAGGAGTGGAACTTGAGGCCGGGGGAGTGGAACTCGAGGCCGAGGAGTGGAACTCGAGGCCGGGGAGTGGAACTCGAGGCCGGGGGAGTGGTGTTCCACGGGAGGAGTGGAACTCGAGGCCGGGGGAGTGGAACTCGAGGCCGAGGAGTGGAACTCGAGGCCGGGGAGTGGAACTCGAGGCCGGGGAGTGGAACTCGAGGCCGGGGAGTGGAACTCGAAGGTGGAACAGCGGGAATGATATGCGAGAGAGGGTGTGGAATGCTTTGCGTAGCTCTACCTTACTCTTATCTACAATTATATAACCATCTCCTACGATCTAATATCGATTCTCCCCTGTTCCCGTAGTGTTTTCCTGTGTTGTCGCCATGATAACATTTGCCTGGATCCAGATAAACTACTCGCATGCCATGCGCCACGTCTACAGCCGTTCCGACCACATCGAGAACCAGTTAGTGGTGCTAGCCCCGTGCAATCCAAGTCTGAGGTGACGTACGATTCACTAGTTTGTTTATATTATTATTTATATACATTCTCTTGTTTTATATATATAACATTGTCTAATGTTTAGCTCTAACTATATTAATTATAACTACTTTTATTTATACTAAATCTACCGTATGGATATTGTAACTTACATTCCCCTTTTTTATTATTTCCCACTCCCCACCTCATTCAAGCTCACCATCTCTACCTCTCACCACTCCCTTGCCATATACGCTCCTCCTCACCCACTACTCCCTCTCACGCCCCCACTCCCCACTCACGCCCCCACACCCTCTACCGTCCTCTCACGCCCTCACCCTTATCACGCCCCCACACCCACTACTCCCCTCTCACCCCCCCACTACCCCCTCATGCCCCCACATCCACTACTCCCCCCACTACCCCTCACGCCCCCGCCCCCACACCCACTACTCCCCCTCATACCCCCTCACGCCCCCACTACCCCTCCACACAGCTTAATGCCACACTTACCACAACTACTGCTGGTTGCAATAGCCCATATTGCTTTTGTGATCTCACGAGCATTAGTTCTTGCATTATTTGCGAGTTGCTATCCAGCATATGTAATCCCAGTTCTCTGTTAGTAATCATGTCAACTCCCCGAATCTAATATGATTTGTTATTATTTTGTATTTATTGAATTTAAATTATTTGTATCTAATATTTATTATATCTTTTTTTCATTTTAAAATGATTACATAACATTTTTCCTATTTACATTATTTGTTATCTCATGTTATCGAAAAACTTTTTAGTTATTTACATATTTTTTAATAACTTCCCAGAAATCTGAATTATGTAATTTATCTTTACAACATAAAAAAAATATACATATAAATAATACCCAACATAAAATATACTTTGATTGTTTGCTATTTAACCCAAGTCTGTATAATACAGGAAATTTAGGTATACCACCATTTAATGCTGTTTTACCTTATTATCTGTATAGCTTATTCATAACTGTCAACTAACTCTAATACCAACACTACAGTCTTCCATGGCTGTGTTATGCTATGCTGGGTGATCATACAGAAGCCAGACTTTGCCTCGAACACATGTGAACATGCTTTATATGTTTTCGTGGTCTCTGCTATATACATGTTCAGCTTCTTTAATATAAAGGTTTGTATTGTTTAATAATATCTGTTTAGTCAATATCTGTTTAATAATATCTGTTTGTCATTTTAGTCATCAAGGCATTCAATTCATAATTTCATGAGTTGCTGATATATGACCTATTTAAAAGTGTTATATAACAAAACCTTGTATATATATTTTAACATTCTTATCTACTGCCTGGAAATTAAGTGTTATAGATAAAGTATAGATTTCCAGAGGTATTCCTGGGTTTTGATTTTCTAATTATTTTAAAAATTAGTCTTAAAATAATATAAGCGATGAATCGGCGACTTTTGTTAAAACCAGAATATCTTAGACGTGACTTTCTGCTATCTGATGATATTTTAATGTCTAAATTCACCAAAGTTGCAGTTATAGCATAAAAGCAGCTCCTTTGAAACAATACAATAATATTATAATAAATTTATGAATACAACAAATTAATTTTTTAATTTTTTCGCATTAAATATAATTTCTTGGCACCTACATCCCACTCCATCTTCACGACTCAACTTGTACCCGAACTCCCGCAGGAAGGAACTACTCGGTACAGAGCCGTTGCTTTCTACGCCCTAACCTGTTTCGAGAACCTCGCCTTGCTCTCCTTGTGGTACCAATACCTTCAGACTTCCAACTCATCTAGCCGTCCTGTGGTCACGAATATTTCCATTGGCTATGCGGTCGTCGTTCTGTACTTGTTTGGTTTGTCGATTTCACTTCTTATTATCTTTGTATTGTTTAATTGTACTCTACTCGATGCAGTTTAACTATGTAGCGGCCATATTCTGAATACTTATATACCTAGTACTGTTATTATATTGTATAGTATCTTGATTAAGTTTCAACTATAGTAAATATGCAAGAGATCAATATTTGTTGATTATTATTTACATTTGTAACGAATTAAAATTAATGTATTAGAGAATTCAAAAATAATTGTCCAAAATTGTTAGGCTATAAATATAAAATTAATTGAAATAATTGAAATATTTTGCTTTAAGACAAATTGTGATTGTAATAATATAAATGTTATTAAGTCATCTCATAATTTATTGTAACAAAATATTGACTATGTTCTGCGATATATAAATGATTTGAAAAACACATTTTTTATATATTCCCCCGTTTTTATTATGTAGCGAAACATACTATTGCATCGGTGATTAGATCATATTGCATAATGATTAAGTAACAAAAGTAACTTCACTACTCAGGTGCCGTATGCATGATTTTGTACTACTCTTGCTTCCATCCGAACAGCTCTACTTTGTTCAACACGAATCCGGGTTTTAGTCCAGGTTCCCCTACGTATGTGTTCATTATTCTTGACTCTAAAGATTTCATTGGAATCGAATATTGTAATCAAATCTAGAGTCTCGATATTCAATAAATAAACAACATTCAAATGCAATAACCTCCCACCTAAAATAAGAGTATCCTTTAATTGGTATAATATTATGTTAATATATTTAATGTATAATTCGTAGACGTTATATTATGTTCTATCACGCGTTCGAAAATATCTACGTTACCATGCAGTGTATAAATCAATCATTATAGGCAACGTTAAATTAGGATATCTTAAGCAATTTATTCGGTTGATTTGTATAAACGTTGATTTAATCTATATAGATGAATCGCTGAACGACAGAGAATCATCCGACAGTTCTGAGAAAATAGTGCCGAAATTAAATACGAAACAAATTTTAATGAACAATAGAAAATCGGATCATGTTCGTTGAGAATTTAAAAATATACTTTTTATTCGTTGCTAAAATTCACATTTGTGAAAATAGTGAGAATGTTGATTTCGCAGAGAGCTGATAAGTTTAAATTTAATGTATGTTTGTAATCATTAAGGTTGTAAATAAAACCAAATTGATACTTTGTTTATATTATCTATATTACGATCCTTGATCCGTACTTTTACATATTTATTTGAATTTAAACATACAATATTTCCAATTATTTTTCATAATTCACAAATAATTTAATTAAATATTATTATTAGTAAATCATAAATATTTTCTTTATGATTTACTAATCTACTTTCTAATTTATTAATTACAATATTATAATAGATAATAATTTATTAATATACCGAATACAATTCAAACATCAAATACACCAAATTAATTTGTAGTAATATTTAAATATATATAATAATGTTTTTTTGAAACTTTCGATACCTTTTGAAATTTTTAATTAAGTTTCATTTACAATTTTAGTCATCATCACCCTCATAATTATCATTTAAATGCATATGAAGTGTGGTTTAGTTTTAGCGTAAATTATTACCTCGTATATTAATACTTTAACACCTCAACTATATCTATATTATGTTTACAAGATTTTTCATAAAGCCTATTTTAGGATTTTGCAGACAGTATTGCTTTGAAATTTGTAGCAGTATTTTGGGAATATCAATCCCAATAATTTTATAAATATAAATTGTATAACTGCGAAATACTATTGTATAATATATGATATATTTTTCAATTATATAATATATTCCAATATCAAATGTTTATTATGCCTATAATATATAAGCATGTTAATTAATATTGTATAATACATTTTTCATTTGATTTTGAAAGTATATTTTATTGGAAAGCTGATTTATAGTTTTATATTTTTATTTAAAACTATTTAGGATTATGTTTTTTCTATATAATATATTGATAGATTATATTGTTTATCTTGTTATAAATATAATATGTAATACTATGTTCTTCGTCAGTGATTCATTACACACACATTTATTAAAATGGACTTAATATTGTATTTTTTTGTGTATTTTAATGTATTTAAAGTTTAAAAATATTCTACAATATCCATTATTTTAACGCTATAATGGATTATAATGTATAGGTATAAATATATACTAAAGAATATATTTGTGATAATTCAAGTTAAATACTACATAATATTTATTATAAATTATTTCTGGATATATAATATCATTTTTGTATATAATCTCTAGATAATCTTTAAACTAAAAAGTAATTAATAAAAAATAATAATCGCACTTCAATTTTGAATAAATAATTCATTGTTTTCTATTTTATTCAAATTTGTATATTATATTATCTTATCTATTATATATTTATTAATATATAATATCTCAAGATTTAGAAATATTAATTTAATTTTTTTATGATAATTATTTTGTAATATTAAATAAGTAATAAGAATCTATTAACAGATAATATTTATTTTTCTCATTAAATAATGAATAGAGTTCAATATAAAAAATATATTAAATTAGTAATAAAATATAAAATTAATTAGGAATACAAAAATAGTATTTTATTTTTAAATTTATTTCTTGGATATTTTTTTTTATTGTTAAAATTTTCATTATAGAAAAGATGTTGATAATTCCAAGCATTATGAAATTAACATGATCTAAATTAAAGCTATATATTCATATGTGTTTATATTGTTAGTTTTTATTATTAATAAATGAACCGTGCTTGCAGAGAACAAAGACTAAAGTTAAAATGACCAAAAATAATGCATTAAAATCAGCTAATATAAAGTTTACACATGTCAATCAAGGTAAGTCATTTATTAGAAATATTCAACATAAAAATAAATATATATAAATAGTACTTTAAATAAATCCCTTTAACATTATATCATTTATCATAGTTTACTGTTATTATGTTAATTCTTCTTTATATTTGTTATTAAAAGTAGTATACTTAAAATGTGGCAATAAATTTTAAAATATATTCAATTTTCTACTAAATTAAAAAATAATTTGCTGTCTGGTTTACTTTTATGTAATGCATTGTTTTCTGTTTTATTAAAATTTGTATTATATTATCTTATCTATTATATATTTATTAATATATAATATCTCAAGATTTAGAAATATTAACTGAAATTATAACATAACTATAATAACAATTTCTTAATTCTGTATTACAATTCCTCAGGTTAAGAATAATAAACCAAAATAAATAATAATTATATCATGTCAAATTTAGATACAATTCTCAAATGAATATTTGAATTTGAGAATTTTGTTTAACTTTTAATATATAATAATATTTTTAATTGTCTTTGTGAAACTATATTATGTAACTATACTATTGTTTCGAGTAATTAATATATATATCATTACAAATTCTAATTACAAAATCAATACTTGATTTAAATTTGATACTACTCAATATATATATATTTTTTATTTTAATTGAATCTCTAATTCCATATATTTTACAATTAGATAACCAGACTATCTCTCCAATTGATTACAAAAATTGCATTAACGAAATTGGATTTGAAAAGTTAGCATTATTCTCTTCCTCTTACTGTTTACCTAAACTTCTGGAAATATTATATAAAATAATAGCCCATATTTTAATTTTGTTATTAAGCGATAATATATATAATATATAATATATATATGTATAAAATACAAAACATATTAGGAACAAATTATTAAACAATTATTAATTATTATTAATTATAGTGAATTATTATAAGAATAATGAAAGTGTATGCATTCACATGTATTCATTATATTTTAATATTATTATTTAGAGTATTTTGTGATTTATATATGTATTGCATTGTCATAAAAATCAAACCCATAAATAGAAAATTATCATATAATTTCATTGTAAAATGTTCTCACAAGAGAAATAATTTTCTCTGAAATATTTACAATTTATTAATGCATGTATAAGTAAATTAATTATCTTCTGGTGTTCTAATTAAATTTTTTTAAAGACAATACAATCAAAATAATAGTGTAAAGAATTACTATATTACATTATCATTGAAATCGTAAATAGTTATAAAATAAATTAATTGATGTTATTTTAAACTATATTTTGTATCTAGTGATTTATTATGGTACGTACTTTAATGTTAACAACAATATAGCATACCACAGATGAATTGTTTAGTGAACTCATATTGTCTTATGCTCAAATGTCTCAAATGTCTGTATGGTCATGGCTACGGCGATGACGCGATGAGGACATGATAAGGACACAATAATCACACGCATCTTTTACCCACAGGTTTAGCCAGACCGTATACCACGACGCTTTGGATGGCAGCTACGACCCCGAGGGTCACCAGCACTACAGTATCGACGCCGACGACACGAACCACCACCACCGCAAGCAACGACAACAGCACCCCGTTACCGTACACTTGCCCCGCTGTAACCTCGACCCCATATTCTCCGAGACCACTCCGCCGGAACCGACGACCTCGCTGTCGTCGGAAAATAACGCCCTCAGCGCCTGCGATATCATGAACAGAAACGTCCGAGGTTTGACCGGACGCCGAATTCCGCGTGTTTCCAACCCCCGGGAATGCTACGTATTTTAAATTTACGCTAATACTACGCTTTACAAAGTAATTCGTGGTTAATTGACTCACCGGCTAATTAATTAACCCTAACCTTTAACCTTTCTCCGCCGCCACCAATTCGCCGCCGTCCCTACAGATGAAACCGACTCCGCCGACGTCGAAGTCAATCGGGTTTTGATGCCGGAGTTGGTACAGCCACAACTCGCGCCCGTCTCCCTTCTTGTCCCGCCGAGGCCGCAGAAGAGGTTCGTGGTTTCAACGGCAGTACGGTTTCGCAGTGGGTCGCGTGCGTCGAGCAAAATCAGTGGCTTCAAATAAACGCCCCGTTTGTCTGATCGCATCGACGTTTCTACGCTAAACTCAACGACTGCATCTCGACATTGCTTCGCTCTAGGACATTGGATTTTCCAATGATAATAGTATTTTCATATCAACAATCCCGTATGTTGATTTATTTTTGGATTTTTCATTGCCGCCATTTGCATTTTATACAATACCTCCGACAGGTCAAAGGTTGTCAGCGCATTCCGACGCTGTCACGTGCCAATAACATATTACGAACCGACGCATCAGCAAGTGCAATTCGACGTACAAACAATCTGTGTTGACGCTGACACACAGTACACACCTAAATGTTATTGAAAAGCCCCGAAATATTACATTTGACCTCTTTTCTGATAGCTGGTTTTAAGAATTACGTATAGATGAATTTAAACTGACTTATTTTCTTCCATTTCAATTCATTTCCTCGACTATCTCCTCAAATTATTTAGCAGATAATATTAAAAACATTATGCCATTTAATTTCCACAAATAGAATTAATAATGGATTTTGTTCTTATTTTGTTGATAAAATGTTTATCTGAATGTTAATATTAGAGATTTGATGAGAGACGCTTTCGTATTGATTACGCAATATTATGCAATAAACTATTCCGAAGTGCCTAGATTTAATGAGTCGCCGACTACTATTAGGAATCTTGATAGTTAAACGTATACAATGCGTAAATTAATGAAAGCATTGCCTGCCTTCACAGCTAGTCACCATCGGAAACGGCATCATCGCCGCTACCACCGATGCAAGAACTGCGGAGCTAGGACCAATGCCAAGATTTCTTCTCACGCTATTAAAGAGGTCAGTACTGGGTCAAAGAATTAAAGCAAGTCTATTGTACACAATATAAATAAAAATATATTATTAGTACCATGTATATTTCGTGATACAAATTACTCGCCGATTTCGACGTTGTATAATATCTACAGAAAGTACGAAATCGATTAGAAATTTCACAGGTGCACTCCGACAATGTATTATTGTTATTATTGTTAATGTATATCAAATTGCTTAATCTTCAAAATGCATCCCTCTGACAATTCTATTCCTATATATTTAGTAGATATATTTCGAATTAAATTTTAATTGTTTTATTCAATATACATTCAATATATAATAATATAATATAATATAATATATAATAATATTAAAATCGTATGTAATTCAAATTTACATTAGAATAGTGCTATTTTTATTTTTGACACACATTTTGTAAATATGTTGTAAATATGTAATTCGCGTGCAAGGGACCACAAATTAAAAAACCTCACCAATTCATAGCTCACTAACGATGGTAATGAGGATACATTTGTTACCGTTAACGATGGTCTAGCTGTCGATGCCACCCTCTACTCCTCTGCTCTAGATGACCCCCCATTGCCCCCGCTTCCCGATTTGGATGCGGAGCAGACCCTCGACGACCCCACTCCCATGATATGGTGATCGATTCCCATTCATAGTCACTTCTCTCTTACTATTATAGACAATTCTTACAATGACAATGACATAAACGCACAGATTTATTTTTTAGTACATTTTATACGATTTTATTTCACTTTTATTATGAATAAAAAAGGATTCAATAGTGTAGTTTATGTTGTTTATTTAAAAATCGGTATTTATAATGAAATTTACATAATGAATTACATAATCACATAGTGTTCGCTAGTCAATCTTCATTCGCTGTTCAGGTAATGATCTACACTGGCAAATGCGGCCAGCGCAATATTCGACTTCGACATCAATTTCATGCATGAGTGAGCTTGTCCTAAAACTAGCTCTAGAGGAGGTCGTTTGGCCAATCCCTGAGATTCTGTGTAGATTGAGAAATTATGTAGTACCTTTTCTTTTAGTACCATTTCTATTAATATAAATCGATTTTTAAGGCTTTTTTTTACCTAATATGGCACTGTTTAATGTTGAGCAGATGGATTCGCGTTCACTGGGCAGGAGAATGTAGGCCATGGGACTGGTTTTGGGATCCACATACGCCAATAGGCTAAAGGCAATCTGAGGGTTCAGAGGTCATCATTAACAATTCTTATAAATATAATAGATCGAAAAATTGTTACAATATATAGGAATTATATAATTGCTTTAAACTGCGAAGGAAACACCCTATTAAAATTGACAATGTTTAAATTGAAATTTAAAATATAAAGAATATTGAATGTCCAAAGTTCACCAACAATTTGATTGAATTAACACCAACAACTTATTTGATTCAAAGAATAGTTTATTCATAAAAAAAGAATTGAAAGAAAGTTTTGTTTGGGTTTTTAGAATTGATATCTCATTATTTTATAATTCAGATTTTTGGGATCTCTATATTTATAAATAAGAATATTATTAAGTCTTATAGAAAAAAAAATATCAAACATATTTGATTTTAGTTACCACTGGCATTCTATCGGAGTATCTATCGAAAATATATTTTTTAATTTTGTCATCAGATTTGCCAACATGTTATTTGTAGATGTAAATGTCAATATTCCAATCACTACTCTACTCTACCCTCAACTGCTACCTGGTAACAGTGACACTCTCTACTCTACTACTACTTCTCATGATGACACTACTATAATACTTTATAATATATTGCTCTATCAATAAAATAAGATGGTGAGATATTTAGTTTATAACTTTTATATAATTTAATTTATTAATATATTAAAGTATTTATAATAATAGGATATATAATTACAAAGGATTATAAGTTTATAAGTTCTATTATGATTGGTAATATTAAAACTTGCTTATTTCAAAACTATGTACAAACATTATTAGGGTCAAATAGAATTTTTTTTTACTCACCACTCGTCTCGTGCATTTAAATAGAGTAGAAAAAAATCATAGTTGTGCAGAGTAGAGTATTAAAGTAGTCAAGAGTAGAGTATTGAAGTAGTCAAGAGTACAGTAGTGTAGTACAGTAACAGAGTAGAGTAATAAATAGTCAAGAGTAGAGTATTGAAGTAGTCAAGAGTAGAGTATTGAAGTAGTCAGGAGTACGGTAGTGTAGTACAGTAACAGAGTAGAGTATTAAAGTAGACAGGAGTATAGTAATGTAGTACAGTAACAGAGTAGAGTATTGAAGTAGTCAGTAGTATAGTATTGAAGTAGTCAAGAGTACAGTAGTGTAGTACAGTAACAGAGTAGAGTATTAAAGTAGACAGGAGTATAGTAATGTAGTACAGTAACAGAGTAGAGTATTGAAGTAGTCAGTAGTATAGTAGTGTAGTACAGTAACAGAGTATAGTATTGAAGTAGTCAAGAGTACAGTAGTGTAGTACAGTAACAGAGTAGAGTATTGAAGTAGTCAAGAGTACAGTAGTGTAGTACAGTAACAGAGTAGAGTATTGAAGTAGTCAAGAGTACAGTAGTGTAGTACAGTAACAGAGTAGAGTATTGAAGTAGTCAAGAGTACAGTAATGTAGTACAGTAACAGAGTAGAGTAGTGTAGTACAGTAACAGAGTATTAGGGGGTATTAGAGGTTATAAGGCGGTATAAGAGGGTATTAGGGGTATAAGGGGGTATTAGAGGTTATAAGGCGGTATAAGGGGGTATAAGGCGTATTAGAGGTTATAAGGCAGTATAAGGGGGTATTAGGGGGTATTAGAGGTTATAAGGGGGTATAAGGGGTATAAGAGCGTATAAGGGGATATAAGGGGATATAAGGGGATATAAGGCGGTATAAGACGGTATAAGGGGGTTATAAGGGGTTATTAGGGGGTATAAGGCGGTATAAGGGGGTATAAGGCGGTATAAGGGGGTATAAGGCGGTATAAGGGGGTATAAAGGGGTATAAGGCAGTATAAGGGGGTATTAGGGGGCATAAGGCAGTATATGGCGGTATAAGGGGGTATAAAGGGGTATAAGGCGGTATAAGGGGGTATAAGGGGGTGTTAGAGGGTATAAAGGGGTATAAGGCAGTATAAGGCAGTATAAGGGGGTATAAGGCCATATAAGGCATGCTTAGCGAATGCAAACATTTAACTGCGATCGGTTCTCCTCACGGTGTTTGAATTCTAAAGAACTGTCCACTAGCTTGTGAAGTTCTTTGCCCAACTCCAGCATGCGAATGAGGTGGGGGTCATTTTCTAGAGCTGACTTTTTGGGAAACTCCGTAACTACATCTTTTGGAAGAATGTCGACAAAAAATGGATATTAACTTAATATAGATCAACATGTTCCTAATCTGAATACCGAATAAAAACGTACATTATCTGAATAGAATGGTTTACTTAATGAAAATTTACAGAAAAAGAAATATCATCGGTGTGTCGATAAACTGGCGAGAGAAATGACCTTTGATCTCGTCATCCTCATCATCGTCGACCTCCATTGCAATATCATCCAATCGAATTGATCCGTTTGAATCTCCCATTGCGTGCATGTCCATCGCAGGTTCATTTGCAAGTTCAATGAACTGTTGGTACAACGGAAAGATAAATGACAATAATTTGTAATATTAGTTTGAGAGTTGTTGGTATTAAATTGGAATAGAAATGATCATAATGTAAAGTAATAAAATAAAGTAAAAGTAATTAAAAGAATGTTAGGATATAATATATACCAATAGTACTTTTATTTAGTTTCATATCACAAATGTTCTACAGTACTCCATTTTAAGCACAATTGAATTGTTAATTTTACATATTCTCAATATTTATTATAAATATTTCAAAATAAATACATGTATATTTAATTATTTGGCTTTATAAGAAATAACTTAATAATACAATTACAAGAAATTAGCATTTTATAAAAAAAATCTATTTTTACTTGTCTTAATTGTTTTTATTTGCAGAAACTGACCTCGCGACACTTTATGTTGAAATATAAATCGGGAAATTCGTTCAGCAAAGTCGGGTACAACTCTCTAATGATTTGTAAAACCTCGATCATCTTGCCATCCAAAACAAGTTTTTGAACATCTAGAAGTGAATTTCAATATTAACTATTAATGTATCTCATCGACAGTTATAATTCTGCAATAATTAACAAACGGCTAAATTGATGCGTTCTTAGTTAATGAAGTGAACAATTGCAATTGTTAACGAATCCGAAACTAACTCTGCCTATTCTTTATGGACTTGATTTCTTCGGAGATGCATTCGTCCGTGCTCCTAGCAAAACTCTCGGCAGTCGAACAGTACCCATGGTGAACTAGGTAAGACGACACTACCCTGCCAGGACATGCGGGGTAAGTACTACGTAGGAGGCGGGGTAAGTACTACGTAGGAGGCGGGGTAAGTACTACGTAGGAGGCGGGGTAAGTACTACGTAGGAGGCGGGGTAAGTACTACGTAGGAGGCGGTAGCGAGTCCCAACTCGTAGCGAACGATCGATACTTAATTTCATAAGGATACGTTTAAATCTGCATTGTTCTAGTTCAAGTACATTCGAATACAAAAGTCAATTTGAGGTACATTTGTATTCGAGTTCACGTTATCTGATAAAAGTTGCGTAGTTCGATAAGCTGTAGTGCAATATTACACTAGAAGCTTATTTTCTACACCGCAGAATGAATATCGAAGTGGACGCTGGCTAACGGTTCCGCTGCCTAATGGGTCCGCTGGCTAATGGGTCCGCTGTGGGCTACAGTCTCGACGGACCCGAGTTAACGGAGCCTTTAATCGTCGCACGACATTCGAATGAAAACAATCGAATTTCTCAAATACAATTTACAGGAAATTTGTTTTAAATGAAACTTCGGAGGAATACAAACTTTTTCATCATTACTTGCCACTCTCCAATCTGATCGCATACTTGGAAGTTTTCTAGTGTTAATTTAGTCTTGGCTTTCCACTCCTGTGAAAGTTAGGGGAGCGTAGAGGTGTGTATGCGCGAGTGTTAGTGATCGAGAGGGCTGAGTGTTAGTGAGTGGGAGGTATGAGTTTTAGGAGAGATAGAGAGATAAGATGGAATTTATTGAAATATTGATAGTAGTTAGATAGGAGATGATTTGAGTTTAGAGTGAGGTAAGTATTTTAAGGCTATCTAGTAAGCTTTTTTAAGAGTGATCAATGACATTTTTATCAGCTTTTTCCTGAAAAATTGTAATGAAAAAGTATATAATTCAAAATTTTACATGATACAAGAATTAAAATGGAAAATTTTAAATATTACATAATTACGTAGAATCAAAAAAAATTAATTAATTTTGAAATTTGTGCATATCATCATTTAGTAAACAACAAATTTCAATAAATAACAACAATAATAAAATTGAATAATTTGTTCTTGGAAATTTTAATAAAATATACAGGAAATTATTGAAAATTTAAATTTTTTTAAAGTATTTTCATTTTTATATCAAAATTATCTATAAAAATTCATTGATGATATAAATGTATATATTCATTATATATAGTAATATCTATACAAAAATGTAAAGAACAAAAGTTGGCCATCAAATTATTCGAAAATATTAATTATCATAATGCAATATCATAATGATTTCTTGTTAATATTCAAATGTTTGTTACATGTTTCTAGAAGATTTATAAAATTTATAATAAAATAATATAAAATAAAACATAGAAACTTTTTATTACTGACATTTGTAGATAAAAGCAAATTTAAATATAGCAAACAAATTTTAAAATTATATTTCATTTGCAAAAAAGTGGAAAATATTTAAATAAATATATTTAAGATATATTGGCATATTATTAGAGTGACAGCTGGAATAAGTGATAATTGAAAGAATGTTCAATGTATGTATAGTGTGTGGATATACCGAGTATGTGAGGTGTGAAGTAGTGTGTTGTAAAGTGAGTAATACTAACCAATATATAATCATCGATGTCGTAGATAAATGATTCGTTCCCAAAATTTGCCTCAATAACTTCTCCTGGTGTTTGTAGTCCAATTGTGGGAAATAAATTATGCTGCATTATGTAATTTTTGTTAAAATTAAATTAATAATAATATCAACGACTATATAAACATTAATACATTTATAAATACACATTTTAGTAAAAAAAGTATAAATTATATACATATTTAATATACTGATTATTGATTTAAATTAATTATTACAGAAGGTATAGCAATACGTAAACAAATTATTTATGCATTTAGATAATACTAATTAAATTAAGCACTGTATATTATACAGTGTATGATATTCCATAATATAATATCATATTTTATAATATAATATTCTACGAAACAACTCAAAACAGAATTAGTGAAATTACCGTACCAATCGTTTAAATATTACACACTTATCATATACACATATAATATCTTGACGGTGTTTGGGGTCCGACGGGAGTTACGTACGGGAAGGTCTTTGAACGCGATGCCGAGTGAAATGCCGTTCTTCGTGTAGAAGCAGGTATCGTCGACGAGGTTCACGCAGCAGCCAATCACGTCGTTGGTGGTGAACGTCGGTCCGTACGGTTCTCCCGAACCCTTCGAGCAAAACGAATGGCCGTCGTCGCCGTGGTAACCCCACGAAAACTTGTCCCATCCTGCAGGAAGGGGTTGGAGTTCAATTCGAACTGCAATAATCGGAGCATCGCACGATAATTTGATTTTAACCGAGATATCCAGATATTATACAAATAATGTACAATAATGAAAATAGGGTATGTGAAATAACCTGGTAATCTATTCATGTTGACTCCATGCGCAGATAATCCAATGCCCATGTAACTGAATAGATGAGAATGTATTGATATCTAATTATTAGAGGTATTCACATATGTCAATATTAACGTGTCAGCATGAGATTGCAGATTAAGATATTTCAACATAGAAATCTTGAAAAGCAAGATTCGCAATTCAATATTTAATATAATTTACTAATATCAGGAATTAATTGTCAAAAAAATATTTGATGATATCATATTTAATATATTGAATTTAACTAACCCATCTCTACCTTTACTAATAATTTTTACTTCAAAATAGTAAATTCCACATGATGTTGGAATACATTTATTTGCTCTGACGCTTGCTGCATCTTTGTGGGTCTTACCAACACCTAATCAAATTAAAGGAGTTTATATATTATATTTATTACTATGGGTTGCAGTAATTTAGGCGTGTCATTTATCACAATAATTATAAAAATATAAATTAAATAACTCTATGCGAAATACTATATGTAGTATAATTTTTAATTATGTAATATATTCTAATATAATAAATGTTTATTATGCTTATAATATATAGAATACATATTAATAAATATTGATAGGTATTTGATATATTATTACATTACAACATTATCAAATAGTATATTTTATTGAAAAGCCGATTTATTGAAATTTAAATTCACGCATTTTATGATAATATACACTAATTATAATATATTTGATATACTATTATAAATATAATAAGTAATACTTTGTTCCCCATTAATGCATCAATACACACTTGTATAATATTGTATTTTAACAATGTAGATCATTAGTCTTCAATAACTATTATTTTATTAATATGATATATATTTTAAATATTATAAAGTTATATACTTATGCATATATATTAATAATATAATTTTACTTATTATTTTATATTATAAATATATACTTCTTAATTAATTAATTAAATTTTCAAATAGTAAATCTAAAATTTGATATATAATTATTGCGTTCGTTGATATCACATCACAACACCAGCAAATACATATAAAGAACACAACACTATAAATATATCTACACTGGATATAAACCAAATGAACTATCATTAATTTTTTAAAATTATTCAATATATCATGCTATATAAATATATTTATTTATGTAATTAATAAGATATTAATAAAACTTACATGAAATGATTTTAAAATATCTTATAACAATAACAAATTTTATAAATGATATATTTATATTTAAATATAATATGATTTTTATATAATTTAACTGTATCTTAATTTAGGCAGAATATTAAAATTTTAAACAAATATTATAACGTTGTATAAATTTATATTTAATATTGAAAAATATTAACATCCAAATAACTTAAATTAAATATAAGAATTATATTAAGTACTACGTAATATTTTAAAATACCTTTATAAAATGAACGAATATCTCCATGTGATAATCCAATGAAATTGTGTTTTTCTTTTACACTCCAAGTTTGTGGCAATAATTCAGTATCTTGAACTGCTGGATATAATTTTTTAAATCTTTCGATAGAATCTGGAGGCCTTAACATTTTAATTTTAGGTGATGAACTCATTTTATATTTTATAAAGCTATCCCGTATGAGAACAATAACAATAATAAATAATAAACTTTTCATTGGTTGAGAAATATTTGTAAATATATTATGACCAATAATATTAAGACTTAATATTCAAATTGATCTTATAACTTTTCGTCATGGCAACATATAAATAATTTTATTCTCATTTTAAATTAGGTATGAAAACAATTTAATTATGCAAAAACTGCCCTAAAATGTCATCATCTACTCTATCTCATGTGCAGCGTTTACCAGATATTAATAACAGGTTATCTTCTTTATAATTAATCTCATATTCGCATATACTAGTAAACTTGGCTTGTTACCAATTATTTTGTAATAACGAAAATATAATTTAAATTATTATATACATTATAAATACATTTCTCTTTTTAATAAATAAATATTTTACTATTGTAACAACTTATTAATTATTAAATTTATTTATATATCAATATATTATATTTAAAAACTTTAAAAAATTGTATTATCTATAATTATCTATAATTATATATATTATTTAAATTATCACAAATGAATGAACTTTTTTAGATTTTTAAATGTTCTAAAATTTCATTAAACTCATGCTACTACAATCGTCGTGAAAGTAGCGATTATGCTGTAGTATTTCGAAACTATATAATATATCCATCGTAAATCATTTACTATTTTAAATGTTACTTATATTTCACTTATCATAATACACATCTAGGAGTGAGAATATAAAGGGGAAATGTGTCCCTATCAACACAGCGATTTGCAATACTAATCCAATTTCGCTAGTTTGTATCATTATACATTTAAAATATTTTTCTTACTATAACATATCTAGTCAAAATTTTAAATAAATTATACTCAAAAACAATAATATTATATAGATATGTTTATTTGATGTTTTTGACCATATTTTATTTAAAACCAACAGAACCAACGCGACACTAGTGGCTGGTCTAATAATGACAAAGCGTTGGTGCCGGTAGACAACACTATTGCAAGACATATCACCAGAGATCGTCCTTCCAGAAGACTCAAGATTAACGATTCTAGCATCGTTAGATAACTTTCTATAAATATCTGATTATTGTTTGCAACAACTTGCCATTATTATTTCTAAACTTAATTGTAAATTATAATTTATTTTTTGATATTCATAAAACTTTTAATAAACTTTTAATAAACTTTTAATAAACTTTTAATAAACTTATCAATTGTATTCTTAAATTAAATGTTCTTTGTTTTTTATAGATATTCATTATAAAATATATGTATATATAAGTTCTATATGTTATTTTAAATTCAATTTCTATTATTAATAATCTATCCATTTGTGTCATAACTGTTTATTTTACATACTGTTTCTATATTATTTTTCTATATTCGTTACATTTTCTACTTTAAATCTATGTATTATTTAGACTGGGCAGGTTGGAAAACCCCAGTTTCTGAAACAGTTGGAAATCTACTTACAAAACGAACTTGCATTGCTAGGGGTTTCAGCTAAACACCCGAGTGAGCGAAGGCTACAGGTTTGTCTTCTTCGATTATTAAATAATACATTATAATGGTGATCTAAATACATGAGTAACATAGGCTAAGTAAATGTATGGTTCTAAACAACAAGGCTTAATGTTCAACTAATTATTTTTTATCATTATTAAATTTGTGTTTATTTTAAAAGTTATAATTTCAGTTTTATATTGAATTAAATTTGAATTGCTATATGTCATTTACAAATACGACGAAAATCTACATAATATAATAATGTATATATGTACCAAGTGTAATCTTACTATAGAGTAATAATGACCACAAATGTTTGATTTAAATCACATACTTCTTGTGTTATTCGTGTAAATTTACTGTAGAATTATAATATTAAACAAATATAAGCATGTTCATTTTTGTAAATAAATAATTTTAATATTATTAAATATATATTAGCAGATTATAATATTGTAAATAATCCTATATATGATAGAAGATTATAATACTATTTTACAGAGTTTAGACTGATGACATTTATTTTAAGACCACATTCTCTCTTGATTATTAGAGCATATCACTTATCCTACAATCAATACTGTGCATTTCATTTTTTGCATTGTGCATTTCTTTTATATCATCAATAATTTTTGAAACACTTGCAAATATTTTATAAAACTATATATTACTTTATTTTCTTGAAAGTCAATAAAGGATATAGTAAATTTACACACATACATATTATAAAAGTTAAATTCTTAACATTTAGTAAATACTGATTATAACAATAAAAAGAAGGCATACTAAAGATTTTGTGGATTAGTGAATTTCAATTTAAATACTTTTGTAAACGCAATACATAAACAGTATGTTATTCAAATAGTCAAACTATGGTAACATCTAGTTAGAATATTCTAAATATACATGTATAGGTAGAATATTCTAACTATACATGTATGGAGTTAGAATATTCTAACTATACATGTAGATAGTTAGAATATTCTACCTATACATGTATATAGTTAGAATATTCTAACTATACATGTATATAATTAGAATATTCTAACTATACATGTAGATAGTTAGAATATTCTACCTATACATGTATATAGTTAGAATATTCTACCTATACATGTATATAGTTAGAATATTCTAACTATACATGTAGATAGTTAGAATATTCTAATCTATTTAAATCTATTTAAATCTTTTATCATTATTTTTCTAATTCTTGAAATATATCTAATAAAAGTCATACTATAAAAAAGATAAATTCAAGATATTTAACTAATTATTAAATTATATGATATTATATAATATTTAACATATAAATAATATTCGGTTAAGGTAATTAATATTTCCGAGGAGTCTATGCTCTAGTATTCACCCGTAGGGTGATTACTCACCGCTAACGGTTCGCTTCATCGCAGGCTTTCAGGGAAGTGTTTGAAAACCTCATCAAGGACTTCAAAACCTACAAGCCTCTCTTGGCGTCCATTAAAAACGAATATGAAATGTTACTTAGTTCTCAACGACAAGAAATCCGAGCCTTGGAGCCTTTGCGGGTTACTCTTGCTTAACTACCTTCTTGTAAATAAAGTAATATCTACCTTATTCACGTAGTACCTATGATACCAACTTATTTCTCATAGTACTATCTTCTTCATACGTTTCCTATGGTATCTACATACGTTATCCAACACTTTTGTCGAAATTAATATTAATTCCCCGAGTATCAGTTAAAACGACCCACAGACCCTAAATACTTCATATTAAAACCCGATAACTATTTCGCCGACGTTCTTATTGTGATGTAAACTCCATATTATAATCACCTGCAGCAAATCCTGGTTACAGTTGCTGAACAATGCGAACAGAGGCTTATGAACTTTAGAAACGAAGAAAAAATTGGTTATTACTGATATACTCTAATTTTTACTATGCATTTACTATGCATTTACTATAAAAACTCTGATTCGCGATCGACGCGTTATTTCCACATTATATTGTATTGCATTGTATTCATATCACTTACATCCGACGGTGTCCTTCGACTTAGCCAGTAGTCAATTAAAATCTACAAACATCATCGGAGAGCAGCTCGATTACTGAGCTCCAGACTTTCATCTCTTATATAGTGGTAATCTATTTTAGCGTTGATCAATGAATATTGATCTCAAGAAATGAGTAGATCATACTCTATAGGCAATTTCCATTGGTGGTTGATCTTGTCTTTATTTTAGTTTTAAAGTAAAACAGTAAACAATTTATTTATCTCGCGGCATTAAAAGGCATAGGCATTAAAAGCATAGCATTTAGTTAAATTTCAAAATACTATTTACTTAATATACTTAATGATTTAAATATATAAATAGTGGATATAAATTACAACTAATTTCCAGGAATATTTTCTCTATTCAATATTGAGGTATATTTTAAATTTAATTCTATTTGTATAACATTCTCATTCTAACTTCTTATTCTATGTTCATTATCTAATTGTACTGGGAGTATTCTGATAATATTCATAATTATAATTGCACCAATGTTTATAAAGATAATTACACCAATGTTTATAAAGATATTTACACCAATGTTTATAAAGATATTTACAACAATATTAAAATCTATATTTACAAGCATATATATAACTGACATTTACACCAACAATTGCATTTACATTGTTATTTACCTTGATATTTACCTTGTTATTTACATTGTTATTTACATTGATATTTACCTTGATATTTACATTGATATTTACATTGATATTTACCTTGATATTTACCTTGATATTTACATTGATATTTACATTGATATTTACATTGATATTTACATTGTTATTTACATTGTTATTTACCTTGTTATTTACATTGTTATTTACCTTGTTATTTATATTGTTATTTACCTTGATATTTACATTGATATTTACATTATATTTACATTGATATTTACATTGATATTTACCTTGATATTTACCTTGTTATTTACCTTGATATTTACATTGACATTTACCTTGATATTTACATTGATATTTACATTGATATTTACATTGATATTTACCTTGATATTTACATTTATATTTACATTGATATTTACATTGATATTTACCTTGATATTTACATTTATATTTACATTGTTATTTACATTGATATTTACCTTGATATTTACATTGATATTTACATTTATATTTACATTGATATTTACCTTGATATTTACATTTATATTTACATTGTTATTTACCTTGATATTTACATTGATATTTACATTGATATTTACATTGATATTTACATTGATATTTACCTTGATATTTACATTGATATTTACCTTGATATTTACATTGATATTTACATTGATATTTACATTGATATTTACCTTGATATTTACATTTATATTTACATTGTTATTTACCTTGATATTTACATTGATATTTACATTGATATTTACCTTGATATTTACATTTATATTTACATTGTTATTTACCTTGATATTTACATTGATATTTACATTGATATTTACATTGATATTTACATTGATATTTACCTTGATATTTACATTTATATTTACATTGTTATTTACCTTGATATTTATATTGATATTTACATTGTTATTTACATTGTTATTTATATTGTTATTTATCTTGATATTTACATTGTTATTTACCTTGATATTTACATTGACATTTACCTTGATATTTACATTGATATTTACATTGATATTTACATTGATATTTACCTTGATATTTACATTTATATTTACATTGATATTTACATTGATATTTACCTTGATATTTACATTTATATTTACATTGTTATTTACCTTGATATTTACATTGATATTTACATTGATATTTACCTTGATATTTACATTGATATTTACCTTGATATTTACATTGATATTTACATTTATATTTACATTGATATTTACCTTGATATTTACATTTATATTTACATTGTTATTTACCTTGATATTTACATTGATATTTACATTGATATTTACATTGATATTTACATTGATATTTACATTGATATTTACCTTGATATTTACATTGATATTTACCTTGATATTTACATTGATATTTACATTGATATTTACATTGATATTTACCTTGATATTTACATTTATATTTACATTGTTATTTACCTTGATATTTACATTGATATTTACATTGATATTTACCTTGATATTTACATTTATATTTACATTGATATTTACCTTGATATTTACATTTATATTTACATTGTTATTTACCTTGATATTTACATTGATATTTACATTGATATTTACATTGATATTTACATTGATATTTACCTTGATATTTACATTTATATTTACATTGTTATTTACCTTGATATTTATATTGATATTTACATTGTTATTTACATTGTTATTTATATTGTTATTTATCTTGATATTTACATTGTTATTTACATTGTTATTTACCTTAATATTTACATTGTTATTTACATTGTTATTTACCTTGTTATTTACATTTATATTTACATTGATATTTACCTTGATATTTACATTTATATTTACATTGTTATTTACCTTGATATTTACATTGATATTTACATTGATATTTACATTGATATTTACATTGATATTTACCTTGATATTTACATTTATATTTACATTGTTATTTACCTTGATATTTATATTGATATTTACATTGTTATTTACATTGTTATTTATATTGTTATTTATCTTGATATTTACATTGTTATTTACATTGTTATTTACCTTAATATTTACATTGTTATTTACATTGTTATTTACCTTGTTATTTACACTATAACCGGTATTTATAATGACTGCCGTTGGTTCAGACATGATGAAGTTGAACATGAGGAACCAAGATCTAATGCGACAACTTGAAGATATGAGAAATCAACACACTGCCTACCAGGTGCTAATCGATCAGCTTAAGGTTGAACTGTCCAAGGAATACCTAAAGTACAGGTTATCTCACTGGTTATCTAAAGTACAGATTTACTCAGTGGGTACATATATAATACGTTTACTAACTAATAAGTGTAGGTTTACTTACAGGTACTGCAAATATAGTTTTACTAAACGAAACTGCAAGTATAAGTGTAATTACTAATTACTTTTGATACATGTTAACTAACTGAATATCATATCTAAAACCCCACATTTAAACTAAACATCTAAAATCCTACATCTAAACCGCACATATAAACCCTTCACCTAAATGCCACATTTAAACCCCTCTCATTTACGCCTGCAGAGATGAGTGCGATGCTCGTAAGCTACTAATCAGTGACATTAACGATATCCGCTATCAACAAGAAGACATGTTACTGACAAATAAAGACGAACTGGACGATTCCGAATCCGGAGACCCAGTTATTCTAAAAATAGCTCTAAAGTTTGTTCTAAAAATAATGATAACATTGGTTCTAAAAGTAGTTTTAAAAGTTATTCTAAAAATGTCTCCAAAGTTATCTAGAAAAAGTTATTAGAAAAATTGTTACCAAGTCAGTTCTAATAATCTCAGCAAATAGTGTTATTTAATGATTTTGTACAAGCACAAAAACAACAAATAATATTATACAAATTTGGAATGAATCAAATTACGTAAATTGATTGTTTGATTATCTTTCAATTAATTATTAAAATATTTATCAAATGTTTTCTTAAAATTATTTAAAGAGAGTTGCTATTATTTATCTCTTAAGTTTTCTTTAAGTTTGTAAATATCTTTCACGCTATTCATTGATTTAGAATATATATCCGATATTAGTTATTAATTATATATATATTATATTATAATATTAAAATGAACAATGTTGATCTAAATATTGCATTGTATACATTATTTATTATGGTATACCATATTATTTAAAATGATATTATGTGTGCCATAGGATATGTGGGATTGCCTTGATTCCATTTTCTAACACCACTACAATCACCATTACCGTATATCAACACCAACGTCTAAAGGAAGGCACGCGAGGATGAGAAAGCAGCTTCGCAAAGACTTTTAATTATCGAAGCCACCTATAATGACGTGATACCCCGCAAAGAATATGAGATTCTCAACACCACTTTTAAGGTTCAGTTAATGTATGTTCATCTATTAATTAATATTATAAGTATCTATTAATAACATCTTAAGTTATATTCTCACTTAACAGCTTTAACGTAAACCAATGTAGACTGTTAAATTAGTGTTTTCAATCCTTGTCTAATATTGACATAAAAGCCTGCAGATAATTATTGAGCTGAACATATAGTTTAATAGAATACTAACTTAATCTATTCATTATTTAATATATTAATAATGTATACATATTTTATATAATCTAGTAATATAATAATTCTTATTTATTATTAATATTAATGATATTAATACAGAACTGAAGTAGCGGGTTAATATATATTTATATTAGTTAAATATAATTAGAGATGGTTGTATTTTGTTCTGTTAGGTGCGTTTATAAATTACTATATCATTCCTTTATAATATTTCTGCGAATATCGTTTTTAAGGATTTGTCCGGAAAACAAGAAAAATTGACATTAGATTTTACTTCTCTGAAATCTGATCACGAGTTAGTCAAATAACCATAGTTTAACTGTCCTTTAAGAAAGCATTTATGTGTCCCTATAATAAATATAATTCAATCTTTTTTAAACTAATTTAATCTCTTTTTTTTAAACTAATTTAATCTCTTAACTTAATCTCTTAATTTAATCTCTTAACTAAATGGTGCTCAACTCTATATTATATTTATTTACAATTAAATTGGTTAATTTTCTTAATTTTCTAATCTAAATTTTCTGTTTATGTTTTATAATACTTCATATAGTTTCAGAATATTATTATAATAAATATTGTGATTAATGTTTAGCAAAATTCATATTCAATTAAATAAGATGAACATCTGATTATTTCTATTGTTCAAATATGATTATATAACAATTTATATGAATACCTGAAAGAATCACTTCCTGTTTACAGAACCTTGCAAGCTCTCTATAAACAAACTCTTTCTGAGAGGGACGAATTCTACACGGCCTCCGAAAGTTTAAGGAGGAATGCAACACCGAGGTTAAGACAACATAAATATAACTTTTAGTTTAAGACATATTAAATATAACTACTAGATTAAGATGAGATAAATATAACTACTAGATTAACTATTAAATTAACTACTAGATTAACTACTAGATTAAATACTAGATTAACTATTAGATTAACTACTAGATTAACTACTAGATTAACTACTAGATTAACTATTATATTAACTACTAGATTAACTACTAGATTAACTACTAGATTAACTACTAGATTAACTACTAGATTAACTACTAGATTAACTACTAGATTAACTACTAGATTAACTACTAGATTAACTACTAGATTAACTACTAGATTAACTACTAGATTAACTACTAGATTAACTACTAGATTAACTACTAGATTAACTACTAGATTAACTACTAGATTAACTACTAGATTAACTACTAGATTAACTACTAGATTAACTACTAGATTAACTACTAGATTAACTACTAGATTAACTACTAGATTAACTACTAGATTAACTACTAGATTAACTACTAGATTAACTACTAGATTAACTACTAGATTAACTACTAGATTAACTACTAGATTAACTACTAGATTAACTACTAGATTAACTACTAGATTAACTACTAGATTAACTACTAGATTAACTACTAGATTAACTACTAGATTAACTACTAGATTAACTACTAGATTAACTACTAGATTAACTACTAGATTAACTACTAGATTAACTACTAGATTAACTACTAGATTAACTACTAGATTAACTACTAGATTAACTACTAGATTAACTACTAGATTAACTATTAGATTAACTATTAGATTAACTACTAGATTAACTACTAGATTAACTACTAGATTAACTACTAGATTAACTACTAGATTAACTACTAGATTAACTACTATATTAACATAAGATAAATATAGCAACTAGATTAACTAGATTTAACCCTTTACCTCCTTAAGATAAGATAAATATAAATTAATAAGTCCACTGAAGATTATAGAGATAGAGACGATAATATAATCCTAGGAACTCGATGAATATGTATTTACTTGACTGCAATCAACCCTATAAAATCTGTAGTTTAATTCTTATACTTTATAATATAATTGTAAAAAATGACAGAAATCGAAAATTAAGTTACAGACCATATCCGTACAGCAGTTGCTTAATTAGGGTTCATATTTGATAAAATGAATTGTACCCTAAAAATATAGCTCCTTTATCCCAAATTTTGTAATACGATGTACTCCATATGTAACCTAAATAAAAGCGTATTTGTGTACCCTAATTCAAACTTCTTCATGTACTCTAATTAAAACCTATTCATGTATCCTATATACAAATAGTACTTTGTATCCTAATCCTAATACCTAAAATAGAAGTTTTATTATTATTTATTATTAAATAACGCAGAAATATGATAGTTTGTCACATAAATCATTCAATGTATGTATTATTATATTATTATCAAAATGTTATCAAATAAATAAAACTAGTCACTGTAACGATTCAAATACACACCTTTTTATTACGAATGTACTTTAACATTGAAGTTTACAATTAAATTGAAACCTTTTATATTCATATTTGTCTACAATATATGACCATCCTCGCAGACATATATTATTATAGATACTATTACTGATTTTAATGAGATCTAAAATTGTATAATATATTACATTATTAAAGTATTACATTATTAAAGTATTATATATTTCATATATATCATATATTATAAACAGTGTTTATCTATTGACTATATAAATAAATTACTACCATAATATGAATAATTTAATATATTGTAATATACCCATCAATATTAAAGAAAACTAAATTACATTTTTAAATGTATATTTTTAATTCGAATAACTGTTTATATATAGCAAACATAATTCCGATATATTCTTAACATATCCTCCAGTTGATTATCTTATCTGTGTTCATAATATTAGTAGATTTCTGGATCATATTATATATGTTTAAACGAATAACAATAATACAAATTATATACTTTATAAATATAATTTCTAATTATTATAAAAATATGAATTTATGTTATTATTTATGAATTAGTGTAACTATTATTATAATAAAATATTCCTAAATATATGCATATATTTCTTATGGTATTAATCTCTGGTTTTTAAAAATTAAATTTGTAATTAGATATGATTATTTTGTGTCAATCATCTCAATTAATTGGAGTTAAATTGTATTGGTATTTGTTATTTCTACGCAGACCTAAGTGGAACAGGTGTGCGGACGTTGTGGTTGGAGGTCACCAACGATGGACACAGTTATCCGAAGGCAAGACGAGCAGCGATCAGCTCGTGCAGGTTTAATCGGCGTTGCTGTGACCCCACTCTAGTCCGACCCCATTCTGATTCGAGCCCACTCTAGTCCGACCCTACTCTAATTAGACCCCACTTTAGTCCGACCACACTTTAGTCCGACCCCATTCTGATTCGAGCCCACTCTAGTCCGACCCTACTCTAGTTAGACCCCACTTATTCCGACCCCACTCTATTCCGACCATACTCTAATGACATATATGACCTATGTATGCACATATGACCTCCATATGCCTATGTGACCTCTATATGCCTATATGACCTCTGTTTGCCTATATGATCTCTGTTTTCATCGCATCCTGCTGTATGATTTAATAACTTGCCAACTCGTTGACCTCATCTAAAATCTCTTTTCAGGTACTGCTCGATGAACTGGCGGGCACCGGAGGATCTGACACTATGGGCGCTGAGGATTTCGATCCCATGGTAACCATAGCAACCGTCGATTCACTTTATATCATTATAGTAGTTGGCCGCAGGTAGCCAAGAAATCCCGTCACAGACTTTCTCGAGTATAATGCTTCAGTTTCAACAAAAGGCGATTAATATATTCACGATATCTAATCTATATAATATTTCAAAATGATATCCTCGTCCTACTAATACCAGATTGAACAACTGACCCAGTGCTTGGCAGTTTACACCTTGTCCGCTATAGTCGGAATAGAGTGTTTGATTCGATTTCACTTCGGCGGACCTTCCGCCTGACCTCTTCCAATTCGTCCTCAGGGCCTGGGAGACGGAGTTGCCGCCTATCTGCGCTACGAGGAGAAGGTGCGCAACAGACGACTAGGTAAACGCGACTGCCTGCTGACCATCAAGGACTTGTGGAGTGACCGTTGCTCCTACGTGGAACGGCTTAAGGTAGTCGCGCATGCGCAAAGAACGCCTTCGATGAAACTAGGTGACCGTTTCTCTTCGCGGATTCCTTTCACTTCACATTTGCAAGTATCGACGCGATTAATCACGTGGAGAAAAGCTGCCGATAGCTAAACGCATAGCTAAACGCATAGCTAAACGCATAGCTAAACGCATAGCTAAACGCATAGCTAAACGCTTAGCTAAACGCATAGCTAAACGCATAGCTAAACGCATAGCTAAACGCATAGCTAAACGCATAGCTATACATTAAATACAGTGACGAGTATTAACGCTAGCAAATAACGATGACAATAAACTTTATTACCAAACCCTAATTACTAAATATAGCGATCTACCATAGCGACAAACCCTAACAATACACTTTACTGACACCCCGTAGAGATAAATACTACCGTAGTTAAAAACGTCAGCCGCTAACGTTAGCCAATGGCGCCGGCGATGCCGCTACCGCTAGCGCACGCTACCGCTATCGCTAGCGCACCCTACCGCTACCGCTAGCGCACCCTACCGCTACCGCTAGCGCACGCTACCGCTATCGCTAGCGCGCGCTACCGCTACCGCTAGCGCACCCTACCGCTACCGCTAGCGCACGCTACCGCTACCGCTAGCGCACCCTACCGCTAGCGCACGCTACCGCTACCGCTAGCGCGCGCTACCGCTACCGCTAGCGCACGCTACCACTACCGCTAGCACACCCTACCGCTACCGCTAGCGCACGCTACCGCTACCGCTAGCGCACGCTACCGCTACCGCTAGCGCACCCTACCGCTATCGCTAGCGCACGCTACCGCTACCACTAGCGCGCGCTACCGCTATCCGCCCGTTCGCAGAAGGAGACGCCGGCCGTATCTCGCAACGCTTACCCCGAGTTCGTACGCGACCACTTCGCCAAGCGTTTCGGTAGCGGAACCGCAATGGCCGCCGAGTGGGCCTATAACGTTCACGACGCCCTCGACCGTTTCCAACACGATCCACTTGTCTCGGCGTTCGCGCAGTCGCTGACCGGAGAGGTAGGCGCGCGAGTGAGGGGTAACGGGGCACCGAGGTCAACGGGGCACCAAGGTCAACGGTTGGGGTAGAGGTCGACGGGGTAGGCGTAGCGATGTTAATGGGGTGGCAAATGATAGTAGATTCTGGGAAATATCAATAGGTGTGAGTGGTTAGTCGGTAAAGTTTAGGTTGTTATATAGTTAACGGGAAGTTTACATTTTTTAATTGCTTCAAAAGGCTTTTGGTGATAACGATTGAATATATTTATAGAATAATGTTATTAATGGTACATATAGTAGTGAATAGGCTATATCTAATTATGTTTAGTATATATTAACTCATATTCATCAATATTAATTAATATATATATATATATATATATATATATATATATATATATATATATATATATATATATATATATATATATATATAGGGATATGGATATGGATATAGATATATAGAAAAGTTTGTTAGTTTTTATCTACTATTAATTTAAATTAATGATTTCTTCATAAAGTTTACTTCTTTGGTTACCTCATTATTTCATAAACTAATTCTATCCTAATAATATCCTAATCCGACTTTTATCCCTCATCAATATCTAACAATTTATCCTCATTCTCCGTTCTTCTTCCTTTTCCACTTACACTTCCTCCTCACCTCATTCTCCAATCTATAATTGAATCTTTAACCTTGGTATAGTATTAAATCTCATCCCCACCCCGTATCGCCTCCCTAGTACGATGAAGACCTCTACCACTTGGAGCGTAAGATGAGCAGTGACCTATTGGAGTTCTTGACCAGATTGGACGTAGACAATGGAGCCGTTGGCACACTCAACAAACTCGAATTTCAGGAAGCTCTGGGTCAGATCTACCCTGAGATCAGGTAAGTCTAGATGTTAAACAAAGGTCAGATGTATCCTGCAATCAGACGAATTATCAAACTAAGATAGATCTATTCAAGATCATTCGAGGCCATGTATAAATCTAGGGTAAAATTTAGTTAATGAAATTTAGTTGAGTCTAGGGGTCATACAAGGTTCAAATCCAGTCTAGATATACAATATCTAATATATAAAAATAATCAAATTGACCTATAAATCATGATTCTAGATAGTTATTGTAAATATTAATGAAATAAGTAATGTATTTTACGTGTGAATTAATTTATTAAAGAACTAATCATGTTAATTCCAGAAAAAGAGTGATGTAATATGTACGTATAAGTGATATAATAATTGTTAAATCGTTTAATAATTTACAAAAATAAGAAATGATATTAAAAAATTGCTGTGATGTTATTTATAATTATTTTTAGTTTTTTAATAAAATAGTGTATAAATGATTTAATACATTGTTCCTAAAATGTAGTCAAGAGAAGACTATGTCGCTCCTAGGTGCGGCGGAAATAGAACTTCAAGCCAAAGACAGCGAGGACCTCGTGTACCAAAACCTCTTTAAAGTGGTGAGTAAGACCTCGCGGGTCTCTCTAGCGTCTCGTTGACCACCGTTGACCACCGTTGACCACCGTCCACCCAATCAGACAGACGAAGGTAAAGTTGGCGAGTTCCTTCAAGAACTCTACAAACAGTCGGCAGAGGAACGCTATCAGTACATCGACGACGTAAAGAAAGCGCTCCTAGAGGCCGGAGTTAAGTTGGTACCACTTCGACTCACTTATTAACTACTTATTAGATGCAGCGTAGCCCCACTTATACCACAATCCTTAGCCCCACCTAAACCACTTTACTCGGCCCCACCTAAACTGCAACCCTTAGCCCCACTTATACCAGAACCCTTAGCCCCGCCTAAACTGCAACCCTTAGACCCACTTATACCAGAACCCTTAGCCCCGCCTAAACTGCATCCATTAGCCCCACTTATACCTGAACCCTTAGACCCACTTATACCAGAACCTTAGCTCCACCTAAACTGCATCCCTTAGCACCACTTATACCCCAACCCTTAGCCACACTCATACCAGAACCCTTAGCCCCGCCTAAACTGCAACCCTTAGACCCACTTATACCAGAACCCTTAGCCCCGCCTAAACTGCAACCCTTAGCCCCACCTAAACTGCATCCATTAGCCCCACTTATGCCACAACCCTTAGCCCCGCCTAAACTGCAACCCTTAGCCCCACCTAAACTGCATCCATTAGCCCCACTTATGCCACAACCCTTAGCTTCGCCTAAACTGCATCCATTAGCCCCACTTATACCATTTACAACAAAGGTATCATTTTTATTTGGCAGGATATCTACAGCTAATCTATTTAATTGAAAGTGCATAGATTAAATTAGGTAACCCTACCCTATACTACAGGCTGCCTCTCAGCCCCATCCTTACACTAACCCCATATCTCCACAGCCCAATTCGCCCTACTCCCACAGTCTCTCTTATATAACTCCATCCGACGATGTAGGTCAAAGATCAAAGTCGATGACTTGAAGAAGGCGATTACTCTCGTTGACCGCACCATTGACCACCAAGATATGGAACACTGCGTTTGTTGGGCCTTTCGCGTTGCCTCTGACCCCAGCCGTCAAAAGAGTGGAATAGCAAAGGAGTCGACTGCAGAAGAAACCGAACAACTCACTAGGGTGGGTATCCGCTAGATACTTAGATCGTGCCTAGATCATGCCTAGATTGTGCCTAGATCATGCCTAGATTGTGCCTAGATCATGCTTAGATTGTGCCTAGATTGTGCCTAGATTGTGCCTAGATCATTCATTTTGTTAAATTCTCTGAATTCATTTTTGGTTGACGCCATTTTTCAAATTCATCTATCAACCTCATTCACACCCACCCCTATCAACCTCATTCACACCCATCCCTATCAAATCCAATCATACCCGATACTATCAACCCCTATCAACTCCATTCATACCCGCTCCTATTAACCCCTATCAAATCCATTCACACCCGCCCCTATCAACTCCATTCACACCCGCCCCTATCAACCCCTATCAACTCCATTCACACCCGCCCCTCTCAACACCATTCATACCCCTATCAACGATCGCTAACACCGACGAAATATAAGAATTCGTTTATTGTATAACGAAAGCGCGATTTCAGACCGACGCGGATACGTTGGACATGGAGACGTTGGTAAAGAGGCTGAGAAATGGAAACGTGCGTCGCGTCGGCCAGAAGTAGGGTGCCACCGGAAGTAGGGTGCGACCGGAAGTAGGGTGCCACCGGAAGTAGGGTGCGACCGGAAGTAGGGTGCCACCGGAAGTAGGGTGCGACCAGAAGTAGGGTGCGACCTCGTCCCGCGGCGGCGGCGCCCCTACGCCACGGTCTTCTCGGCCCCGTTGCCTAGACTGACGTTGGCGTGGTCTATCGGGTTCCACTTGGCGAGCTCCAAAGCGCTGTACAACTCCTGCGAGAGATAATAAATGTTGTATAGATCACTCGGCGTATTGTTCGTTTTCGTGGGAACTAGCAAATGGGCTACAAATAGTGGAGAATGGGGTCATCGAATGGGGTCATCGAATGTTATCCGATACAATGAAATTCCTGTCCCGGAGTATTTATTTGAAACGAAATGTCGGGTTTCGAGAGTGATTGAAAGTTAAATCATACTTAGGTTATTATACTACTTTACAGTGTTTCATATACAATTACATCACTACTCAGACTATATAATTACATCACTACCTCACTGCACTCCATGTAGATTTCATTCATTTGATCCAAATTTAAAATGTCTGGATCTGTAAAAGATTAATTTTCTATTATTCTCATCGATTTTAATGATATTCAATGCTTGAATAAAACTTGTAAAATTATATCAATTATCTCCATTATCTTGGGGATGCGACTAAATGATAAATGATAAAACAATGGCCAGATAGAGTGATAGTGATGTTGTAATAGTTTTATAAAATATTTTAAATATTACAAAAATTTCAAAGGAATACAATACAAAAAATTTAATTGCTTGTGTTTATTACTGGGTTACATTAGTCCTCAAAATAAATACTATTAAGTAACTAGCTGGTAAATTAGTAGCGCTACAGGTATTTGTAATTAATCAATTCATAACAAACAGATTAAATTTGCAAAGGTTGTATTAAATTTAATTACAGATTGAATATAAATTATAAAAATTATAATTAAATTATTAAAATAAATATATAAATTCTAAAATGAAACCTTCAATATCGCTATCACCTTCAGAACTTTTACTTGCCAATGCTCTACGAATACGATTTTATAAATATAAATGAATAAGAATAAACTTCACATTTCATTTTTTGGATTTCCTCCAATATTGGTATTCATTCATTTACTCATTCATTTATATATAATGAAATGTTTACTAAATTTTCAAAATATACTAAACAAACATTGCAGACTTCTAATATATAATCACATCATGGATCACAATTCATGTATATGATTTTAGTGGTCAGATTAAAAAATAAAATTATCTTATTATCTGTGCAATAATACATTTTAAAAATAACAACATCATATTATGGAATGCATAATTTATGATATATATAATAGTATTAGCATTATTTTAAATGTATTATTTCCAATAGAAATTATAACTAAGGTATTACATTAATAATTATATTTTGAAATTTGCGGAAAAACAAATTAATAATATAGTATAGAAATGACATATTCAAACAAATATTAGAAAAACTCGATATTAAAGAAAATTAAAATAATAAACTATATATACAAAGTATAGTAAATATTATACACTCTACCATACTGATTACACAACCACTCTGAATCACATGTAAATAACGCACTCTAACGTTATCAGACAGTACACTCTCATCATTTGTTTAAAACCCTTTGGGTCCCTTGATTTCCTGAATCTTCAAACTCGTGCTTATCATATTCTGACCGATGCCTAGATATCCATCCATATCTATAACCGCACACTTCATTTCATCTTCGTTGGTAAATTCTACGACCGCTGTTCCGTGGCAGCAGTTCTTAATATCTCTATCTCCTATCCTCCGGAATGGTATCGAGACAAGTTCAAGGTGAGGTGGTGAGGAATCGCGAGTTGTTGGAGATGAAACATGTTTTAGATGAAAATGGATTGTCAGAGCAACGGGGCGTCAAGTGTAATTCGATGCGGGTAGAGTATGTATTAGGAATGTAGAATATTATGTTTAATCGGTGGTGGTGAGCGTACGAGGAGTAGAACATTTCGACTGATGTCGCTGAAACCGGGGTTAGAATATAGACACAAGAGATGTGTTATTGGTGACAACATGAGGGAAAGCATGGCGATTAGTGAAATGGTAAACTCACATTAAGGTTATAAGTGTCAGACTAAAATATTAAGGTTACAAGTGTCAGACTAAACTATTAAGGTTACAAGTGTCAGACTAAAATATTAAGGTTACAAATGTCAGACTAAAATATTAAGGTTACAAGTGTCAGACTAAACTATTAAGGTTACAAGTGTCAGACTAAAATATTAAGGTTACAAGTGTCAGACTAAACTATTAAGGTTACAAGTGTCAGACTAAACTATTAAGGTTACAAGTTTCAGACTAAACTATTAAGGTTACAAGTGTCAAATTAAACTATTAAGGTTATAAGTGTCAGACTAAACTATTAAGGTTACAAGTGTCAGACTAAACTATTAAGGTTACAAGTGTCAGACTAAACTATTAAGGTTACAATTGTCAGACTAAACAATTAAGGTTACAAGTGTCAGACTAAACTATTAAGGTTACAAGTGTCTGACTAAACTATAAAGTTGACACTTGCTGTCGCTGTAACATCTGCTACACGACTAACCCATCGCGGACACCACCGAGGAGTAGCGTTGCTGGAAGTCGGTGTAAATTTCGCCGTTGCTGACCTCCTGCGACAGACCGGCAATGTGCAACAGGTGAACCTCTTGATGTTCGGATTTCACGCCCGGAAATAGCAGCAGTTTTGGTCGCACAGCAAACAGCTTCGACTACGAAATTGAATAGTTATATAATCTAATCTGGCGGCCGAGTTCGCACCTAGAAAGTGCCGCCCTCCGCTAACTATACGTAAACCGCGCTTACTCGTCGTACGAGGTAATAGCTTGAGTTAATAGCTAAAGGTTAATTGTAATGGCTTTCCGGGCCATTCTCGTGAGCTTACGAGGTATTGCGGATACGATTTAAGAATAATAATGTATGATTTAATAACATTATAAAAAATAGCTTTACGAATTATGCAATGTGAAAAATATAAAAGCTCTTTAATCTTATATATTGATTATTTAATGTAAACAACAATAAAATCCTAATGATAATAGATAAAAAGTAAAGACGGCGATACTATTTATATAACAATTAAATTAATCATAACTTCCTAGCAATATATAAAATGTATTGTTGGAGATATTTTCTAACGGGATAGGATCCCGGTATTGTGCATCCTTTGAAATTCTGATAGCCTTTAATTGCATCATTTTCAGATTTGTAAACAATAAATGCAAACGGCTTTTTCCTACAAATTTAATAACTTCAAAATTCAATATATTCAATATATATATATATATATATATATATATGCTATTGGAAATATACAATAGAAATAGAAATTATTATTTAATAATTAATAAAACATATTATTAGTATTATTTATTTATTATTTTTAAATAATTGAACAAAACAATCCGAGATTGAATAGATTCTTAGTTGATCCGTAATGAATAATGTCACAGGTGAATATATAAACTATTTAAGCTGGTAACCCGGATTGACTGCTGTCCTGACGAATTTGAATGCCAACGACATCTTCATTGAGGGTTGATAGTGCATTGCGGAGAAAAGTAATGCTCATGTAGTCTTCAAGCTATAATATCAATTAGTCCAGGTATATATATATATATATATATAAAAGAAGAGTATATAAGAACACAAAGGAGAGTATATAAGAACACAAATAAATAATAGTTCTATGTGATCATATTTGATAACATATATAAAATATTATAAAATTGCGGATGTCGATAAAAAAATAACATGTAAATTTAAATAGTACAAGATTTCATATGTGGCATTATTGCCAACTTTATTATTATTACATGCTTTGAAATCAACATAAAGAATATGCAATTAACATATTATGACATTTATGAATATAATGTCAATGGATAGTTTATGTAAAATGTATGACCAATTTTATAAGTTGAATGAAGCTGGCAATACTTTTATCAATAACTGATCCACAGTTAAAATAAACTACATTGCGAGAGTTTAATAGATATGTTAAAACAAGATGCATTATTTAATATAGATATATAGAAATATACTGGTAAAGGGATATAAAGATATAGAGATAATGATATATAGAAATAGATCTAGTGATATATAAATATAAAGATATAGATGATGAAGGGAATTTGTATGAATATCATTATTCAAATTCAATTATGCACTTTCGTTAAGTACCAAAGAAGAAAGGGACAAACTAGAAGTTATGCAATATCAAAATACCGAAAGAACATTCAATTATCTTTTGAAATATTGTTTAATACAATACATATTTATAAAATATAATATATTAATAACATATTTGGAACTAAATTAATTAAATTCCTTAAATGCAATAACATTACTTATACAACGTTTACATAACACATATATTATTCCTTAAATGCAATAACATTACTTATACAACGTTTACATAACATATTTATTATTAATTAAGTGAAATTCTCAGTTACTTTAAGTAATCGGCTCTAAATTATGGTTCTGAAAAAGTAATTTGTGTATATTCTTATACTATGTATTTATATCGTTATTGTAGAGTCATTTAACTATGGATCAGTTATTGATGAAAGTATTGCTGGCATAATGCCATCATCTAATTAAAAATGTTCAAACATTTGACGTAAACTATCTATTGACGTAGTATTGCAATATGTTAATTCTTCTATATTTACTAATTTCAAAGTAATGTAATGTTCAATGTAAGTAATGTTCATGAACAGAAGTTTTATAACACTGTAAAATATCCAATAAATGAAATACTAATTTATATTGTCCAATTGTGTTACTCTGATTAGACTTCATATTAACTGTGAAATCATTTATTGAATAAACAAGAACATTTTTTTATGTATATATTTTTTTATATTGAAATAATAAATGATAGAAATTGCTATTAATAATAATTATAAAAATTTGTATTTATGTAACAATAGTTATTATCTTTTTTTTATTAAAAACTTTTTAATATTGAAATAATTCATTATATAAATAATATAATATAATTTAAATAATATATATTAATAAAATAAATAATTGATTTTAATATGTAGACATTTTTAATTTGGCATATTTTAATTAATAATTAATATTGCCAAAACAATACAAAATATTATATTCTACAGTATATCTTAAAATATTTATTTTGTTAAATAATATTAAATACTATATTGTTATTTTTATATAATATAACATTGTTGATTTGAATTAAATGTTTGTAATATTTAAATAGCTGCGAGATAACAATGTATCTATTGTCAAGCGTCGAAATCATCTAACTTATCTCACCCGCACCTGTGCCGGTTTGTAAGTGGTTGCACCGTCGAACACTGATTATTATATTATATACCTCGGCTAGATGTATAAATTGTATTATCTATATATGCAAACTTTCTGTATATATTATACTTATAGGATATGGCATACGTTTATATTTGGTTTGTGTAATTGAGGATAGTTAAAAAGTGTGTATGTTGTTGTGGTTAATTGGGATCGGACACATGCATAACTACTATTTATTCACATAAATTAAACGCAACTTAATTACTAAAGTAATCAGTATGTATGTCGATAAATTACTAGGCAAACCATCCATAATACATGTTTGATGTAGAAAGGCTATCGAAGCACAATCCATTAATTTAAATGTGTATATTTATTAAATTAATATTAATATATTATTGAGATGTGGTTGAGATTGATTTTGGATTGGACAAACTTTGAATAATAATATATCATAATCATCTTTATTTTACATATAGCCATAGGAATTATCTATACTATTTTAAATATAATTTTAATATAATATAGTATTTTATTATTATAATAATTCTAATTATTATAATAATAATAGTTATATTACTGAATTATATGAAAAACCTCTGTTATAACTAAAGTCATGGAATCCTTAGATGGATTCATAATTAGTTTTGTTTCAATTAAGTTTGTAAACAAAGAGTAATAATTAGTATTAAAATTTTTAAATTTAAATTTATTTACCAATGATAATAATATTTTTATTTAAATTGTAATCAATTTTCAAAATATTATAATGAATATAATTGTTGGGACATATGAAGAATTAATTTTAGGATATAAGTTAAACCAACACGGTGATGTGAGTACATTACCTAAATATATAAATATATTATATTTATAATTTTAGTTGATTTTGATTGAGAAAAATTTAATATTTTGAGTGATAATATAATATTTGTAATGGGTTTTTTCATGTAAGATGATTATTTTTCGTATTTTTGTCCACAATATAACTGATACAATTATTTATTTTAAATATATCTATTGAATAAATATGATAAATTCCTACAATTTAGATTGATATTCATAATATAATAATTATACTTATATAATATATGATATACTCATTTACTAATTATATTAATTGACTATATATTAATATATAATTGAATTCGTATTTATTTACACACATAATATACACACTCAAACAAGTGCTTCATAATCAGAAAAACAAATTTAGGAATATCAATTATGATATAGTTACTTAATACCTATAATAATTCGAATATCACACATAGTATATAATATATTCATATAAATGATATAATATAGCCTATATGTAACTTATTTTTTAAAACAATACATATAATAATAATATTGTAGTCATTGATCTCACACTCCTATTAATCCTAAGCTAATTTTACACTTGGCGAAGTTCTATGGAAAAGCTGTGAAAATTTAATTTAGGCTAATTATATCGGTAATCAGAAATTTTAATTTTCTACATTGATTCAACGGATTATTGATATTGTTGTCATGGGTAATTTTCTATACTTTAAGTTATTTTGAATTTAAAAATAAATAATTATAAAAACAGTGAAGATATACTTTATTACTATTTAAGTTATTGTTGATTTAAAGTTAATTTTATAAATAAAATATATCCTTGTTTTCTCTATAGAAATTTGTTCTGTAAATTTGATCAATAATTCCATAGAATTATGGAATAGGAATTTCTGTTAAATTTTGAACCATCACATTTTAACAGAAATTCTCCACATTTCGACAAGTGTAAAAACACCTACAATTATTAATGACTAATTAGAATTAAGATAATCAAAATTTAAAACAAAATTTGTTTTAAATTATATATTATTAATGTATTCTTAATCAAAATGTATGTATTATCTTAATCAAATATATGAGTTGTAACTTTTATAATAAATTTAGATTTAAAATTTGGAATTCATACGCAGAACTATTCTCTGAATTTATTTTTCACTGATCATTCGCATACTGGTTGCGTAAAAACTTGTGCCGTCTCCTCAAATGGAATCCTTGCTACTGGTAGTTCCGACGAATCAATACAATTGTTTAATTTGCGAAACAACAAAGAAATAGGATCTCTAATGCAACACAATGGTTGGCTATATATAATATTAAATATATTAGTTTATATTAAGTTAAATATTAATGTTCTTGAGTTATGCATAGATTCATTATTTTAAATTCAAATTTATACTGAGATATAAATTGTTATATACTAAATTTAATATCTAAATATTTAGATATTTATCAATTAAATAAAATATTTATAATAATTAATGATCGTTAAAAGGTATTATTAAATTATATACTAAATATAACATTTCTACTCATGATTAGGTGCCATTACTCATCTTGAATTCTATAAGAAAGCTCACATGTTTTCATGCAGTGAAGACGGTACCATATGTATTTGGAAAGTTGGCAAATGGGAATGTATAAAGACACTGAGAGGCCATAAGTTAGTGTAAATATAGAATTTTATTCAAATAAGATTCAATTAAGTGATTATCTATGTTTTTAAGTTATCTATATTGTATTGATTATTTATTCTTTGAATGGGTTCAAAGAAAGAAGAAGATTGTTTATAATCTGATTAATGTATTAATGCATTAATGTAGAGACAGTAGAAGTTCTGGACTAGTATTTTTTCTTCTGGTTTTTTGTAAAATTATAATTTTTGTAAGTTAAACTACTAATTTGTTAGTATAAATTAAAATACTTTTTTTATTTGCTTTTAATTATTTTCTTATTACTTTCTTTTTAAGAAAATTATCGACTGTAAATTATAGCCCGTAAAAAAATTACTCTAACAGTTTTTATCAAAATAAATTTACTTGTCTATTATATCAGATTAATTGTTCTTCAAACATTTAAGATGAATGCAAATACATATATATTAATAATACTAAGATTTGCTAGATTTATATTTACCGAGTATAACATTATTTGGAAATTCTGAATGCTTATTTCTGTAATAGTTTGTTTTAACTTAATGATTAAATAACTTCATTTTAAAATGATAACAACTCTTTAATTAGATATAATTAATCAGCGTTGATTGCCCAATTTATGATATCGATTAGATATTAATAAAGTAGTTATTGATTTTAAGCTTATAAGAAAATGATCAGACCCGATTGAACTATTACAGGGATGCCATAACTTGTCTTACCATCCATCCGACTGGCAAATTAGCATTGTCGTGTAGTAAAGACAAAAACCTGCGAACATGGAACCTGATGACCGGTAAAACCGCTTACATAACCAACCTCAAGGAAGGTCAGTAAGTCGATCATCCCAGTAGAAATTCTCTTCTAAACTCACCAAAGCAGGTGTCATCATACATTTATAGGCTTCGCTATTAATAATTAATTTTGTGGTATATATTTTGTGAAATATTTGTGTTTTTGTACAATTTGCGTAATGTTCAATTTTTCTGTTTACCAACTTTAATGCACTATTTCGTCGTTGTTCCAAATTAGCGTTTTGTATTACTGTTTGCTCGCACCAAATAGAATCTCTTACAATACCACGTTTAGAAGTATCTACAAAAAAGTATTCTGTAATGCTCTGAATATTGTTGATGATATTTAGTTTTCATTTGTTCTCTAACTTCGATATCGCCTCTACGCCTAATCCTATAATTCAACAATAAACGCATTGTTTCACGCCAATAGTCCGGTTAGTACAGTAGTCATATCTGCCTCCTTTCCTTCAAAGTGATCGATATCGTAAAATGGGCGCCCGACTGCAATACCTACGTCACCTGCGTCGCTAGGAAAATCAATGTATACTCGGTACAAGTTAGTGAATGCTTACAAGCCTTACGGTTGTAACCGAGGCTGATGGTGAGTTATACCGTTCCTGTGTAAAGGGAGATCAATTGGATTTTAAAACATTCATTCGATTTAGATACTTTTTAATACGTTTACAACTTAGGAACAAGGAATAGTGCATACCTTCGATACAGATTTCCGAATTTCCTGTGCCATATTTATAAAGGTAAAGTAATCAATTTTCTGTATCAGTAAATTCTATTATAATTGTACCCAGCAAACTACGTGGGTGTTTCTAAGACTTTCTTTATTGGCGTAAGCAAAGCCCATTGAACATATCTCTTCACGTTATTTACATTACTTTTTAATTATAATACTACGATTAAACGTTGTTCACGAATGAAAATCATTGTTTTAGTTTTAATATAAAACAGTTCATAATAATTTGTTAATTCGGTTGAAGTGATTCACATCATTCTAATTATAGAATTCAATTCTCGCCATTTCCGGTGATGGAGGAAAGGTCGTATTTTACGATCTCGAAGCCAAGGCAGAAGTATACAGGATTGAAACTCAAACCAACAGGTAAAACAAAGCTCGCCGCTCTTCGAAGTCTATTCATTCCGCACTTAACACGCTCCGATACTTTCTGCAAACCGCGATTGATCGAATAACTAAACTGTACAGAGTGAAGGATATGTCCGCCTTGCAAGATAATGATGTGGAAGACGGCGAACAATATAAATTTGTCACCGCTTCCAGCGATGGAACGTTGAACGTGTATAAATTGACAACTAATCAAGTTAGTCTCGCTGTTGCGAGTTCAACCTGTACATGTATTGCAGGTACAGTATTGCCTTCTATGCTTCAGGTATTACAATCTTAACATAAATAAACCGCAACTTTTATTAACATCGTTATTAACTAAACATTTTGCTTATTTATTACTCATATAATAAATTATTCAGAATCGTGTTCCCATCCCTAGTTTAATTGTTAGTTTATCTAACCAACACCACATTAAACATGTGGAGAGATTTAATGAATATAATCTATGTAACCCCTTTGCGCAGACTGATTGAAGTTCATTGGTTTAGTAACTTATTTTTATAATTTATAGGATAACATTGCTAGTGAATTAGTGGTAAGTCAAAACACGAAATTTAGATTGATATGCGTTAATGCAAGTAAAGAAATTGTAAAGGCAACCAAAGAAAAAGTAAAAGAACATGTATCCGATATAGTTGAAACAAATAAAGTTATGATTTCTAAAGAAATGGGAGGTTCAGAAGATAGCGATGAAGATATTGAACACGCTAATCGAAAAGAAGATTTATGTGCTAGATTAGATGAAGAAAATAAGGAAGTCAGTGATGAACTGAGTCAAGATGGAAGTGAAAACGCAGAAGTACCACGTAAAAAGAAGAAATTAATTAATAAAAGTTAGTTTTTTCTTTATCCACTTATAATTATAACTTATACATAACACTTAACTAATATGATTTACATAATTTTAGATACCTCGGTGAAGATTAAAGAGAAAAAAAATAACTCTAAATTTCAAAAACACAAATAAATGTATGATAATTTAATATTAAAAATATTTTGTACAATTTGAAAATACATTGTGCTATAATATAATACTAATTCATAGTAATTCATAGTAATTCATAGTAATTGGTGGTAATAAAATTGATGATACACTGATATATAAATAATATAATAGTGACATATATAAAATTAACATAGCAAGAGTGACAATTTATCAACAATGTCTTTGTCTAGGGCACATAAATCAAACTCGGTGCGTGCAGTGTTCTTGGTATCTTTGTGTCCGGCACGCATAATATTTGAGATGTTACGTAATAGGCTGGCATCGGTTGGCGCGATTAAAAACAATTTACGCTGTAATTTAATCAAATCGTTAAACAAATACCCGTTACATGGCGACAGATAGCGGGTATTGTCGAGTATAGGTGGAGAAACATCAGCGGAGGCAGTGATTGGTGTAAATGTGTTATTGTCACATTGGCTAGGTGGCACGATCGGTGACGATATGGTAACGGAGGGAGTAGTGGAGGGAGTAGCGGAGGCACCGAGTTTAACTTTGCCCGGGGGCTTATTACTGTGTTTTTTAAGCGTCGGTGTATTGGATTGCGGTGTCGGATTGCTTTTGACTGTCGGTGTATTGGAGCGCGGCGTCGGATTGCTTTTGACTGTCGGTGTATTGGAACGCGGAGTCGGATTGCTTTTGACTGTCGGTGTATTGGAACGCGGAGTCGGATTGCTTTTGACTGTCGGTGTATTGGAACGCGGAGTCGGATTGCTTTTGACAGTCGGTGTATTGGAGCGCGCCGTAGACGCCACATTTTTTCCGACTTCGACGGGCAATTTGCGACCGACATCTACGACCACCGGCGATTTGCCCGGCGTACTCATTGGTGAACTCTTGACCTTCTGAGGTGTAGGCGGAGTCGCCGGCGTCACAGGTGTCGTCGGTATATGGAACTCGTTGATGCGGTCCACAGCGGTGCTAGGAGGAGTGTTGTCTTGAGAAGAGCGATGCTTTTTGCTCTTGTGATGAGAGGACTTGTGCGATTTCTTGTTTGAACTTTTGGATGATTTTTCTGTGAGTGTTGTCAGTAAGTTTGGTTAATATTATAAATTAATGATATCCAATAGTGATAAGTAAACTTATTGTTTTTCTTTAGTAATATATTAAACTATAATATAATTTATTAGATTATTAATGTAATTTTCAAAAATAAATAAAAATGTTGAATAATAATCAGTGCTTTATTAAAATGAATCAATTTGAATCATCGTCTTGGATTGTTTATCTATGTAATCCTGTATAAATATTAAATTATATAATAAATTATTAAAATAATATGAAATCAAATAGTAAAATAATATTGTTAACAATACAATCCCGATTAACAATACCTGGGATATTCCATAAGATCTGTCTAACTTTTGAATCTAAGTAAAATGGATATAAATTATAATCGAATACTACCAATAGTAGATATTTACATATATACAATTACCATCACATCTTGCTGGAACTAAATTAACAATAAGAATATAATTGGTATTTCATACTATGATTATTATAACTGGCATGATAAATAATGTGTATATCAACAAATGCAATTGTATAACAATTCTCATATTGGTATATTCTTACTATTTAAATATTACTTAAATATATAATTTACCTGCATTGTTATATGTGGGTCGCATTAATGGCACTAAAGGAAAACATTATTATAAGCCCATATTGCAAACAAATAATATTTCAATATAATATTATTGTAAATCACATAAATAAATTTGAAAATTTATGGACTATTATATATACTACCATTAGTTGGAAATTGTTGTATATGTTGAGGAACTAAATAATGTGTAAAATATGGTTAATAATTATTATATATATTATAATTATTAAGACGGTAGATATTTTTGAACCTCATAATTATAATATTTAATTATTTGAAATATTATATATATGAAAACAACCAAAATGTGGGCCATGATTTTGATTCCAGTTACCTATAAAATTATATATTTTTAAATAAGTATAAATATTGTTATTTATAAAAATGTCTCAATATAAAATAAATATATAATGTATCAAGTTACCAGTAGATGAATGGAAATAGGAATTTTCTTGAACTAAATTAATCAAATATTATAAAAATTAAATTTGTTAAATTTTGTAAAGTTTTAAAATTTGTTAAAAGATGTTGAAATAATAATTAAAATACAAATTATTTTAAAATATATAACAGGAAACAACCTAAATTTGGGTTATATTGTGTTCTTTGATCTGTTATAATAATTATTTTCTACATTAAATAACAAATTTGAATTCTATTTTGAGATATACAAATTTAAAGTTAAATAATATGATAATTTATATAATATATTGTGTTATCAAAGTAGTATCGATGCATCAATATTTATGCTTGGTATTAATTCGGATGAACCTTCATACGGTATTAATGTCAAAATGTCATCTAATTAACTATATAACATCTATATATTAATAATATAATTAACGTTAAAGAAAACTGGAAATAAATATATATTTCCATTATTTAGAAACAATTATAATTAAATATCACATATATATATGAACATTACCAAAATTTGTGTTTTTCTGATTCCATTGTTCTATAAAATTATATAATATAACATTTCATATTAGTAATTACTGTTAGTATTTACAAATATTTCTTAAGAATATATCCAAATAAACTAAATATATTAATCTTTTGAAAGTACCCAGCAAACATAATGATGTAATATAAATAGTTTTATGTAACAAAAATTATTGGTCAACCTAATATGAATTATACAATGCAAAAATTAAAATGACCAAGATTGTATGCTGAGTATACCAGTAAATAAATATATTGCATACAACCCAGGTAATTTCATTTTTTTGCATTGCAGAATTTTAACCAATAATATATTTCTTACACTAAAAGGATTTTATAAAACTATTATACACATTCCGGGTACAAATGGGAATTGTTTGCAACAAGTGTAATGATAAGTAGGATATATATTTTAAAACTTATAGTGAATTAGAAATAAATGCAAGGTAACAAATGAAAAGACTTGGATTGTTTTGTACTAACTTATATATTTATATTATTAAGATTGTAAAAGCATCAAAAGTTTTATCATAATGTGTAATTATTAAATAATTCTAGATAATTATTATTTTCGTAAACATAAAAATATATAAGCTATACTTTATATTATATTATTTAAAAACAGTTCAGTTTTAAAAGAACTAGAATTATATTACCATTATCAACTATAATTAAATATCACATTACCCATATTTGTGTTATTCTGTGACCATTGTCCTATAAAATTGTATATTTATATATAAATAATACTCTTCATAAATATAGATTTAAAAATGATATGTATATAAAATCAATGTATTACTTTGCATTACGAAGTTACCATTCAATGAATACAAATGGGAATTTTCTGAATCAAATTTAATGAAATAAACTTATTATAATTATACAAATAACTAACATAAACATATATAAACATATTTATATACCTTGAGAATAACTTGTATTATTCTGATAAGTGTTCACTATAAAATGATTAACAATAATTAAATTTTAAATCAATTAATGTATATATTTGCAGTATAACATATTATAACTATACTAAATATATATGCTATATATATATCAAAAGTTATGAGAACTCAGAATTATATTACCATCATTGATTATCAACTCTAATTAAATATGACATATCATAATTACCAAAAGGCATGTTATTCTGATACCATCGATCTATAAAATTGTATACAATAATGAAATATTAATATTACATATAAATTGTACTATTTATAAATATATATTTTAAAATTCTTCTAATATTAATTAATATATCTATCATAAATAGCAAAT
>OZ038312.1:35554841-35579841 GCA_964035775.1 Osedax frankpressi | reverse complement strand
GACAATTTATAAAATAATTACATCAAACTGTTTATTGGTCAGGTTATAAAGCATTAAACTACATTTGTAAAAAAAATACAAGAATTTGTTGACAGCAAGTACAATTTTCTCTTAGAATGAATACAAAATAAATTGTTTATGGATTTTGAATTAATAACTATAGTTATAATATGTTATATATATATTAATATATATAACATGTTAAAAAAATATATATTTTTATATGTAAACGATATAAAATATAATAAAAAATAAAAAACAAAACAAAACAAAACAAACAAACCTAGTTGATTCTTTAGTTTTAAATCTTGAGTATCTTATTAATAATATATATTTATAATAATATATATATTCAAATACATTTTAAGGTAAACCTTTAATTATTTAATAAATAAAATCCCTAAATGTTTTATTTATCTGATTACACGAAAGTTAACTTCCTTTCTAACTGACCATTTATTTTGGGTGACTATAAATGATGTATTTGAAATATAAAATTACTAAACAATTACAGATTACCATATTAATGTATTGTGAGAATTAGAGTTTATGACAAACATTTGCATTCAAACTAATCAAGTAACTAGATATAGATATCTCGGATTTAAGATGACATTAATATTATTAAGATTTTCCGCCTGGAAAGGCAAATGCAGATTTAAAGGATTATTTATTTAAGACATTATTTATTGGACTAATGGTAAAGTAGTTAGCTGAAATATATATAATTTGTAAATATCATTTTTATATAATTTATGATTTTACTAGAAATATTCCCATCGAATTATTCATAAAATAGACGGACAAATAAACCATTTGTTTATAAACATGCATCTAAGATGTTATATAACCACATATATATATATTTTTATAGGTGAAAACGCATAAATATATTATATTATTAAGACAAACCTGAATAATAATTTTGTTTTAAATCACGATTGCCTGAATTTTAACATATTAATATTTAATACAAATATATTGCTTGTTAAAAAATAATTAATAAGATTTAATAAAATTAATTAAATATATTCTTATTTACATTTTTTGTCGAGTTTAACTCCCTCTTTATCAGATAATTTCATATTTTTCCCATCTATTATGTTATTATAAATATATATTACATTTAAATAATTAAGTATTATATTTATATATTAAAGTTAGATACTAGTGATATATAAACAAATATATAGTTAATGACGATACTTATAATTATTTATAAATTAAATATTTTTTCAAAATATATTTTCCAATCAAATATTTAGAAAGAGAATTCCGTAATAATATCCAAACTACTAGAAATAAATCATAGAATAAATGTTCTTAAAAAAATGTGATATCGAACTAAAAATCAAAGAGTACTAAGAAATCTAGTTTATGAATTCTGATGAATCATCGGCTGATCTAGAAGCAAATACCGAATGTAAATACACAACAAATTAGATAAGCATACATTACATGTTATTACACAATATTTACACATTTAGTCATACTATTATAATAATAATTGATCCAACATAAGTACATATATAATTCCTCCAAATGCAGTACGAATATGTTAATTAAACTGTAATATCATTTCACTTCCTGTACATATAACTTAGTATTGCGACTTAATACAATTATAATACAACGTAAGCACTTATATACGATATCAATTAACCTTTTTTGTGTTTAGAAGACTTATGAGTCCGTTCTTTCGTCTTATGACTACTAGAAGGTTTCGTTGCATCATTGGGCGGTTTCGTTGCATCATTGGGCGGTTTCGTTGCATCATTGGACGGTTTCGTTGCATCATTGGACGGTTTCAACACTTCGATCGCAGAAGTTTTGGAATCGCCCGAATTAAATGACTTTGCGACTTCCGGTGCGGCCTTCGGCGTCGACTCCACGGAAGTTTTTGACAGAGACGCGGTTGTCAACGTCGAGGAGGTATTCGACAACGGCGATATCAACGAGTCATCTGCGTACTCGACCTTCATATCGGCTAACAAAAGGGCGAGGCCGCCTTTCGACGTTCCCTCGGCGTCCTTCTTCTTGATTTTCTTGTCCTTGTGCTTCTTGTGTTCGTGGTGTCGGTCTTTGGAATGTTTGCGTTTACGATGTTTCTCCTTCTTGGACGATTTCTTTTCACTGGTAACTTTGTAATAATGGTAACTTTGTAATAATGGTAACTTTGTAATAATGGTAACTTTGTAATAATGTTAACTATCTAATAATGGTAACTATGTAATAATGGTAACTATGTAATAATGGTAACTTTGTAATAATGGTAACTATGTAATAATGGTAACTTTGTAATAATGGTAACTATGTAATAATGGTAACTTTGTAATAATGGTAACTTTGTAATAATGCTAACTATGTAATAATGGTAACTTTGTAATAATGGTAACTATGTAATAATGGTAACTTTGTAATAATGGTAACTATGTAATAATGGTAACTATGTAATAATGGTAACTTTGTAATAATGGTAACTATGTAATAATGGTAACTTTGTAATAATGGTAACTATGTAATAATGGTAACTATGTAATAATGGTAACTTTGTAATAATGGTAACTTTGTAATAATGGTAACTATGTAATAATGGTAACTATGTAATAATGGTAACTATGTAATAATGGTAACTATGTAATAATGGTAACTTTGTAATAATGGTAACTATGTAATAATGGTAACTATGTAATAATGGTAACTATGTAATAATGGTAACTATGTAATAATGGTAACTATGTAATAATGGTAACTTTGTAATAATGGTAACTTTGTAATAATTGTAACTATGTAATAATGGTAACTATGTAATAATGGTAACTTTGTAATAATGGTAACTTTGTAATAATGGTAACTATGTAATAATGGTAACTATGTAATAATGGTAACTTTGTAATAATGGTAACTATGTAATAATGGTAACTTTGTAATAATGGTAACTTTGTAATAATGGTAACTATGTAATAATGGTAACTTTGTAATAATGGTAACTTTGTAATAATGGTAACTATGTAATAATGGTAACTATGTAATAATGGTAACTTTGTAATAATGGTAACTTTGTAATAATGGTAACTATGTAATAATGGTAACTTTGTAATAATGGTAACTTTGTAATAATGGTAACTTTGTAATAATGGTAACTATGTAATAATGGTAACTATGTAATAATGGTAACTTTGTAATAATGGTAACTTTGTAATAATTGTAACTATGTAATAATGGTAACTTTGTAATAATGGTAACTTTGTAATAATGGTAACTATGTAATAATGGTAACTATGTAATAATGGTAACTTTGTAATAATGGTAACTATGTAATAATGGTAACTTTGTAATAATGGTAACTTTGTAATAATTGTAACTATGTAATAATGGTAACTTTGTAATAATGGTAACTTTGTAATAATGGTAACTATGTAATAATGGTAACTATGTAATAATGGTAACTTTGTAATAATGGTAACTATGTAATAATGGTAACTTTGTAATAATGGTAACTATGTAATAATGGTAACTTTGTAATAATGGTAACTATGTAATAATGGTAACTATGTAATAATGGTAACTTTGTAATAATGGTAACTTTGTAATAATGGTAACTATGTAATAATGGTAACTTTGTAATAATGGTAACTTTGTAATAATGGTAACTATGTAATAATGGTAACTTTGTAATAATGGTAACTATGTAATAATGGTAACTATGTAATAATGGTAACTTTGTAATAATGGTAACTTTGTAATAATGGTAACTTTGTAATAATTGTAACTATGTAATAATGGTAACTATGTAATAATGGTAACTTTATAATAATGGTAACTTTGTAATAATGGTAACTTTATAATAATGGTAACTTTGTAATAATGGTAACTTTGTAATAATGGTAACTATGTAATAATGGTAACTTTGTAATAATGGTAACTTTGTAATAATGGTAACTTTGTAATAATGGTAACTATGTAATAATGGTAACTTTATAATAATGGTAACTTTGTAATAATGGTAACTTTGTAATAATGGTAACTATGTAATAATGGTAACTTTATAATAATGGTAACTTTGTAATAATGGTAACTATGTAATAATGGTAACTTTATAATAATGGTAACTTTGTAATAATGGTAACTATGTAATAATGGTAACTTTGTAATAATGGTAACTTTGTAATAATGGTAACTTTGTAATAATGGTAACTATGTAATAATGGTAACTTTGTAATAATGGTAACTTTGTAATAATGGTAACTTTGTAATAATGGTAACTTTGTAATAATGGTAACTATGTAATAATGGTAACTTTGTAATAATGGTAACTTTGTAATAATGGTAACTTTGTAATAATGGTAACTTTGTAATAATGGTAACTATGTAATAATGGTAACTTTGTAATAATGGTAACTTTGTAATAATGGTAACTTTGTAATAATGGTAACTTTGTAATAATGGTAACTTTGTAATAATGGTAACTTTGTAATAATGGTAACTTTGTAATAATGGTAACTATGTAATAATGGTAACTTTGTAATAATGGTAACTATGTAATAATGGTAACTATGTAATAATGGTAACTTTGTAATAATGGTAACTTTGTAATAATGGTAACTATGTAATAATGGTAACTTTGTAATAATGGTAACTTTGTAATAATGGTAACTATGTAATAATGGTAACTTTGTAATAATGGTAACTTTGTAATAATGGTAACTATGTAATAATGGTAACTTTGTAATAATGGTAACTATGTAATAATGGTAACTTTGTAATAATGGTAACTATGTAATAATTGTAACTATGTAATAATGGTAACTTTGTAATAATGGTAACTTTGTAATAATGGTAACTATGTAATAATGGTAACTTTGTAATAATGGTAACTATCTAATAATGGTAACTATGTAATAATGGTAACTATGTAATAATGGTAACTATGTAATAATGGTAACTATGTAATAATGGTAACTTTGTAATAATGTTAACTATGTAATAATGGTAACTTTGTAATAATGGTAACTTTGTAATAATGGTAACTTTGTAATAATGGTAACTATGTAATAATGGTAACTATGTAATAATGGTAACTTTGTAATAATGGTAACTTTGTAATAATGGTAACTATGTAATAATGGTAACTTTATAATAATGGTAACTTTGTAATAATGGTAACTATGTAATAATGGTAACTTTGTAATAATGGTAACTATGTAATAATGGTAACTTTGTAATAATGGTAACTTTGTAATAATGGTAACTATGTAATAATGGTAACTTTGTAATAATGGTAACTTTGTAATAATGGTAACTTTGTAATAATGGTAACTATGTAATAATGGTAACTTTATAATAATGGTAACTTTGTAATAATGGTAACTTTGTAATAATGGTAACTATGTAATAATGGTAACTATGTAATAATGGTAACTATGTAATAATGGTAACTTTGTAATAATGGTAACTATGTAATAATGGTAACTTTATAATAATGGTAACTTTGTAATAATGGTAACTTTGTAATAATGGTAACTATGTAATAATGGTAACTATGTAATAATGGTAACTTTGTAATAATGGTAACTTTGTAATAATGGTAACTTTGTAATAATGGTAACTATGTAATAATGGTAACTTTGTAATAATGGTAACTTTGTAATAATGGTAACTATGTAATAATGGTAACTATGTAATAATGGTAACTTTGTAATAATGGTAACTATGTAATAATGGTAACTATGTAATAATGGTAACTTTGTAATAATGGTAACTTTGTAATAATGGTAACTATGTAATAATGGTAACTATGTAATAATGGTAACTTTGTAATAATGGTAACTATGTAATAATGGTAACTTTGTAATAATGGTAACTTTGTAATAATGGTAACTTTGTAATAATGGTAACTTTGTAATAATGGTAACTATGTAATAATGGTAACTTTGTAATAATGGTAACTTTGTAATAATGGTAACTTTGTAATAATGGTAACTTTGTAATAATGGTAACTTTGTAATAATGGTAACTTTGTAATAATGGTAACTTTGTAATAATGGTAACTTTGTAATAATGGTAACTATGTAATAATGGTAACTTTGTAATAATGGTAACTATGTAATAATGGTAACTATGTAATAATGGTAACTATGTAATAATGGTAACTTTGTAATAATGGTAACTATGTAATAATGGTAACTATGTAATAATGGTAACTTTGTAATAATGGTAACTATGTAATAATGGTAACTATGTAATAATGGTAACTATGTAATAATGGTAACTTTGTAATAATGGTAACTTTGTAATAATGGTAACTATGTAATAATGGTAACTATGTAATAATGGTAACTATGTAATAATGGTAACTTTGTAATAATGGTAACTATGTAATAATGGTAACTTTGTAATAATGGTAACTTTGTAATAATGGTAACTATGTAATAATGGTAACTTTGTAATAATGGTAACTTTGTAATAATGGTAACTTTGTAATAATGGTAACTTTGTAATAATGGTAACTTTGTAATAATGGTAACTATGTAATAATGGTAACTTTGTAATAATGGTAACTTTGTAATAATGGTAACTATGTAATAATGGTAACTATGTAATAATGGTAACTATGTAATAATGGTAACTATGTTATAATGGTAACTATGTAATAATGGTAACTTTGTAATAATGGTAACTTTGTAATAATGGTAACTATGTAATAATGGTAACTATGTAATAATGGTAACTTTGTAATAATGGTAACTATGTAATAATGGTAACTTTGTAATAATGGTAACTATGTAATAATGGTAACTTTATAATAATGGTAACTATGTAATAATGGTAACTATGTAATAATGGTAACTTTGTAATAATGGTAACTTTGTAATAATGGTAACTATGTAATAATGGTAACTTTATAATAATGGTAACTTTGTAATAATGGTAACTTTGTAATAATTGTAACTATGTAATAATGGTAACTTTGTAATAATGGTAACTTTGTAATAATGGTAACTTTGTAATAATGGTAACTTTGTAATAATGGTAACTTTGTAATAATGGTAACTATGTAATAATGGTAACTTTGTAATAATGGTAACTATGTAATAATGGTAACTTTGTAATAATGGTAACTTTGTAATAATGGTAACTTTGTAATAATGGTAACTATGTAATAATGGTAACTATGTAATAATGGTAACTTTGTAATAATGGTAACTATGTAATAATGGTAACTATGTAATAATGGTAACTTTGTAATAATGGTAACTTTGTAATAATGGTAACTATGTAATAATGGTAACTATGTAATAATGGTAACTTTGTAATAATGGTAACTATGTAATAATGGTAACTATGTAATAATGGTAACTTTGTAATAATGGTAACTTTGTAATAATGGTAACTATGTAATAATGGTAACTTTGTAATAATGGTAACTTTGTAATAATGGTAACTTTGTAATAATGGTAACTTTGTAATAATGTTAACTATGTAATAATGGTAACTTTGTAATAATGGTAACTATGTAATAATGGTAACTTTGTAATAATGGTAACTATGTAATAATGGTAACTTTATAATAATGGTAACTATGTAATAATGGTAACTATGTAATAATGGTAACTTTGTAATAATGGTAACTTTGTAATAATGGTAACTATGTAATAATGGTAACTTTATAATAATGGTAACTTTGTAATAATGGTAACTTTGTAATAATTGTAACTATGTAATAATGGTAACTTTGTAATAATGGTAACTTTGTAATAATGGTAACTTTGTAATAATGGTAACTTTGTAATAATGGTAACTTTGTAATAATGGTAACTATGTAATAATGGCAACTATGTAATAATGGTAACTATGTAATAATGGTAACTATGTAATAATGGTAACTATGTAATAATGGTAACTATGTAATAATGGTAACTTTGTAATAATGGTAACTTTGTAATAATGGTAACTTTGTAATAATGGTAACTATGTAATAATGGTAACTATGTAATAATGGTAACTTTGTAATAATGGTAACTATGTAATAATGGTAACTATGTAATAATGGTAACTTTGTAATAATGGTAACTTTGTAATAATGGTAACTATGTAATAATGGTAACTATGTAATAATGGTAACTTTGTAATAATGGTAACTATGTAATAATGGTAACTATGTAATAATGGTAACTTTGTAATAATGGTAACTTTGTAATAATGGTAACTATGTAATAATGGTAACTTTGTAATAATGGTAACTTTGTAATAATGGTAACTTTGTAATAATGGTAACTTTGTAATAATGTTAACTATGTAATAATGGTAACTTTGTAATAATGGTAACTTTGTAATAATGGTAACTATGTAATAATGGTAACTATGTAATAATGGTAACTTTGTAATAATGGTAACTATGTAATAATGGTAACTTTGTAATAATGGTAACTTTGTAATAATGGTAACTTTGTAATAATGGTAACTTTGTAATAATGGTAACTATGTAATAATGGTAACTTTGTAATAATGGTAACTTTGTAATAATGGTAACTATGTAATAATGGTAACTATGTAATAATGGTAACTATGTAATAATGGTAACTTTGTAATAATGGTAACTATGTAATAATGGTAACTATGTAATAATGGTAACTTTGTAATAATGGTAACTTTGTAATAATGGTAACTATGTAATAATGGTAACTATGTAATAATGGTAACTTTGTAATAATGGTAACTTTGTAATAATGGTAACTTTGTAATAATGGTAACTTTGTAATAATGGTAACTTTGTAATAATGGTAACTTTGTAATAATGGTAACTATGTAATAATGGTAACTTTGTAATAATGGTAACTATGTAATAATGGTAACTATGTAATAATGGTAACTTTGTAATAATGGTAACTTTGTAATAATGGTAACTTTGTAATAATGGTAACTTTGTAATAATGGTAACTTTGTAATAATGGTAACTTTGTAATAATGGTAACTTTGTAATAATGGTAACTTTGTAATAATGGTAACTATGTAATAATGGTAACTATGTAATAATGGTAACTATGTAATAATGGTAACTTTGTAATAATGGTAACTATGTTATAATGGTAACTTTGTAATAATGGTAACTATGTAATAATGGTAACTTTGTAATAATGGTAACTATGTAATAATGGTAACTTTGTAATAATGGTAACTATGTTATAATGGTAACTTTGTAATAATGGTAACTTTGTAATAATGGTAACTTTGTAATAATGGTAACTTTGTAATAATGGTAACTATGTAATAATGGTAACTTTGTAATAATGGTAACTTTGTAATAATGGTAACTTTGTAATAATGGTAACTATGTAATAATGGTAACTTTGTAATAATGGTAACTATGTAATAATGGTAACTATGTAATAATGGTAACTTTGTAATAATGGTAACTTTGTAATAATGGTAACTTTGTAATAATGGTAACTTTGTAATAATGGTAACTATGTAATAATGGTAACTTTGTAATAATGGTAACTTTGTAATAATGGTAACTTTGTAATAATGGTAACTATGTAATAATGGTAACTTTGTAATAATGGTAACTTTGTAATAATGGTAACTATGTAATAATGGTAACTTTGTAATAATGGTAACTTTGTAATAATGGTAACTATGTAATAATGGTAACTTTGTAATAATGGTAACTTTGTAATAATGGTAACTTTGTAATAATGGTAACTATGTAATAATGGTAACTTTGTAATAATGGTAACTATGTAATAATGGTAACTTTGTAATAATGGTAACTATGTAATAATGGTAACTATGTAATAATGGTAACTTTGTAATAATGGTAACTATGTAATAATGGTAACTATGTAATAATGGTAACTTTGTAATAATGGTAACTTTGTAATAATGGTAACTATGTAATAATGGTAACTATGTAATAATGGTAACTTTGTAATAATGGTAACTATGTAATAATGGTAACTATGTAATAATGGTAACTTTGTAATAATGGTAACTTTGTAATAATGGTAACTATGTAATAATGGTAACTTTGTAATAATGGTAACTTTGTAATAATGGTAACTTTGTAATAATGGTAACTTTGTAATAATGTTAACTATGTAATAATGGTAACTATGTAATAATGGTAACTATGTAATAATGGTAACTTTGTAATAATGGTAACTTTGTAATAATGGTAACTTTGTAATAATGGTAACTATGTAATAATGGTAACTTTGTAATAATGGTAACTTTGTAATAATGGTAACTTTGTAATAATGGTAACTTTGTAATAATGGTAACTTTGTAATAATGGTAACTTTGTAATAATGGTAACTTTGTAATAATGGTAACTTTGTAATAATGGTAACTATGTAATAATGGTAACTATGTAATAATGGTAACTTCGTAATAATGGTAACTATGTAATAATGGTAACTTCGTAATAATGGTAACTTTGTAATAATGGTAACTTTGTAATAATGGTAACTATGTAATAATGGTAACTATGTAATAATGGTAACTATGTAATAATGGTAACTTTGTAATAATGGTAACTTTGTAATAATGGTAACTATGTAATAATGGTAACTATGTAATAATGGTAACTATGTAATAATGGTAACTTTGTAATAATGGTAACTTTGTAATAATGGTAACTTTGTAATAATGGTAACTATGTAATAATGGTAACTATGTAATAATGGTAACTATGTGATATAAAAACAATGAGATCCGATGTAAAAAAATAGTATGTATAGAAAAAACAATAGGCATTATTATAAAACGTATATTATATAATTATCATTATCACATGTATTACCTAAAATTCACTCATATATTATAAGAATTCTATATATTATTGAAATTTGATATACTGTATTTATAAATAAAGTAAATGTTAATTCAAATAAGTATCGACACTTACCGGCATCTGGGGATGTTTCGGGGGTCTTAAGCTTTGCTGAAGTATTATAGTTATTAGAATTGTTACAGATAATAAATGGTAAAGTAAAATATAATTAATTATAGACATATAATTAAATTACTGGAATTATTGTAAACAAAATTGTATATGAATATAAATTTGATTTACTAAACGTTCATATACAAACCTATTTCATTAAGAGGAGATGTTGAAGGAACATATGAGATTTTCTTTAGCTTTAATAAACAATATAGTATTATATTAAAATGATTAAAAGTACAACAAATAATAATAATCATGAATCATTTTAATCTTGACCAAAAAGAACAGCAATAAATGGAATTTATTATAAATGGAATCTATTATAAATGGAATCTAATGTGTATATGTGAATTTATTACACATATTTACTAAAATTCGCTGAGAAGTCATATGAAGGAAAAGGATAAATTGAAATTATAAAATTATTATAAATATTTGAAACCTTACTGACATCGTCTTCATTATAATTAGTCGGAGATTTGTCATATATAATCTCCTACGAAATTCAATGATTATAAAAGAATGTAAAATGAAATGACATTGTTATAAAATTTTAAATAATATTATAAATATTAAATACACAATTCGACCCATGTACTACGATAATAATGAAATAGTAAATATGTATACTAACTCCATTTGCTAGTAATAGTAATTGTTTAAATTCTGAATTAGGGTGTTTAAAAGTCAACGTTTCACATCTCAAATGTTTGACGGGTTGAATGTCGCGTCTTAAAAAAAGGTCATATTGATATGTGATCTTATCTGGATCACCGAGATTCTTAAAAAACACTTCAATCTGTGAATTAAAACTACCGTAGCCATGTTCTCGAATTTCAAAAGGTGCTTTCTTTACTTCTGTGAATTTAATCATAAACGGTTTACTGGTTGAATATAAATAATTGGTGTTGTTCGATTTTTTTAAATATAAACTTAAGTCGATAAAATATCGTTACAATTAATATGTATACAAAACAAACCTCGCTTTGGTTTCAGAAAGCTGTCGTGTAAATGGAAAACCACCTTCTGAATGAAATGCGTGCAATCTGAATCCAATCCGCGAATGAACAAATGCCAGTCGTGAGTCATACCTGTTGCTGTTGGAGCTTCTCGATAGATGGCAGTGTGACCCATTTCTAGTTTCACTCTTATACTTGTCTGATCGCAGGTTGGCAGTTTGATGATTGGTTAATTAATATATATTACAACTACATATTAGTATTAATTACAAATTACATTATAGACAAAATTATAATAGGGATGATAAATACGCGAAGGTCTTAGAGATAGCTTAACTACATTTAATTACACATATATACCAGGGTTGGTCCAAATTGATAAAAATATGATTAATTTTTTTTAAATTGTAATTCGATATTCTGTTATTACAAAAACTATGTAGAAATTAAAGTGTAAATATTTAAATAAACTAGAAAATATTTCTTTCCATTTTTTTAATTTAGCTTTCTATATATATTCTGATTATGTTTTTATTTTATTATAAATATTATATTTTCATTTCAATTATACTACAATTCAATCATGTAATATGTTGACACATTATGTTCTGCCCTAGCAAACCATCCATTTAATTTCATTTATTACATTGCATAATTTATTTTATATTATTTATTATTTTTGCAGTTACATCAAAGGATTTTACGAAGCTCTTACATTTCTTTATTTACCGGGAGGGTATCTTCACAAGAAACCATCTTTCATTTTAGTTTTTTTGTTACATAATAAAATATTTTACATTGATCTAATAGTTCTGTAAAATATGTTTGTGCTAATAGAAATAAAAAATAAAATAAAATAAATTATGCAAGGAAAATATAAAATTATCTGGAGTGAATTAATATTCATTGAAAAAAAATGAAAAAAAAATGAAAAAAATGAACATTTATTATGTACATTTACTTAATAATACTGGTCTAGTACAAACTTTTCTTTACTTAAAAGTTCTTCTGTCTGTAAATTCTTCGTTTCGGCAATTCTTATATTTATAATAATAATAATAAATAATAATACTAGAATAATTTTAAATAGTATTTGATTACTAAGATGAATTAATATTAAAAATTAATTTTAATAGTATTTTTTTAATAAAATGTATTCAAGAAACAAATAGGACCTATAATATGTCAATAAAACCTCTTTAATTTTAATAATATCTATAATTATTCCATACATTATTTGAATATGAATCAAAAAATCTGACGAATAAATGATAAATAATTTTTTAAATCTGATTTTAATCCAACCCTAAATGTTCATTTAGAAAATATGACTTCTCAAACCATAAATGGTTATGATATTGATTAATATAAATAATATAGATAATTAAATATAAATATTAATAAATGTATATAATACAGTTTGGTCATAAATAAAATATGCTATAAGATAAAGTAAATTTATATAAAGTTAAATTTTATATGATATGATATTATATAATATCAGCAGCATTTTTTTACCTTATTTACTTAAACTAACATACATATGACATATATATATAATAAATATTTTATATATTCAAGGCTGTAATATTATCCAGGTATGGTGTGATATGGGTATATACATTATAATTAATATAAGCCTTTATTAAAACAATAGAAAAATATTTATAAAATTCAGATAGTTTCATTTTTTGCATTGCATAATTTCTTTTATATTATTTTAGTGAACACATCAAAAGATATTACAATATTATTAAGTCAACCTGTTTACTGGGATATCTTATAAGACTTAATATTATACAAGTCATGGTTGTACTGACTAAGAATTCAATTGGTGTAACGCTTTTACTCTAAATATAAAATATTTATTATACAATAATTTATTAATTTATTAATATAATAATTTATTATATAATAAAAAAGAAAATATATTTGTTTTGTATTAAAATTATTTTATAATTCTAATTTTTTAAAATTATGTAAGAATTTATAATATTTACATCCTTTGGTTTCATGGAAAGTTATAACATAAGTTAAAAATGAATATTTAAAAAAAGTAACTTTATCTAGTCTGTAGGGTTTGTTAATTAATTAATTTTGTAGTTAATATAAAAACTTAATGGGTTCGGGAGGGACATTACATTTTTTTCTATATATTCTAGGTTATACTATTATCTAGCTAATGATGTCACTATGCTATGCAAGTATAACGTCATTAAGGCAATGAACAGCTTGTTTCCAAAATTAAGAATTTAAAATGATATAGCCTAAATTACTTTATAATATATACGGGACAATAACACCCTGACTTCAATGATATTACATCCTAGAAGATATAGTGAAAACTTTTAAAATATAAACAAAAGGACTGACAGGTTATATTTACAACCGAATTGTTTTACTATTAGACGATAATTTTTTTTTAAACTATTAATATTAAACCAGATACCACCTACCTGGATAATGTATAATACTAATATTATTTAGAACTTGAATATATAGAAAAAAGACTTTACATTGTCACTTAATCCATTCCAGGTTATCTATTTACTGCTAATTTATTCCTACTGCTTTCAGTTTGCTCACAGATATTAGTTTAACCTAATTCAACTCTAATTATAGTAATTATAAATCATAAACGTAGTGTAATATAAAGTATACAGTATATATTGAAATATTATTGTAATAACTAACAAATTAAATAAGATCAATTTATATCAATATACTATTGTAATTATGTACAAATAAAATAAAATATTATAAATAACAATACATATTATATCAATAAACTATTGTAATAATTTACAAATTAAATAAAACATTTTAAAGTAATAATATATTTCATATAATAGTAGATAGAACTATTTAAAAAATATTGCATTATACGTTAAGTTAATGATTTTATGAACTTTTTAAATATGAAATTTATATTTATAATTTTATTAATATTATTTATAATTCTTAAAAAAAATAAATTATTCAAATAGTATTAAAAGTAGTATTTAAACAATATGTTTTATAATATGATACTCGTTATATATCAATTATTATATATACGTTGTATAAACTACAAGTTTGAGTAATAATACCATAAAATGTTAATATATGTTTTTAATCGTAAATATATATTAAAATAAAAGTAATCCCTAGAATTAATGAATTCATGAATTCGTAAATTGGAAATATATATTCAGCAAATAACCATTTTCCATGGATAATTTATCTCCAAGTTTTAAAACAATCCATAAACAAGAAATGTATTATAATAAAACTATACAGTGTAGAATAGGGAATAGTAACATAAAAACACAATAACTAGATATACTATACAATTCATAGAAACACGTATTTAAATCACTACATTATGGTTAATAATAAATAAAATAATTTTTGTTTTGATTTGTACTTTAATTGACAGACAGTCATGCGCAACTATAAACATACTAAATATAGAATTAATAACATGAGAGTTTTTCTACTCTAAACATGTACATCACGTAAATATATAATTATATATATGTTTATTTTATATTCCACTATGACATATGTATCTTATCAAACTATAGTTTTTGCGTATATTTAGTGGTTACAAAGATCAATTTAGACTAACTAGAAAAAGTAAGCAATATAATACATATTCGGATAGATGTATACTTACAAGGTATACCTAGTAAGTCTGTATACACTATTTATATACACAGGTATGCACTTATTGCCTCTTTTTTAAGTATATATCGCATACATATTAGTACAATACTTAATTACTATTTAATAATAGAAATACAATTTCGGACACACCTATATACACATATATATATATATATAATGTACTATACAATCGAACACTGGTAGTCCCAGGGACATGTGGTTGTATCCACACGTATACTAGTAAGTTACACATAGGCATACATGTATCTGCGTACATATTAATATCGTAGCATACCTTTTCTCTGGTAGTACGCGTATGTCGGATCATCGTACAAGAATAGTAATAGTATACAATATATTACATGGTCTAGTTAAAGCGCATACCCAATAACATCTAGCCATAAACACATCTACAAATCTAATATATCAAATTCCCAACGTTGAAACCACTTTAATATCCGTGTTGTATTCGTATATATGTATGGTTTACATTAGGTACAGTTATATAACTTGTTAAATACTGTTGATTCCTGGGTTCCTTATAGTCTACGAGGTCGTGATGCATCCAATAAAAATGTGGCAACCGACTTACTACGAAATCAATAAAATTAAAGTATTAATTGTGAATTAATACTTTTGTTTTATTAATGTATTGACAATTGTCAATTAACGATACTTTCAACAATACAACAAACGTCTATTAATTCACAACAATGTTTTTGAAATCACCTAATATGGAATCACTTAAGTGGCTGAACATATCCGGAAAACAAACTATAGAAATAGTTTTTCTAAAATACATAAATTTGTCTACACAATTATATAATAGTGAATAATAATAACTATTTTATTTAATAGTTTATAATAATCACCTGCAATTAAAATTGCCAGTAGACCTCGTATAGTAGATATACAATATATATATATATATATATATATATATATATATATATATATATATATATATCCCCTACACCCATTCAACAAACACAATGATATTTTATAAAATGTTTATATGAAATAAATTATGTAATGCAAAAATGTAAACACTGATTATTTATTTGAGTAGACAATTATTTAAGTACATTGTGATAGTTTCGCTTAATATTTGTAATTAAAACTATTATTTTTCTAACATAATCATATAGTTAATATTTTGATTGCAAGGTCAAATACTCAAGTAAACAGACCAAAAAACACCCATATTGTTTATTGATTTGATTTGAAGTTATAAATTATATAAATTGTTACTATAATTCACATTAACTAAGCACGTTATTATCTAAGATTACTAATTTTGGGTATTATGTAATATCCATATTCCTATTACCTTGTATTTTTATTTAAAGATATATATATATATATATATATATATATATATATATATATATATATATATATATACAATGATTACAGATATTACTATTTAAATTGTATCTACATAAAGTAATATTGAATAGCGAAATCATAAAAGTAAGATATCAAACTTGATAATTAAATGGTAAATAAAACATCTACATTTTTGAAAAACGTTGTATTACACCTGTCTACATATCACATAACCGAGTACAATATATGATGTATCGATCTAATAATAAATTATATGGTATATATATATATATATATATATCGTATATCATTATGAATGATATAGAATATAGTGTTTAATAATATAACTATAATGAGATATAAAGTGTATAGCATATTAAACAGTCTCGTATCGATCACTGATTATATAAAATTGATATTCAGTATTATGTTGCATAATAACTACGTATGTCACTCCTATTATTTATGATAATAATCAGAATTATTTTAATCATAATATTAATATTATATTATGATTAAAATGATGTTCTATTCTCTAATATAGTATCTATGATATGTAATTATATATATATATATATATATTATAGTTATATATATATATATATATATATATATATATATATATATATCGAAATACATATCATAGATAAAATAAATACATATATACTCTATAAGAGAGAGTCTCCCTATATGAGAGAGTCTCCCTATATGAAAAAGTAGGCATTTGAGAATAATATTAATATTATAATATTAATAATTAATAATAAACTAACTCCACTGATATCCGCAGTATTCTGAAATGTAACGATCATTAATATAATATAATATAATATAATATAATATAATATAATGTAATGTAATGTAATGTAATGTAATGTAATGTAATGTAATGTAATGTAATGTAATGTAATGTAATGTAATGTAATGTAATGTAATGTAATGTAATGTAATGTAATGTAATGTAATGTAATGTAATGTAATGTAATGTAATGTAATGTAATGTAATGTAATGTAATGTAATGTAATGTAATGTAATGTAGTGTAGTGTAGTGTAGTGTAGTGTAGTGTAGTGTAGTGTAGTGTAGTGTAGTGTAGTGTAGTGTAGTGTAGTGTAGTGTAGTGTAGTGTAGTGTAGTGTAGTGTAGTGTAGTGTAGTGTAGTGTAGTGTAGTGTAGTGTAGTGTAGTGTAGTGTAGTGTAATGTAGTGTAATGTAGTGTAATGTAGTGTAATGTAGTGTAATGTAATGTAATGTAATGTAATGTAATGTAATGTAATGTAATGTAATGTAATGTAATGTAATGTAATGTAATGTAATGTAATGTAATGTAATGTAATGTAATGTAATGTAATGTAATGTAATGTAATGTAATGTAATGTAATGTAATGTAATGTAATGTAATGTAATGTAATGTAATGTAATGTAATGTAATGTAATGTAATGTAATGTAATGTAATGTAATGTAATGTAATGTAATGTAATGTAATGTAATGTAATGTAATGTAATGTAATGTAATGTAATGTAATGTAATGTAATGTAATGTAATGTAATGTAATGTAATGTAATGTAATGTAATGTAATGTAATGTAATGTAATGTAATGTAATGTAATGTAATGTAATGTAATGTAATGTAATGTAATGTAATGTAATGTAATGTAATGTAATGTAATGTAATGTAATGTAATGTAATGTAATGTAATGTAATGTAATGTAATGTAATGTAATGTAATGTAATGTAATGTAATGTAATGTAATGTAATGTAATGTAATGTAATGTAATGTAATGTAATGTAATGTAATGTAATGTAATGTAATGTAATGTAATGTAATGTAATGTAATGTAATGTAATGTAATGTAATGTAATGTAATGTAATGTAATGTAATGTAATGTAATGTAATGTAATGTAATGTAATGTAATGTAATGTAATGTAATGTAATGTAATGTAATGTAATGTAATGTAATGTAATGTAATGTAATGTAATGTAATGTAATGTAATGTAATGTAATGTAATGTAATGTAATGTAATGTAATGTAATGTAATGTAATGTAATGTAATGTAATGTAATGTAATGTAATGTAATGTAATGTAGTGTAATGTAATGTAGTGTAATTTAATGTAGTGTAATTTAATGTAGTGTAATTTAATGTAGTGTAATTTAATGTAGTGTAATTTAATGTAGTGTAATTTAATGTAGTGTAATTTAATGTAGTGTAATTTAATGTAGTGTAATTTAATGTAGTGTAATTTAATGTAGTGTAATTTAATGTAGTGTAATTTAATGTAGTGTAATTTAATGTAGTGTAATTTAATGTAGTGTAATTTAATGTAGTGTAATTTAATGTAGTGTAATTTAATGTAGTGTAATTTAATGTAGTGTAATTTAATGTAGTGTAATTTAATGTAGTGTAATTTAATGTAGTGTAATTTAATGTAGTGTAATTTAATGTAGTGTAATTTAATGTAGTGTAATTTAATGTAGTGTAATTTAATGTAGTGTAATTTAATGTAGTGTAATTTAATGTAGTGTAATTTAATGTAGTGTAATTTAATGTAGTGTAATTTAATGTAGTGTAATTTAATGTAGTGTAATTTAATGTAGTGTAATTTAATGTAGTGTAATTTAATGTAGTGTAATTTAATGTAGTGTAATTTAATGTAGTGTAATTTAATGTAGTGTAATTTAATGTAGTGTAATTTAATGTAGTGTAATTTAATGTAGTGTAATTTAATGTAGTGTAATTTAATGTAGTGTAATTTAATGTAGTGTAATTTAATGTAGTGTAATTTAATGTAGTGTAATTTAATGTAGTGTAATTTAATGTAGTGTAATTTAATGTAGTGTAATTTAATGTAGTGTAATTTAATGTAGTGTAATTTAATGTAGTGTAATTTAATGTAGTGTAATTTAATGTAGTGTAATTTAATGTAGTGTAATTTAATGTAGTGTAATTTAATGTAGTGTAATTTAATGTAGTGTAATTTAATGTAGTGTAATTTAATGTAGTGTAATTTAATGTAGTGTAATTTAATGTAGTGTAATTTAATGTAGTGTAATTTAATGTAGTGTAATTTAATGTAGTGTAGTGTAGTGTAGTGTAGTGTAGTGTAGTGTAGTGTAGTGTAGTGTAGTGTAGTGTAGTGTAGTGTAGTGTAGTGTAGTGTAGTGTAGTGTAGTGTAGTGTAGTGTAGTGTAGTGTAGTGTAGTGTAGTGTAGTGTAGTGTAGTGTAGTGTAGTGTAGTGTAGTGTAGTGTAGTGTAGTGTAGTGTAGTGTAGTGTAGTGTAGTGTAGTGTAGTGTAGTGTAGTGTAGTGTAGTGTAGTGTAGTGTAGTGTAGTGTAGTGTAGTGTAGTGTAGTGTAGTGTAGTGTAGTGTAGTGTAGTGTAGTGTAGTGTAGTGTAGTGTAGTGTAGTGTAGTGTAGTGTAGTGTAGTGTAGTGTGGTGTGGTGTGGTGTGGTGTGGTGTGGTGTGGTGTGGTGTGGTGTGGTGTGGTGTAGTGTAGTGTAGTGTAGTGTAGTGTAGTGTAGTGTAGTGTAGTGTAGTGTAGTGTAGTGTAGTGTAGTGTAGTGTAGTGTAGTGTAGTGTAGTGTAGTGTAGTGTAGTGTAGTGTAGTGTAGTGTAGTGTAGTGTAGTGTAGTGTAGTGTAGTGTAGTGTAGTGTAGTGTAGTGTAGTGTAGTGTAGTGTAGTGTAGTGTAGTGTAGTGTAGTGTAGTGTAGTGTAGTGTAGTGTAGTGTAGTGTAGTGTAGTGTAGTGTAGTGTAGTGTAGTGTAGTGTAGTGTAGTGTAGTGTAGTGTAGTGTAGTGTAGTGTAGTGTAGTGTAGTGTAGTGTAGTGTAGTGTAGTGTAGTGTAGTGTAGTGTAGTGTAGTGTAGTGTAGTGTAGTGTAGTGTAGTGTAGTGTAGTGTAGTGTAGTGTAGTGTAGTGTAGTGTAGTGTAGTGTAGTGTAGTGTAGCGTAGCGTAGCGTAGCGTAGCGTAGCGTAGCGTAGCGTAGCGTAATGTAATGTAATGTAATGTAATGTAATGTAATGTAATGTAATGTAATGTAATGTAATGTAATGTAATGTAATGTAATGTAATGCAATGCAATGCAATGCAATATAATATAATCTAACATTCGTTCTCCAAACGATGGTAGAATTATATATTTATGGTATATAGATTTATTAATATGAACTTTTTGTTTAGCTTTGGTAACTATTATTTATAGATGTACACAAATATTTACGCATATAAATAAATTTATACCTCATAAATCCTATATATTAAAAATGCTAGTTTTTAATGAAATATATACAACTTCGTTAATGATATACAATAATATGATATATAATAATATAAAATTATCGTATGTGTTATTAAGCTAAAGAAACACGTACATCGTACGACGTACTCTCGATGTAATATATCACCTTTTCCATTTATAAATAAGTCAATATTATCAAACATTAGTTATATATGGTATACACGCACGCACACACACACACACACACACACACACACACACACACACACACACACACACACACACACACACACACACACACACACACACACACACACATACACACACACGAACATACACATACGCACACACACGCACACACACACACACACATATATATATATATTATGAATTGAAATTAAAAATCCAGGATAAAGTACAATTTTAAAGTGCACTTGATAATTGTTCTTTATACCTTTATACTGAATACATATATAACAATATATATATTTAAATTGTATATGCTAATTTATTCTAGCTTATTCCAAGGAAATAGTGATATATAAGGCTACATCTAAGGAGATAATAATAATATTGATACATATGTTTATAAACATAAAGTGTACTAACCATTATCAATGCTTCTACTTTGTGGGTTGATTAAACAAATATATGCTGCAATGGGTATACACCAAGTATAATAAATTTTGTAATAGTATAGATATGTGTATTTTATTTATATTATTAATAAACAAAATTATTATTATTCTAAAATAGTTTTATCAAAAACAAATTATTATGTAAAAATAAAATAAAATATTTATATTATCGTTAACTAATAATATTAAAATCTTTAATATTAAATTCCAAATTATATTTTTAAATTATATAATTTTTCAGTTAATTAGAGATTAATGTATTTATAAGCTAGTTAAATGTATTATTTGTTATATGTAATACATATTTACTTGTTATATTTATAATAATAACGAGAAGTAAATGATAACAATAATAACATAGAAAATGTTAATGAAATCAGTTTTCAAACGAATAGAAAACATTTCATATTTCATATTTATTATTTAGGGTTAAAAAGGGCACCCTTAAGTTAAAGCATTTGTGAATTATGTAATTGTTATTATTTATTCGCATTATTAAATAAATGAAGTAAACCAACGATTTTTAAGTTATTTTTAGTCATCCAACATAACTTTCTAACGAATTTATAGAATTCTAGTATGTTATGCAAGTAAGTAAGGTGTAGATGATACGTAGTCTGAATGAATATTTGTATTATGTAAATTATAATAAATTTAATTAGAACCATTATTCATTAATTAAAAAAATATAATATGGAATAAAGATACATAGTTTATTAATCTTTCCTTTTGTATATATACACAATAGTGTACGGCATACACTATACGTACTACACATACTATAGTGTATGCACAGTGTGTGACCTTTATTCTATAGCGATATCTTATTATAGATTATTTTATAGTTTATATAAGGTGATTTGTTATATGTTTTAACATGAATAGATAGTAATTTTCTACAATTAAACTGTAGATATAATCCCACTTTTTCCCACTATCTACAGTGGAAATAAGGGGAATATTTATATATGTAAATTATATATATATATATATATATGTATATATATATATATATATGTATATATATATATATATATATATATATATATATATATGTGCGTGTATGTATGTTTGTGTATGTATGTGTGTATGTGTGTGTATGTGTATATATATGTGTGTGTGTATGTATGTGTGTATGTGTGTGTATGTTTATGTATATATGTATGTGTGTGTGCGTGTCTTTAAAATATACTAGTAAACGTAAACGACTAAACGTGGGTTGATGATACGTCCAACTACTTGGAACCGGGTAATTATTAAATAAATTGTTAATTATTACTTATTACTTATTACTTATTAATATAAAACAAATAGAAAATTATAAAGCATTCAAAAAAATTACAATTATTTTATATAAATTCATAATAACTAATAATTTACAAAAACTATATCTAAGTTCATTTACAGATGTCAATGATTATAACTGAATACGAATTCAAATCCATATTTGACTCTTTCATGTATAAATTATTATACTTTAATTATATCACTGCTTATACCAGAGTATACTTTTATACTCTACTAAACGCTCGGATCCTACCAGTAGAACCCGAGTATATTGGTGTATTTGTATAGATTTACATATTGTGGCATATATAATATATATAGTATATATAGTATATCTAGTATACATAGTGTATATAGTATATATAGTATATATGTAGTCGAGATTATCATATATTTAGGCATGTTGCAATTGAACTCATGATCACGGACCTGCTGAATTTATATTGTATTTGAGTCGTGATCATGTTGTCTTCGATACTTATCAGTTTGTTGTTGGAATGCAAATTAGTGTTCTGTCATGCTACATGTAGCTAAGGAGAATTCATAGAAAACTCTGATTTGGGTACACGATGCTGACTACCTCGGTTTTAAAGATATTTTAACTATAAAAGTCCTTAAAGTTAATTGACCGAGATGTTAGATTCGATGTTAATACAACGAGCATATGTATACGAGACTAGGTTGCAGTTATATTTATATCAAATATTTTTTAAATTTTATAATTAAATATTTTTTGTTTGTGTCGGTATTTATAATTGTTTGTAATTATGGTATTGGTATGACGTTTTGTTTCATTTACATATAAGTATCTTGTTCTAGAAATATAAATAACACTAATATAGATATTCCCAAATGAGTATACAGAAAACCGTCTAATATCGATTACGACTTATTTCCAGGTGATTGATTTGACTATTCCGACTTGCCTACTATTACACCACGTTATCTTAACGAATTCCAACTCATTTACTCGACTGCCAAACATCATGTCATACCCTTGACATTGTTTAATACCTTACTGGTTTGGCATGTCGTCTATTAAACGATTAAACCGCAAAACTAAACACAAAATTAATGCTCACAAATTTCCTGACACTTTTAATAACTTAATCCTTATGCACGGTCTCTATACAATCAATTGTTAAGTCGGGCACGTACCATCAGAATATACGTAAGAACATTTACGTTAATTTTAAACAATAGTATCGTCTTTACAGATCAATTACTCGGTCGAATAAAGACGACAAATTACCCAAACACTGTTCATAAAATACCGTGCAACAAGCTTTTTAATGTTTTCTATGATAAGCTGAATGATACTTGTAACTTAATTAATTCAGAGCTTATCAAACTATCGCATACTATTAATAACTGGATTTTACTATTAGTAGTTGATTTTTAGACAATATTCTTCTATTAAATAAAAATAAGACAGAACTGTTAAATATAAATTGTTCAGATGTTAAGTTCCCCGTAGTGATGTATGGCGATACTATAATAAAACCATTATTAAAAGTTAAAAGTTTATTTTTTATAAACGATAATAGGCTTTCATGTATTACATAAATATCAAATATATGTACAACCGCCAATATAGCTTTATATAAAATTAAAGCCATAAGTAAATGTATTAACCATAAGGCATGTATATTATGGATACAATCGTTCGTATTCTCTCATATTGACTACGAAAACTCACTTCATTGCAACTTACCAAACTATAGATTTGAAAAACTTTGTATGATAATTCGCACTTCTATATAGATAACATTTAAATTTACTTGATGCTGATAAGAGTTTATTCCTTAAATTTGTAATTATAGTCCAATATAAAATCTATGCTACTCTTACTTCTACACTATCTACTTTAAATAGATATTATTTCCCTCGGTCATCCCTTAGACCTGCCATGTCAGTAAAACTTAATCTACTAAAATACAG
>OZ038312.1:35527341-35549841 GCA_964035775.1 Osedax frankpressi | reverse complement strand
TTTATTTTTATATTTATATTTTTTTATTATGTTAATACTGAATTAATAATCATAATATTCGCGAATGTTATTTGTATGTTTGAGTATATGAAATACATTAACTTATCATAAGTAGATAAACTAAAACAGTCCAATATCAGACGATATACTCTAATATTATTTTATATTGTAATTATACAATACATATTTATACAATATTGAATACATAATAGTATTAAGGTGATTACCATATTACCATGGTATGAACTCACTACAATAATGGAAGTTGTCTCATCCAATATCAATAGAAATTACATTTATATATATATTCTATTGTCATATCATCAATTACGAAGTGGAAGTAATATTCTATAATGTATATATTCTATAGTGTATATTGTCCATGGTGTATATCTTCTATATAGATATAAACTATAATGTGTATATCTTTAAAATAAGAAATTCTATTTAGTGATGTATGGACATGGATAATTTTTGCGGATTTTACCGCCTACTTTCTAACGTGATCCAATAATTGAAATTACGTAATGTATGTATTGTCAAACTATTAGATACGATGTTGATAATTAATTGATGTTACCTCGAAGATGATCATTAAACAATGACACTAATTAGTAATGATAACTGATGCCGGCCAATATACTTAATTAATAATTAGTTAATAATTAATAACTTTTTATATATATGATTTATTAATATGAAATTAATGACCCATTAGCCAAATATTATAATAGACAATAGTATAATACAACTACGTGACTACTAAATACTTAGGAATTATTATCACTGACAACCTATGGATATCTAATAATAAGACTAACATTAAAAATAAACAAATGAAGGTTTACAAATGGAATTTGTAAAATTAAAATATTCTGGTAAATAAAATATGTCATCTAATTTCAATATTTTATATATTTTACATGTAAACTACTAAATAATTATTTAATTTAGTAACTATCGAGATAGTAATTACTTAAAACTACCGACACCAATTTATTTTACCCTATATCAATAAATCTAATTTATTTAGGTGACGGGTCCTTTCATCACATTGTTCCGATTATTTGGCACTTTACTTCGGTTTAGCAAATTTAAAATTATATAATTCATTAGATTATTTTTTCTATTTGTTCTTCTTGAAGTTTGATAATAGAATCTGCTATTAAATATTATGTATTTCATCATGATCATAAGATTGATTACTTTGGTTGAACTATTATATCTAGTTTGTAAGCTATTATGTATGTTATGCAAGTGAATTGAAGGTATCTAGTTTCACAAGTAATCATTTTTAATATAATAACTGGCTATCTTTATAATAAGTACGTAAATATTTTAGCTTCATCTAGGACATAATCTATGTTAGTTAATTATTTGAAGAAATTAATTAGAAAAACAGGGAGATATATGTATTTGAATAGTGTGATTTTATATATTTATGTAATTGTTATATGTTATATATGAATAATATCAAATCCTCTGCATATCACAAATCCCAGGAAACCATCCAGATCATTTTAGTTTTTATGTTTTATCATTTTTATATTTCATCATGTTATATAATAAAAATGAAAATATATTTTATCATTAAAATATCTTTTGTATATTTATTTTTTAAATAATTATGTAAGATTCTATAATATTTGTGAATATTGTACATTAGTATATCACATATGTTAACAGACTAGTATATCACATATGTTAACACTCTATTGTAATGAATAAATATTATTATATTTAAAAACAATCTAAAGATATCTAATAATCTTGAATCATTCTATTAACATATATTAAGATCTAGATGATATGATTATTAACTTCCATAACTGCTATATTGATTATATTACATAATAATATAATACTATAAATACTGAAATCGATCCTTGATACCTCAACATGTTTTTGCTACCGTAGGCTCTACAATAAATTCATTATGACAAATAGATCATACGGACTAGATACAACTGGGATAATAGACCTAGAAGATGCGACAAATGACCCTTAAGATGTCTCCCAGTTTTAATTTGCGTACTTCCAGCTTTCTTCCAGACGAGTAGATGTTGGCTTTCATCGAATGCCGTTCGTTAATACCGTTGTACCTCATTTCAGATGGCTAGCATTGACGCGGGTATTGATACCGACTGCATGACGTTAACTCGTTTTCTGCTGGCCGAGCAGAGGAAACATCCTCACGCCACCGGAGATTTGACCCAGTTGATGAATGCCATTACCACCGCCGTAAAAGCTATTTCCGCTGCAGTGAGAAAAGCTGGAATTGCCGGATTGTTAGAGAAATAATGTATATATATGATACAATACGAGTAAATAGATATCATTTAATGGAAAACTAATTTTAACATGGACATTTAATTAAATATTAGAATGTATTATAGGAATTATAGGTTTTTTTAAAGCATTCATTGAAATTAGTATAAAGTTACATATGATTTTTCCAAGAATCTTTAACAATACTTATAGAGTGATTTGAATATATTCAAATAATATAAAATAGTAAACTAAATATATAATAAATTGTACTAAATATATTTAATTTTATATTATTTAATATTTTTAGAGGATTTTAAAGTTTTTATATTGAAACAACATTTTTGTTGGGATATAATTCATAGTTTATAAAAATATATAATTCATTTTGACAACTTTGACAATGTATAACTTTTTTATAATCATGTTAAATCTACATGCAAAATGTTGATTGAAATCTACATGTAAATAAAGTATTTTTTAATTTCGTTTCAAGGTGACCATTACTAATTTAAACTTAAATTAAGTTTCTTAATCTTATCGTAAGTTCTTATCAGTAATTCTTGCCTATTGAGTTACACTCTATGAGGTACTCTAGTGTACTTTGACCAATTTAAGGACTTATTAGTAAATAAACACTAGTCTTACATCTATCCTTTATAGTATATGGTAGTCAAGTGCTTATGTGAAATTTACTTTTTATGTTTTATATTTTAATTCAGCTGATTAATAGACTTTCTATCTAAATATACATTGAACTAGCAATATATATTTGGGCCTCATTAAATACTTACTAATAAAGATACTTTACTAATTCATAATCGTTGTCTAAGAAAAGCGCGCACATTTATCTGATTTCTCATTAACTCATACTTCCTCATACGTTTACTACCTGCGCTTTATTAGACCGTTGTACTAAAGTCTCGCAGTGATTTATTAATTTTATGATTTAATAATTTTGATATAATCCTTTCATGAGTCTAAAAATAAAAAATAATATAAAAGTATATGAAATTACCTGGATGTTTTGCTGGTCTATCATTAGTAGTTTCTAATTCAACTGAATATCTTATTGCGATGACATGAATGTCTTATTGCGATGACATAAATGTCTTATTGCGATGGTATGAATGTCTTATTGCGATGATATGAATATCTTATTGCGATGACATGAATGTCTTATTGCGATGACATGAATACATTATTGCGATGACATGAATGTCTTATTGCGATGGTATGAATGTCTTATTGCGATGATATGAATATCTTATTGCGATGTCATGAATGTCTTATTGCGATGACATGAATATCTTATTGCGATGATATGAATATCTTATTGCGATGGTATGAATGTCTTATTGCGATGATATGAATATCTTATTGCGATGACATGAATATCTTATTGCGATGACATGAATATCTTATTGCGATGATATGAATGTCTTATTGCGATGACATGAATGTCTTATTGCGATGACATGAATATCTTATTGCGATGACATGAATATCTTATTGCGATGATATGAATGTCTTATTGCGATGACATGAATGTCTTATTGCGATGACATGAATGTCTTATTGCGATGACATGAATATCTTATTGCGATGACATGAATGTCTTATTGCGATGATATGAATATCTTATTGCGATGATATGAATGTCTTATTGCGATGATATGAATGTCTTATTGCGATGACATGAATGTCTTATTGCGATGACATGAATGTCTTATTGCGATGACATGAATATCTTATTGCGATGACATGAATGTCTTATTGCGATGGTATGAATGTCTTATTGCGATGACATGAATATCTTATTGCGATGATATGAATGTCTTATTGCGATGACATGAATGTCTTATTGCGATGATATGAATGTCTTATTGCGATGACATGAATGTCTTATTGCGATGATATGAATGTCTTATTGCGATGATATGAATGTCTTATTGCGATGACATGAATGTCTTATTGCGATGACATGAATGTCTTATTGAGATGATATGAATATCTTATTGCGATGATATGAATGTCTTATTGTCAACTCTCTCGTGCGTTGACCCCCCACCATTAAGTTGAACCCTATCCCTGGTGTTGCAGGTACGGTATCTCAGGTCATGAAAATGTGACCGGCGATCAGGTGAAAAAACTCGACGTGCTCTCCAACGATTTGTTCATCAACATGCTGAGGTCGTCGTTTGCTACCTGCCTCATGGTCTCCGAGGAGAATGAGTTGGTTATCGAAGTTGACCTCGAGAAACAGGTCCGAATTATATAATGGACTCCGTTCAATTTGTAAACGCTCTGTATGTTTACGGCAAAATACACTTTTCAATTGTAATTCTTGAATAGTGTGTATCTTGAATAGTGTATATCTTGAATAGTGTATATCTTGAATAGTGTATATCTTGAATAGTGTGTATCTTGAATAGTGTATATCTTGAATAGTGTGTATCTTGAATAGTGTATATCTTGAATAGTGTATATCTTGAATAGTGTGTATCTTGAATAGTGTATATCTTGAATAGTGTATATCTTGAATAGTGTATATCTTGAATAGTGTATATCTTGAATAGTGTATATCTTGAATAGTGTATATCCTGAATAGTGTATATCTTGAATAGTGTATATCTTGAATAGTGTATATCCTGAATAGTGTATATCTTGAATAGTGTATATCTTGAATAGTGTATATCCTGAATAGTGTATATCTTGAATAGTGTATATCTTAAATAGTGTATATCTTGAATAGTGTATATTCTGCAGTGTTTTGAGAGTGTAACAAGTTTGATTATTAGAATACCCTTTTTTTAATTACATTTTTTCCCTCACGGAAAAATGTTTATAGGGAAAATATTACCACATTATAAAAATCCATATTTCAAATATATTTGATTACCATCAAGTTCATATTAATATTAAATATATAAACCAGTCATAGCATGTCCTCAGACTGTTGATAGTTTGTTGATAGATTGCTACCTTACTCAACCTCACTGGTGCCTGGTTTAATGTTTATATTTAGAGTGCGTAAAACTTAACTGCCCCTTATCACTCGTGGTGATACTTGGACATGATCTGTGTGTTATACTCTGCTAGAGGTTCTATATGTTATTAATGTATGCATACAATCCATGTATATATATATATATATATTGTTTGTATATGTTTTCAGGGTAAATACATTGTTTGCTTTGATCCTCTGGATGGTTCTTCAAATATCGATTGTCTTGTTTCTATTGGAACTATTTTTGCAATCTACAAGAGGGTTTTTATGATTATCGTATTACATTCTTACATAAGTTTGAATTACTTAAAAGTCTTATTTCTCGAGGTGTTGTTTGTAGTATGTATTTGTCGTGGTATTACGCGATACAACTGCGAATTCCATGAAAACCGTCTCGATCCTCTGTTACTCTCCGGCCATCGTACGACGTAACCCCTTACGTAATCGCACTCGCAGACCGACAACAACCGAGTGAACCCTAAAGATGCCCTGCAACCGGGCACGGATATCGTAGCGGCTGGATACGCAATGTACGGTAGCGCCACCGCGCTCGTTATGTCCGTCGGCCAAGGCAACGGAGTACAAATGTTCATGTTGGACCCCGTTAGTCGCGTTACCTTACAATTATTAATACGCGAATAATGCACTCGAATACTACTTTGGAAATCAACTGTATCGCGTTACATAGATTTATTTTTAAATTAACTCACAACCTAACACTAGTTCAACATCTACTCCTTCCTAAATACCTTTAAACTTACTACATAAATAAACTAAATGCCCTTAAATGCCACTCTGTTAATATCTATTTCATTGCTTATATTTTGCATTGATAAAAGTGAATATATAACAACCACATCTATAATGTCTCTCCGGTGTACTCCGTTACACTCTCCTGCAGATGATTGGGGAGTTCATTCTCACCGAGAAAAACATCAAGATCAAGAACCGCGGAAAGATCTACTCTCTGAACGAGGGCTACGAAGCGAAGTGGTTGCCGGCCGTCAAGGAGTACGTCAGGCAGAAGAAGTACCCCACCTCGGGGTCCGCCTATAGGGCTCGCTACATCGGCTCCATGGTGGCCGACGTACATCGCACCCTAGTTTACGGCGGTATCTTTGGATACCCTGCCACTACGGATATGCCAAAGGGCAAACTCCGACTGCTTTACGAATGTAATCCGATGGCCTACATTATCGAACAGGTTCGTGATTAGACCAAAGTATAGTAAATACTTGCGATATTCGACTACATTTTATAAGATACTTATCTATGATCCTGAACGCGTTGCTTCAAAATCTTTGGATACTTCACTAATTATTCTTTTTCATGCAGGCTGGAGGTTTGGCTACTACAGGCACTGAACGAGTACTTGAAATAAAGCCAGAATACATACACCAACGTTGCCCCATCTTCCTCGGCAGTAAGCTCGATGTAGAAGATTTGAAGGCTTGCTTCAGTAAATTTGCATAATTTCTCTTTTTTGTTAATAATTATTAGTGCCAAGAACCATTATTAAGGCGTAAATCAATACCGGTATTTTTCATTCGTAAATCATTTCAATGATCACTACACGGGATGTAAAGTTATTACAGAAATATATTTAAAATTCAGAACTTTATTTTTTATTTCAATCTTTCTCTATTGTTTTCATTGCGGGTTTTGTGAATCATGTCTATATCGAATGGTGTTCTATAAGTTTGTAACAAAATAATATCTTTAGTGGATTGGTTTAATATTAATTAAACATTCTATTATTCTGGATAGCCAATGTATTTATTTCGTGTAGAGGTTACTTCTGCTTTTGACTGAATCCTTTTTATAGTAATATATTTATTTATTTTGTTTCTACATAGTTAATTGAAATAACATGTTAACAATAGTGTATATGATCTCGACTTCATTAGAGATGAAAATGCGATTCGCTGAAAACATTTGTTTTCGAGAATATTGAATATAGTTGTAGTGGTGGTGAAGATCTGTTGTTATTTAATTCCATTCATTGGGTTCAATTATATGGAAAGCTGTCTCGAGTGATTAGAATTGGAGAAATAAATAAAAGAGCTTAAGTTGCAGGTGATCAGTCAAAAAGCTGAAACTAATGAAGATTTATAAAGTAGGTTTAATATCAAAAGTTTGTGGTTGAGAGCCAGACAAGACCTTCATGAAGTAATATGAATATTGTTATTAAAAATTACTTTTTTTGTAATTTTATCAAAGGTTCAATATATATTAAATGAATTCAAATAACAAATACTGGAGTAAGTTGAGTTACATGCAAGTTGCAACAATTGATTTACTAATTCCATATAAATTATAATATTTAGATTTTGTTGAGAAATAAATGATGATGTTTTATAATTTGTATTAAAGCAAAATTAAATGTTGCATAGCATCTGAAGTGGTAGTTTGTTGATGTTTTGTTGGTTAGTTTCGACCCATTTTATGATATATGTTAGACAGTATGGATGTTCTTCAAGTTCATCGGGAGATATTATACAAGTATCTGTAATATAAACTGTATCAATATGCAATGCAATATAATAATATATGTTTTTTATTTATTCAAATTATAATAAATTATTAGTTTTAAATATTCATAAATTTACTTTATTGTGGAAAGTTTATTCAGATATATGATATATACATTACTATGACATAGTACTTAATACTCACACACATACGTTTTTCTATGTAGCATGACAGGCAATTTATTCATTATGTTTGTGATTACATTTTATTGTAAGTTATAAATACAATTGTATTAAATATAGTTATGAAATGAATGTTCTTTATTTTGTAGTAGTTAATCGCAAGGTAATATTATTTGTAGGTTGTATTTATTACTAGTACTACTAAAATTAGAAGCTATATTCAATTGAACTATATTTTGGCATGACAACAATTTAAATATTGTAAATCAAACTATAATCTGTAGAATTTGCTTTTGAAAGATGGGTTATATTAAGCTATATCAGCATATTTTCACTATATCGTTTGTAAAAGTGAATTGAAATTATTATAGTATCACTAATATTTATTTTTATATACTTACGATATAGATAATCATCTATATGTATTAGTTAGATTCCACATATTTTTAAAAAGTTGCTGGAATTGTTATAGGAAAATTGGGAAATCTAGTTACAAATATAAGCGAGATATTAATTATTAAAATAGACACACTTAAAATTAGATATTAAATATTCAATTACAATATTAATTAAATAAACAGTTCAATAATATTCCTATAAATTTATTGATATGAATAACTATATAATTATTATTTAATAACTAGTAATACTATATTATAGAAATTACAAGAATATGCCTGTAGAATATTTCAAGCAAGTTTCTTATTTTTTCTTAATGGCAATTTCTTACAACGTTGAGCATACATCCTCTTCATCAGCAAGTACATCGCTGTTTAAATGATATTTGTTAGAATTTGCAAGGCGTGTAGTGAATTATTTTGTCAACATTTATAATAAATACATTTAATTCATAAAGTAGTGAATCAGATAATGAAGTAGTGGTCTAATATTTAAAATCTACTCTTTTAAAGGTTCAATATTTTCGTTATTTGTAGATCTACTCCATATGATCTCCGTTTTTCTGGAACAATCATAAAATTGGAATGTATTTAAATGTAAAAACGCCTAAATACCTAATATTAAAACAGCTCTACTATATATACTATATATTCTAGATACACTATATATAGTATATATAGTATATATACTATATATACTATATATAGTATATATAGTGTATATAGTATATATAGTATATCTAGAATATATAGTATATCTAGTATATAAATTTTTTAAATGAGGGCTGGTATATATCCCATATATATTCTGGTCTGTCTCAACAAGTTTTATTAAAATTCCAGTTGCATAAGCCATATTTAATAAATTTAATTTTTAAATATAGAATATTTATTTGATTACAAAAATTGCAGAATCCCCGAGTCATTATAATTCAACTTGAGGAATTTTAGGTGAAAAATTGTGATGGAATTTAATCCGATATGAACAACTTATAAGCATAGTACTCTAACACTAGTTTCCTAACTCTAGTGCTTAAACGTTCTAACTCTAATTCTCTAACTCTAGAGCTCTAACTCCAGTACTTTAAATCATCTTAGTCGAAGGAAAAACCGAAAAAGCCTGCTTCGGCGGTAGAATGTCATGTAACATTGCGTAACATCTAGATAAACTATTGCAGCCACAGAGCCTGTACGCGCGGAGCCAATAGCTTACCCGGCAAGGAGAGTAGCATGTAGCATCGAATGAAGACGGGGAAGGAAAATGCGAAATTGTAGTGGTTGGGCAGCACCAGGCTGAACCTCAACGACTTCTGCAACAGCGGCAAGGACCTGATAACAATGTAACCTGCAAATGTGTAAATAGGTAGTTTAATGCACTACCACAGTTACCACTACTACCACCACCACTACCATTACCACCACTACCACTACCACCACTACCATTACCACTACCACTACCATTACCACCACCACTACCACCACTACCACCACTACCATTACCACTACCATTACCACTACCACCACCACCACTACCACTACCACTACCACCACTACCACTACCACAACTACCACCACTACCATTACCACTACCACCACTACCACCACTACCACCACTACCACTAACACTACCACTACCACCACTATCACTACTACCACCACCACTACCATTACCGCTACCACCACTACCATTACCACTACCATTACCACCACCACTACCACTACCACTACCACCACTACCACTACCACAACTACCACCATTACCACCACCACCACTACCACCACCAAAACCACCATTACCATCACCACCACTACCAGCACTACCACTACCACTACCACCACTACCACAACTACCACAACTACCACCACTACCACCACTACAACCACTACCACTACCACCACTACCACTACCACCACTACCATTATCACTACCACCACTACCACTACCACCACTACAACTACCACCACTACTAGTACCACTATCACCACTACCACCACTACCATTACCACCACCAAAACCACCATTACCATCACCACCACTACCAACACTACCACTACCACTACCACCACTACCACTACTACCACCACTACCACCACTACCACCACTACCATTACCACTACCATTACCACTACCACCACCACCACTACCACTACCACTACCACCACTACCACTACCACAACTACCACCACTACCATTACCACTACCACCACTACCACCACTACCACCACTACCACTAACACTACCACTACCACCACTATCACTACCACCACCACCACTACCATTACCGCTCCACCACTACCATTACCACTACCATTACCACCACCACTACCACTACCACTACCACCACTACCACTACCACAACTACCACCATTACCACCACCACCACTACCACCACCAAAACCACCATTACCATCACCACCACTACCAGCACTACCACTACCACTACCACCACTACCACAACTACCACAACTACCACCACTACCACCACTACAACCACTACCACTACCACCACTACCACTACCACCACTACCACTACCACCACTACAACTACCACCACTACCACTACCACCACTACCACCACTACCACTACCACTACCACCACTACCACTATCACTACCACTATCACTACCACCACCACCACTACCATTACCGCTACCACAACTACCACCACTACCACCACTACCACCACTACCACCACCACCACCACCACTATCACTACCAGCACTACCACCACTACCACTACCACAACTACCACCACTACCATTACCACCACCACCACTACCACCACCAAAACCACCATTACCATCACCACCACTACCAGCACTACCACTACCACTACCACCACTACCACAACTACCACAACTACCACCACTACCACCACTACCACTATCACCACCACCACTACCATTATCACTACCACCACTACCACTACCACCACTACAACTACCACCACTACTAGTACCACTATCACCACTACCACCACTACCACCACTACCATTACCACCATTACCATTACCACTACCACCACTATCACTACCACTACCACCACTAACACTACCACCACTACCATCACCACCACCACCACCACCACCACTACCACAACTACTACCACCAAAACCACCATTACCATCACCACCACTACCACCACCAAAACCACCATTACCATCACCACCACTACCACCACTACCACTACCACTACCACCACTACCACCACTACCACTACCACCACTACCACAACTACCACAACTACCACCACTACCACTACCAACACTACCACTACCACTACCATCACTACCACTACCACCACTACCACTACCACCACTACAACTACCACCACTACCACCACTACCACTAACACTACCACTACCACCACTATCACTACCACCACCACCACTACCATTACCGCTACCACCACTACCACCACTACCACCACTACCATTACCACTACCATTACCACCACCACCACTACCACTACCACTACCACCACTACCACTACCACAACTACCACCATTACCACCACCACCACTACCACCACCAAAACCACCATTACCATCACCACCACTACCAGCACTACCACTACCACTACCACCACTACCACAACTACCACAACTACCACCACTACCACCACTACAACCACTACCACTACCAACACTACCACTACCACCACTACCACTACCACCACTACCACTACCACCACTACAACTACCACCACTACCACTACCACCACTACCACCACTACCACTACCACTACCACTACCACTACCACTACCACTACCACCACTACCACTATCACTACCACCACCACCACTACCATTACCGCTACCACCACTACCACCACTACCACCACTACCACCACCACCACTACCACTACCACTACCACCACTACCACTACCACAACTACCACCACTACCATTACCACCACCACCACTACCACCACCAAAACCACCATTACCATCACCACCACTACCAGCACTACCACTACCACTACCACCACTACCACAACTACCACAACTACCACCACTACCACCACTACCACTATCACCACCACCACTACCATTATCACTACCACCACTACCACTACCACCACTACAACTACCACCACTACTAGTACCACTATCACCACTACCACCACTACCATTACCACCATTACCATTACCACTACCACCACTATCACTACCACTACCACCACTACCATCACCACCACCACCACCACCACTACCACAACTACTACCACCAAAACCACCATTACCATCACCACCACTACCACCACCAAAACCACCATTACCATCACCACCACTACCACCACTACCACTACCACTACCACCACTACCACCACTACCACAACTACCACCACTACCACCACTACCACTACTACCACTACCACCACTACCATCACCACCACCACCACTACCACCATCATCACCACCACTACCACCACTACCACCACTACTACCACTACCACCACTACCATCACCACCACCACTACCAACACCACTACCACCACCACCACCACTACTACTACTACTACTACTAGTACTACTACTAGTACTACTACTACTTATTCACTTATAATCTAATTTCTCAAGTGAAGAACTAACCTTCGAGTATGAAGCCAAGTGGGTAAAGGGGTATCCACAATGTGTAGCGCAACCAAGTGAGTAAACCAAAGTTCTTCTTAATGAGGTTGAGGGCGTAAAATGGATACCTGTTAAAAATCGGTATACTCAGACTGTGGTTTTGGTGTAACCTGTATGTAATCTGTAATATTCTCAATTGATGATACATTAGTCTCAAATATACATATGTGATAATATACAATATTGTTAATTTGTAAAGCAATATATTTACAAAGTGGTGTGAGAAGTAGTGAGAGAGAAGTAGTGAGAGAGAAGTAGTTAGAGAGAAGTAGTTAGAGAGAAGTAGTGAGAGAGAAGTAGTGAGAGAGAAGTAGTTAGAGAGAAGTAGTTAGAGAGAAGTAGTTAGAGAAAAGTAGTGAGAGAGAAGTAGTGAGAGATAAGTAGTGAGAGAGAAGTAGTGAGAGAGAAGTAGTGAGAGAGAAGTAGTGAGAGAGAAGTAGTTAGAGAGAAGTAGTGAGAGAGAAGTAGTGAGAGAGAAGTAGTGAGAGAGAAGTAGTTAGAGAGAAGTAGTTAGAGAGAAGTAGTGAGAGAGAAGTAGTGAGAGAGAAGTAGTGAGAGAGAAGTAGTGTAAGAGAAGTAGTTAGAGAGAAGTAGTGAGAGAGAAGTAGTTAGAGAGAAGTAGTGAGAGAGAAGTAGTGAGAGAGAGAAGTAGTATGGGAGAAGTAGTTAGAGAGAAGTAGTGAGAGAGAAGTAGTTAGAGAGAAGTAGTTAGAGAGAAGTAGTGAGAGAGAAGTAGTTAGAGAGAAGTAGTTAGAGAGAAGTAGTGAGAGAGAAGTAGTGAGAGAGAGAAGTAGTATGGGAGAAGTAGTTAGAGATAAGTAGTTAGAGAGAAGTAATTAGAGAGAAGTAGTGAGAGAGAAGTAGTGAGAGAGAGAAGTAGTATGGGAGAAGTAGTTAGAGAGAAGTAGTATGGGAGAAGTAGTTAGAGAGAAGTAGTTAGAGAGAAGTAGTGAGAGAGAAGTAGTGAGAGAGAAGTAGTGAGAGAGAAGTAGTGAGAGAGAAGTAGTTAGAGAGAAGTAGTGAGAGAGAAGTAGTGAGAGAGAAGTAGTTAGAGAAAAGTAGTTAGAGAGAAGTAGTGAGAGAGAAGTAGTGAGAGAGAAGTAGTGAGAGAGAAGTAGTGAGAGAGAAGTAGTTAGAGAGAAGTAGTGAAAGAGAAGTAGTGAGAGAAGTAGTTAGAGAGAAGTAGTGAGAGAGAAGTAGTTAGAGAGAAGTAGTGAGAGAGAAGTAGTGAGAGAGAAGTAGTTAGAGAGAAGTAGTTAGAGAGAAGTAGTGAGAGAGAAGTAGTGAGAGAGAAGTAGTGAGAGAGAAGTAGTTAGATAGAAGTAGTTAGAGAGAAGTACTATAAGAGAAGTAGTGAGAGAGAAGTAGTTAGAGATAAGTAGTTAGAGAGAAGTACTGTAAGAGAAGTAGTGAGAGAGAAGTAGTGAGAGAGAAGTAGTGTATGAGAAGTAGTGACAGAGAAGTAGTGACAGAGAAGTAATGAGAGAGAAGTAGTGAGAGAGAAGTAGTTAGAGGGAAGTAGTTAAAGAGAAGTAGTTAGAGAGAAGTAGTTAGAGAGAAGTAGTTAGAGAGAAGTAGTTAGAGAGAAGTAGTGAGAGAGAAGTAGTGAGAGAGAGAAGTAGTATGGGAGAAGTAGTTAGAGAGAAGTAGTATGGGAGAAGTAGTTAGAGAGAAGTAGTTAGAGAGAAGTAGTTAGAGAGAAGTAGTGAGAGAGAAGTAGTTAGAGAGAAGTAGTGATAGAGAAGTAGTGAGAGAGAAGTAGTGAGAGAGAAGTAGTGAGAGAGAAGTAGTTAGAGAGAAGTAGTGAGAGAGAAGTAGTTAGAGAGAAGTAGTTAGAGAGAAGTAGTTAGAGAGAAGTAGTGAGAGAGAAGTAGTTAGAGAGAAGTAGTTAGAGAGAAGTAGTGAGAGAGAAGTAGTTAGAGAGAAGTAGTTAGAGAGAAGTAGTGAGAGAGAAGTAGTGAGAGAGAGAAGTAGTATGGGAGAAGTAGTTAGAGAGAAGTAGTATGGGAGAAGTAGTTAGAGAGAAGTAGTTAGAGAGAAGTAGTTAGAGAGAAGTAGTGAGAGAGAAGTAGTTAGAGAGAAGTAGTTAGAGCGAAGTAGTGACAGAGAAGTAGTGACAGAGAAGTAATGAGAGAGAAGTAGTGAGAGAGAAGTAGTGAGAGAGAAGTAGTGAGAGAGAAGTAGTGAGAGAGAAGTAGTTAGAGAGAAGTAGTTAGAGAGAAGTAGTGAGAGAGAAGTAGTGAGAGAGAAGTAGTTAGAGAGAAGTAGTTAGAGAGAAGTAATGAGAGAGAAGTAATGAGAGAGAAGTAATGAGAGAGAAGTAGTTAAAGAGAAGTAGTTAGAGAGAAGTAGTTAGAGAGAAGTAGTGAGAGAGAAGTAATGAGAGAGAAGTAATGAGAGAGAAGTAGTTAAAGAGAAGTAGTTAGAGAGAAGTAGTTAGAGAGAAGTAGTTAGAGAGAAGTAGTGAGAGAGAAGTAGTTAGAGAGAAGTAGTTAGAGAGAAGTAGTGAGAGAGAAGTAATGAGAGAGAAGTAATGAGAGAGAAGTAGTTAGAGAGAAGTAGTTAGAGAGAAGTAGTTAGAGAGAAGTAGTGTAAGAGAAGCAGTTAGAGAGAAGTAGTTAGAGAGAAGTAGTTAGAGAGAAGTAGTTAGAGAGAAGTAGTTAGAGAGAAGTAGTTAGAGAGAAGTAGTGTAAGAGAAGCAGTTAGAGAGAAGTAGTTAGAGAGAAGTAGTTAGAGAGAAGTAGTTAGAGAGAAGTAGTTAGAGAGAAGTAGTTAGAGAGAAGTAGATAGAGAGTATTTAACCTGATTAATTCGATACTGCTCCACACTAATATCAAGTAGAAGAACGAGGAGCTACTTTGCAACAGCGGCTCCGGCATCACCAACACGAAGAACACCAAACTGCGGCCGAATACCTGGGAAACGGTCAGAACTGTACGCGGGCAGCTAGTCCCTTCAACATCTCTACAACACACAAACTAACATATCCCGGCGCATAGAAATAAACAGCGACAATAGAAAACATGCGCAGTATCTATTGGGCCGTTAATATCAAATCAAATTGAAGATCTCGTATGTTGGTAAATTACTAAAAGCGAAATTAGTAAATTACTTGATTTACTAATTTTTTCTATGAAATATTATATTAATAATATAATAATAACTCCAGTTTTATGAAATATTATAAATTATATAATTAATAAATACAAACTATATATATTGTATATACTAGTTTGTATTCTAATATTGTTCTTTGCTTTTTATAACAATTTTAGAATAATTGAAGAATAAATATTTATAGAAATTAGATATTATATATACATATATATATATATACATATATATATATATATATATATATATATATATATGTATATATATATATATATATATATATATATATATAATAATGATGATAATATAAATGGAAATATTATATTGAAAAAATTTACATCAAAATAAAAAAACAAACCAGAGCTCCAATACCCGTTCACCAATAACTTCTAAACCTTCTAAACCTACTGGTACCCTCCATTCAACAACCATCACTAAACATTAATTACACACGCCATTAATTATAACTCTAACACATATCCATACTCGAAAACACACTCCCAAAACCCTATTTACATCCCAACCTGTAACATCCACATGTAATTAAATTTTCAACATTCACCATCAACTTCAACCCCTAATACTTACCCCTATATTCCCCAAACCACACCAAAAACACACCCTAACTATACCTTCAACACCACTCCGCACACACCCAAAAAATTCCCCTAACCACTCCCACGATACCCACCCCTATCCACACGCCCAACACCAACCTGTATCGATGTAAACAATACATTGGTTTTCACCCATCCGAACAAAGGATGGACAATCTCCATGACCGCTGTACTGAGAACACACGCCACTTGAGCCTGAACCGACGAAAAGCATTGATTCTTGAAGTCTGCGATTCGGGCAAACGGTCAGTTGACCGCTACATATCGGTCTAGTTTTTCTCAGGAGACGCAATACTTTATAGTTCACAATGAAACATAGTGTTTGCGAATATAATAAACTAAAAGCAGACAAATAATATCAAATATTGCTATGTATTTTATTCGTAGAATATAATGCCATATTGTATAATTGTTCTCATTAATTATTTATCAATATTCTCTGGAGAATATTATGCAATAACATATATTACGCAATACCTGGTCCGATTAAGCAATACTTGACAATCAACGTAGAGAATATATAAGCATATCCAATCATTTGGAACATATTGTACAGAACCATGTAGACTAATCTGAAGGTCACTGGAACTACAATTGGTCAATTTATCAGATAAACAAATTATATTCTATAAACCATATCTATATTTATATAGATAACATGTAGAAATCGCTATTTGTAAATAATAAAATAGATTTATAAAAAATTAATCATACGACGTATAGCAAATATTATAAAATATACTTTAAAAATAGAAAAAGTTATATATATAAACTTTGTCAGTAAAACGTATTTGTTCATTTATTATAACATTTAGGATACTTACTTATCGGTATGTGACATGGATCTAAAATCTCTAATTGTAACAACTTGAAGAGTGATTCTAAAGCAGCAACTACTTCACCACTAACTTGTGGTGCCGTTAATTCGATTCCTTTCTTCTACGCTCCTGCGCATGGCTTGACGATTCCTAAGCTTTATGCAGTTAATAACTGATTATATATATTGGTTACATGCGGTTACATGCGGGTATATCGTACTTAATTACCACTTATCGGACATAGCGTATATTAATTATAAATCGGTTTTATTAGTAAATGTATTCTAAAAATCGAATATTGGTCATTCAGATTGGTCATACATCAATTCCTTCATTGATTTGATTATTTTCATTGTCGTCCGAATTAGAATCCATCATAAAGTGATCGAAATCTATTTTGAGCCAAGCCCTTTTATCTGTACTGAAATGAATTGCTATTGATAATTATCAATATTTTGTTTAAATACCGGTTACTATTATTATAATAAATATATGGGTAATTTCGGAAAAAAATTAAATAGATTAAATTAATAATTTAAATAGAAATACTAAAAGAAAAAGAAAAAATAAAATAAACCAAAATATAAAATAACAATCATGGCCTAGATAAACCTCATTGTTAATCTAGGCCAAGGTTCTGCTGAATTAGTTTTCTTCATGGAGACTTCAATATAACGTGAAAATACTTTAAAAGAACAATCCTAGAATAGGATAAAGTGAAATCATAGTAATGTTACGTAATAGTATAAATTATAGTAAAGTCATTGGTCTAGAAGACACCTGTAACAGGTATCTATAATACTTTATACTGCGGATTATCATTAGCATTATTCTCAATAAATATACAAAAGCTACATTTGGGCCATATTATGATATTTTAACAGTTTCCATTAAAAATTATATTTTGAGGCAAGTTTTTTTTATTTCAAACTTATATTTAAATAATTATTAAATTACTAAATAATACTTAAAATTAAATTTTCAAAAATATTACATTTTTAAAAATTGAAAATTGCTATTTATTTTAAATGTATCAAACATTATTCTCTTCTTTTCAATAATTACAGAAAAGATATAAATGACAATGATTAAATAAATAATGTTTTCAAACTGCGATTTTAAAAAAAAGAGTAAATTACAAGCTGACTACGAGATATTTGTTGTTACTGTAAGCTATCCATAAATATAGCAATGAAACGTTATTAACTTGAATGTTAATTGGTTTGTAGAGTTGCAAATCAAACTTATAATCGCGTAGACCTGCGACTCCATTGCCGCGACCTTGAAAACTCAAGCTATTGTCGCCGAATTCAATGAAGGGAACCTGGAACAGTAAAGTCGGTTTCACAAATTGTTATATCGAAGAAGTGTATTGATTTAAAATTTAATAAAAATTTAGGTTATCAAAATCGAAAAACACAAATATGTGGTACGACTGTAATAGTGGTGGTCAATAATGGTAAGAAAAATTGTAACCAAAGCGAAGCTAATTCCTTGGAGTTTCTCTACTAAATACTTCAAAATTTAGATAAAACTTCATCTTAGATATTGACTGCGTGTATATTATTTATATCAAGAGTATATGTCATGCCTTCGGATTAAATGATATGATATTGGATTAGTCTGTTATTTATATTTATGTTTATTAATGGACACATGATTAAGCTATAGATAGATACACCTGAATCGAAATAATATATGGAAAACTTGACTACAAAAAGTGTAAAGTAGTGTTAATTCATCAGTGGGTTAGATGATCAAATTACGCTAGTCAGGTAGTACCACTAAGTGGTGGAGTAAACTCGAGATTAGCGAACGAAATCATTTGAAATGACGATATAATAAGATATATCGAATAAGGGAAGATGAAATTCTAAAGGTAATCTCGCAAGGTAACTTGATGAAGTCTGTACCTAGAAATATAAAATTGCTAGGATATGATGCTCGCTTCAGTTAATGCCATACATTATCCGCAAACATATTCCCACCAGGATTCTATAAGTAGAATTATTTATCACATTTAACGCATTTTTTATCGACGTGCCCAAGTTATTGACATGCTCAATTTTATTGATGATATCATGATTTTAAATCAAATTTAGCACATTAACTTTAACCACAATGAATTGTAAAGTAATGAACTTATCTAAATTTAAATGATAATTTATATTGAATACATCGATTATAATGAAATATGCGTAAATGCATCATTATGATGCACACAATCACAATTTTTTTGTTGAAGTACTTTCTCTATTAATATAATATTATTATTCAAATGGTAGATCTCTAAAATGTTGTGAATTTACATATTATTAAATAAATATGAATAACATATGATAAGCGGACAACGTTCATTTCCCCTCGTAAGTGAATTCAGTAATCCATTTCTTATATTGAAAAACGTGTTACTAATTCGCACGTTATCCTATATATATATATATATATATATATATATAGTATAGATGATATAATTCTGAATAGTATATACTATATAATAGAGATAATATAATATAATACAATAGAAATTATGCAATAAATAAAGAAAATGTACCGTATTTTCTAGATATTAAAATAATAAGATTGACTGAACTCAGCTGACAAATTGATCTGCTAAGAGTGTCATAGGTGTATTGGGGTTTAGATTAGCGGGGCTGATTAATTAGACCACTGTGAGTATTTTGGTTAAAAATAAAAATGACTTATACTATACTGTCAGATGAGAATTAATCTTAATAAAGAATTTCCCTATAATATCGTGGTCAGGAAAAAGAGTAACCATTTGACTAAATATACACTCACAAATATATATATATACTTATAAGTAAAAAAGTGCAGTAGTTTTTAACAATTTACTATAATATATCAGTTATGACAGGGGGTTTTTAAAAGATGAGGCGTTTGTACAAATTTGATTTTCTATGGAGATTCTTTAAATAGATTCATTTTTATCTGACAAATACCAATATTTTTAACTTGATCGATCACTGTGATCTACTTCTTTGGACACGGTCTATCATGATGAGTTAAGACGCCCGCTATGTTCGTGGCAAATAAACCAATTACTTATGAAACTTATAAACCACTTATATGCTATATTATAAAAGATTACGACATTTATAAATTAAGTTATTGTTTTATAAAAATAGTAACCTCGGCATCTTTTAAGTCTATTTTGACATATACCGTATCAATATTCTGTCCCCAATTAACAAATGGTGTGAGATATTTCATTGTAAATGTAAATATTATATATTATTGAACATTAATTAAAGATTCATAAATAATTAAGAGATATATGAAATAATATAAATTAAACAATATTTTGAATAATTATTTTTTTTATAATCTTTGTATATATCTAATAGTAGATTTTATTTACTGTGAAAATTTATATTTTTTAATATAAATTTTAATATAAAAACCTTCTGTATTTTAAATTTACAAAAGATTACTGAATAGAATATTAGTAATTTTTAGTTTATTAATAGTAAATAGATCAGCATAAAAGTAAAATAAGCATGTTTAAGTCAAATGTATACATTAAACTAGATATGACCCTATGTGTATAAATGCCTCAACAACTATATGATCAACAATTATAAGTGAAATAAAGCTAACAAAAATTAAATTTTAACTATCAGACATATTAAATTTATATTAACCAAAAATTAGTGTTCTCATAAAGTTATAAATATCAGCTCACTCCAATACTTACCTTTGATATAACGCATGTAATTGTTTAATATATTTATATATAATTAACTAATATATTTTAAATTTATTCTACAGTAAGTATTGAAATACATTTAATGCACAATGTTATTTTGTAAAAACAGGAATTAATAAGAGATAAATTACACAAGATTACCAATATATCCAATTGAATATCTTTTCCATATCATAGTAACATACAGTTAATTAACACATGCAAGATATACAAGTATTTTTTAAATTATTATATCTTATAGAAAATTTTACAATTTTGATTATAAAATTAAAAAAATAATATCATCTTAAATTCTAATGATATATTTAATATAATAGTATGTTTATATTAAAATCTATATACTTTAGATCTAAATTTCACTCCACCGGGTATCTTTGTAATCTTGGCTATTACAATTACGAAACAACAACTTTATTTCTAATCAGTTAACTCAAAGCGACAAGATTTCTAATTTGTCAAAGAAAGTAGTTAATATTGTATTTCAATTTATTTTCTAATAATCATCACATAGCTACATGTTCTTCTTGTTTGATTCTATGCTCTCTGATCTTTAGCCTCTTTTCTCTTTCAAACTCCTTCATTCTCAGCACATAACTATGCATATTTAAATTTGTATAAGAATAATAAAATGAACATCTAACAAATGGCTAAAAATGTGTTTATAAGAAACAAGTTTATAAATAAATAAAGTAATTTGACCTCAAGTTATTTTTTACACTAATTACAAATGTATTTCTAGGATATAAAATGCAAAAACTAACTCATCAAATTCACATTGTTCATGAGTGTGCAACTGGTGTTTGCACTTGTAGACAAAAGGGAAATTGTCCTTTTTACAGGCCAGGAAGTCGATGTAGGTATGGGCGCAATAGTCTCGGTGTTTCGCCTCAACGTTGGCGGATTGCATCTGCTCCTTAGTGGCCGCCATCGCTGCGGTACGGTTTGGTCACGTTGTTAGGAATGACAGAGCAGATCGAATCATCGGAGGAAGAGTAATCGTTACAAAAACTCGTATAAACGAGTGAGTCAATAATAAACGTTTGAATACAACCATTAGTTCGTTAGATTAAATTATTGATTATTGAACCAACCGCGAGATTAATTAATATTTATTAATATAAAAGTGAACACCTTTCACTAAGAGTAAACATTAGGGTACTAGGTTTTATATTTTACTGGATATATTTACATAAATAAATATGATAATTATTCTAATTGTTAAATATGTAATCTTAAGTAAAACACCAATACCTATA
>OZ038312.1:35512341-35522341 GCA_964035775.1 Osedax frankpressi | reverse complement strand
TTTATTTGTAAATGCAATGCAAATAATTAAAGTATCTGAAATATTTTACATGTATATTATACGAAATAGGGAAGTAAATTTATGCTTTTTTAGACAAAAGATCTCTAAACATCATTTATAATCAAAAAATACCATATAGAAGGTATATATATTATTAATTTACACATATTTTGTAACTAATATTTTATTTAACACATTTTTTAAAATTTCGAAATTTATTATATTAAATATATTTTGTTTGATATATATATATATATATATATATATATATATATATATATATATGTATATAATTCATATAATACACCTATACACACATAAACGCGTGCGTACATATACATACACAAAGACAAACACACACACACACACACACACACACACACACACACACACATACTCACACATACACATACACACACACACACACACACACACACACACACACACACACACACACACACACACACACACACACACACACATATATATATATATATATATATATATATATATATATATATATATATAGTTACCCATAACTCGATATTTGATATTTTATTGATTAGTTAATCCTTGCGTACATAAAAACCACACTAGGTGTATTAATTAGCAGCTTTATTAATGCTCTAAACGTGAAGATACCAATTATATTAAAATATATTCTATAGAATGTATGAAAAGGCTAGTTCTACTTAAAACTGATCGTGGTATTGGAAACATACACTGTAGTTTGAGTATTAGTTTAAACAGTTGACTAAAGTCAATATTTAATAACTAGGAAGGTCATCTCAAGATGTAAATATTTGTAGATATAAAGATCTAAAGATGAGAATATATACAGGTGGACGTATAGTTAAATGAACAAAATACGGCTTAATATAATCTTGGCTGCCGGCGATTACGTATGATTACTGTGTATAACGTACAGTGTACGTACACTACGTTGTACAATGTACAATATAGCATTAATGTGAAAGAAATGACAATATATGGTAACTCTTGTAAGTTTAAAAAATACAATAAGATCCATGTTTGAGTTATTAATGTTCAAAATAACGATAAAGGGTAGCAAATTGTATATAGAAAATATTTTGAAAAAATAGTTAGCAAATTTAGGGTAATATTAAAATCCATATCTGAGAATTACTAAAATTAAGATAACACGAATATAAAATCATTTATTATAGTAAGATAAGCATAGGAGTATATACATTTATGTATACCTATTACTAATTGGTGTTAATAAGTTTTAACACTATATCATTAACTTCTGATAACACCCCATAGGCTAAATGCTACCAATGCACTAAAATCTAGAAAACAATTTAAGAAGAGAACAAGAAAATTAATGAAATTTGATTACAAATAATTAATAAGAATAATAATATATAATTAAATAAATGTATTTTAATTTTATATAAAAATATTTAATTTAAAAAATAAAATTATTGATTACATAAATGATAAATTAAAATGTTAATACTTAAATGTTAAAATGTTAAAGCATGAATATTAAGAATAGATAACAAAACTTATAATTCATTATTATCTTTAACGCTACAAGAATGTCAATCTCTGTATACGTTATTAATCTGTAGCCACTCCTATTTATCTGTGTATCTATTTAATAACAATATACTGTTAGATTCAATTACAAATATATACACATATACATATATAGATACATATACATATAAATACATATAGATACATATACATATAAATATAAATACATTCTTCATTTTTCAATGTTTTTCTTTGAGATTATTCAAATTGTTCAAATTGTTCTCACTACTAATACATGTATATCTCTACAAAATACACGTATATATCTATTGTTTAGTGATTATATATGTATATATATATATATATATATATATATATATATATATATATAATAGTATCTATAATAGTATCTATAATAGTATCTATAATAGTATCTATAAGCACCATTGATTAACGTTAATATTGCATAATTGTTCAATTGAACAATACAATCCCCTATGGCACCCACTAAGGTATACTCACGCGCATAACTGCAATTGATGTTATAAATATAATACATAATATATTTGTAAAATGTAGAAAACACCAAAATAACAACAAAAAAATGAAACAATAAATAATACTAAATTAAAATATATTATAGTAATTTAACCAACATATAAATGAAAATAAAACATAATGACTTAGTATATCATAATTTGCGGCCATGGACAAATAACGCAGTTATTAACCCGATGTCTGATTTGATATATACATCTTGATAACTGTAGATTATCGTTATAAAGGAATTAGTATTGATTATCTACAATAGGTATTTCATACGACTAATTATTACCTGTTGGTATTGATTACGTACAACAGTTTGTATACGACTAATTAGTTACTTGTAGTTAGTGAACAGCTAACAGCTACTTGTAACGGTTAGTTGTATACGACTAATTAGTTACTTGTAGTTAGTGAACAACTAACAGCTACTTGTAACGGTTAGTTGTATACGACTAATTAGTTACTTGTAGTTAGTGAACAGCTAACAGCTACTTGTAACGGTTAGTTGTATACGACTAATTAGTTACTTGTAGTTAGTGAACAGCTAACAGCTACTTGTAACGGTTAGTTGTATACGACTAATTAGTTACTTGTAGTTAGTGAACAGCTAACAGCTACTTGTAACGGTTAGTTGTATACGACTAATTAGTTACTTGTAGTTAGTGAACAGCTAACAGCTACTTTTAACGGTTAGTTGTATACGACTAATTAGTTACTTGTAATTAGTGAACAGCTAACAGCTACTTGTAACGGTTAGTTGTATACGACTAATTAGTTACTTGTAGTTAGTGAACAGCTAACAGCTACTTGTAACGGTTAGTTGTATACGACTAATTAGTTACTTGTAGTTAGTGAACAGCTAACAGCTACTTGTAACGGTTAGTTGTATACGACTAATTAGTTACTTGTAGTTAGTGAACAGCTAACAGCTACTTGTAACGGTTAATTGTATACGACTAATTAGTTACTTGTAGTTAGTGAACAGCTAACAGCTACTTGTAACGGTTAATTGTATACGACTAATTAGTTACTTGTAGTTAGTGAACAGCTAACAGCTACTTGTAACGGTTAATTGTATACGACTAACAATGACCTCATCAACTCTTGAGACGCACAACAGTTGATTGCGTATAACTAACTTTAACGTAAGGTAAAATGGCTTATTACGGTTTCGTATCATCTCAAGAATGTAATTACTGCTTTAAATCGTCGGTTAATCCTCTTTACGTGATACTATTCACACATACGCATTAATTCACATGTTATGTTATACACATATATAAATATATATGTATATATATATATATATATATATATATATATATATAAACAGGTCGTCTGTTTGGAGTTTGTGCCGACGCATGTAATTTCGTTGTGGTCGTGATGTAAATGATATGGTGTACACTGATATGGTGATATGGTCCACTGTATACTGGATCGTATAATGTATATCGTATAATGTATATCGTATAATGTATATCGTATAATGTATATCGTACAATGTATATCGTATAATGTATATCGTATAATGTATATCGTATAATGTATATCGTATAATGTATATCGTATAATGTATATCGTATAATGTATATCGTATAATGTATATCGTATAATGTATATCGTATAATGTATATCGTATAATGTATGTCGTATAATGTATATCGTATAATGTATATCGTATAATGTATATCGTATAATGTATATCGTATAATGTATATCGTATAATGTATATCGTATAATGTATATCGTATAATGTATATCGTATAATGTATATCGTATAATGTATATCGTATAATGTATATCGTATAATGTATATCGTATAATGTATATCGTATAATGTATATCGTATAATGTATATCGTATAATGTATATCGTATAATGTATATCGTATAATGTATATCGTATAATGTATATCGTATAATGTATATCGTATAATGTATATCGTATAATGTATATCGTATAATGTATATCGTATAATGTATATCGTATAATGTATATCGTATAATGTATATCGTATAATGTATATCGTATAATGTATATCGTATAATGTATATCGTATAATGTATATCGTATAATGTATATCGTATAATGTATATCGTATAATGTATATCGTATAATGTATATCGTATAATGTATATCGTATAATGTATATCGTATAATGTATATCGTATAATGTATATCGTATAATGTATATCGTATAATGTATATCGTATAATGTATATCGTATAATGTATATCGTATAATGTATATCGTATAATGTATATCGTATAATGTATATCGTATAATGTATATCGTATAATGTATATCGTATAATGTATATCGTATAATGTATATCGTATAATGTATATCGTATAATGTATATCGTATAATGTATATCGTATAATGTATATCGTATATCGTATAATGTATATCGTATAATGTATATCGTATAATGTATATCGTATAATGTATATCGTATAATGTATATCGTATAATGTATATCGTATAATGTATATCGTATAATGTATATCGTATAATGTATATCGTATAATGTATATCGTATAATGTATATCGTATAATGTATATCGTATAAAGTATATCGTATAATGTATATCGTATAATGTATATCGTATAATGTATATCGTATAATGTATATCGTATAATGTATATCGTATAATGTATATCGTATAATGTATATCGTATAATGTATATCGTATAATGTATATCGTATAATGTATATAGTATAATGTATATCGTATAATGTATATCGTATAATGTATATCGTATAATGTATATCGTATAATGTATATCGTATAATGTATATCGTATAATGTATATCGTATAATGTATATCGTATAATGTATATCGTAGAATGTATATCGTATAATGTATATCGTATAATGTATATCGTATAATGTATATCGTATAATGTATATCGTATAATGTATATCGTATAATGTATATCGTATAATGTATATCGTATAATGTATATCGTATAATGTATATCGTATAATGTATATCGTATAATGTATATCGTATAATGTATATCGTATAATGTATATCGTATAATGTATATCGTATAATGTATATCGTATAATGTATATCGTATAATGTATATCGTATAATGTATATCGTATAATGTATATCGTATAATGTATATCGTATAATGTATATCGTATAATGTATATCGTATAATGTATATCGTATAATGTATATCGTATAATGTATAGTATAATATTAATATATGAAGGATGTTTTTATAGATTTTTATATCTGTAAATTCCATCAAGTAAACTCTATGACAAGTCATTATATTTAATTAGCAATTACTTGCCTTATAGGATAGATAATAGAAATAATAGTCGTATGTAAAAACCGTGAGTATAATGCACATATGGCTAATAATTTGATTCATAGGAATAATAAATTAAATGTTGAGAACGTGAAGCTTCTGAACATATTATTGACACTAATTGAGTCAGCAACTCAGGGAACAGAATAATGTCATTATTATATAAAAAAAAGAGGTTTAAAAGAGAAATAAATTCAACTTATTTTCAATATAAAATAATATATATATATATATATTTGACTTAATAACAAATAACAAATAATTAATAACAAATATGAAAATTGAAATCTTCAATTATTTGCTAGGAAGAGGTTATAATTTAGTATATTATACAATTATAATGTTGTGTATTAAATATATATATATATATATATATATATATATAAATATTGTATAATATATGACTATAATATACTATAATATATAACTACTATACTATGCTGTGTTCACGTCGTGTGCATCTATTGCATAATCATCACGTACATTTTCCAAGGAATTAATTATATAACATATTCTGTATAACATAAACTGTAGGAGCGAATCAATTCGCACAGCTAAACAGAGGATATTGTGGCCCGCACACTACAAACCCGCTTGCATAACACATGTTACGCAACACACGTTACGCGATGAATTATAAGGTGACGATAGATTTCTCCGTGTAGCGTAACCACTATGACATATTACGTAAGTCATATATATATATATATATATATATATATATATATATATTGTGTACAGCTGCATGTAGGCAGATTTATGACATACAGGATGATTCACTAATGGGAAGTCCATGGAAGGAAAATAATTCATATTATATTAAATGTATGTATATATATGTATTAAAATCACAATTCAATTGTACTATTAGGTAATCATGAATCGCAATGTTGTCTGTAGTTAAATAATGTGGGTCAGAGTTCAGCGAGAATACGTTTCACTGTTTAACTAACATTTCCACAACAATTTAATTATATTGCTATGGTATATTTATATATAATCAAACATTATATATATATATATATAAAATGCTTGATTATAAATTAATATTAGAAGTGTACGACGTACCTAAACGTACAGTATACGTCGTACATTGTACATATAGGTGTGCGAGATAGTGCTATACAATCAGTGCTACTCTCTCAGACACAAACACACACACACACACACACACACACACACACACGCACACACATATACACACACACATAAATACGCACATACACACACACATACACATATACACACACCTACACATATACACACGCACATACACACACACATACACATATACACACACACACATAAATACGCACATACACATACATACACATATACATATGCACATACACACACACAGTGCGTGCGTTTTTATATTTGTGTATGCGAGTATATGACAGTGAACACGCGTAATTACACGTGCGTGTGTTCTTATGCATACAGTAAGTCTGGCAACTGGTACGAGGTCATGACCAAGAGTTTAAGATAGTATGTCTAAGGAGATAAGACAATGTTAAAGAAGATACTATAGAGTGTTTCAAAGCATGTTTACATCTCTCGTATTCATATTTTCGATAGATTCAAACGCCCCATGGAAAATTATATATCCATGGAAAGGTTAATATCTATTGTTTAAGGAGTTAATATCTATTGTTTAAGGAGTTAATATCTAGTGTTTAAAAAGTTAAGATAGAAAACTCGCTATGACATTTCAAACAATTTTTCATTATCATTTTTTATAACATTCTATACGTTATACTGTTTAACACACGAACCATATTCTATAGAACATAAAATACAAACCAATTCACATGATTCCATTTATATTAAATTTCTGCATCAACCAGATGATGTCGAAATAATGATATTTTTATGATCGATATATTTATGTACACTCGATTACATCATAGAAAATCGCCGTAATGCCCTACACACGTGTTACAGTCACCGTACACGCGCAACGCGTTGAACAGAAGTCACGTGACCTATAGGGGCGTAGTGTAACGCGCGAGGGTCCGACGTCGCGGGGTTCAAAGGTGACTCGTGACTCCACTTCGCGCGCTTCCACCGGAATCGTAATTATCCAACAATAGGCGAGGTACACTTGAACCCCTTTCCTACTTGCCTCTCGTATCACGAAGCTCCCCGACTCGGGCGATATTGGCTGAATGTATATATATATCGAATAACGATATTATTATACAATACGATTATATAATATAGCGCCTTATGATTATATAACCGACTGGTTTAGTCACGTATTCGTACAATATAGATGTACCTTATTCTGTTACGGTGACAATAGTTGCTTAATAGTACTTGGTAATATTATGTTGTGTTGTAAAAACCCAAGGTACTAATGTATAACTATGGATATAGTATAATTATTATGAAAATTGCAATTTTATCTGATAATATAAATGCTATAGTTATATCATAGTCCTCATATTATATATATATATATATATATATATATATATATATTATTTATATATATATATATATATATATATATATATTTATATATGTATTATATTCTATGTTAATATTGTAGAATATAGATAAAATATATTTGCAACAAATATTAAATATATATGTTTCAATAAACATTAATACCATCAATTCTAGTGTGTGTGTGTGTGTGTGTGTGTGTGTGTGTGTGTGTGTGTGTGTGTGTGTGTGTGTGTATGTGTGTGTGTGTGTGTGAGCGTGTGTTTGTGTGTGCGCGCGTGCGTGGGTGTGTGTATTTGAGTATATGTGTATACGTGCGCATGTGTATATGTGTATATCAAATATGATAGATGGTCTAAATTTCGCATTTAGGAAGTTTCTAGGAGGTTTCCAGGCAGTTGCAGATTTTCTTGGAATAAATTGAGATTAGTTTAGTGATTGATCATTAGTTGTATTTCAATATTCAGTTAGAGAATTAATTATTTATAATTTCAAGTTTTACACGAAATAGTCCATACTAGCTCAACATTATCAACTAATATAAATAAAATGTATATATATTGCAGTAATAATTAATATTAATTATAGTTCATTTACATAATTATCATACTTTCAAGATATTATTATATATTGAAGTATCTAAAAATAAACAATTACTGAGTTTAACACATAACGCATTAAGTTAACACATAACGCATAACGCATTAAGTTTAATTTATAAAAGATGGCCCCGAAAACAATATTTATACTGTTTATAAACTATAGTTAAACATAATATTAGGCATGTTTTCATATAATAAACACGCAAGTACATATATATATATATATATATATATATATATATATATATATATATATATACATACGTTTTAATAGGGGCTCTATTAATGTATATATTGATTAATGTCATATACATCTATACGAATATAGAATATACGTTATAATCTATAATCTATTCTAGTGAAATCTAATATATCTTCTAATGAGTTTGTAAAATTAGAGTATGTCTATGATAGCGCTGAAGTTTATAAGAGAATATCATTTTTTATATTTTTAACGTTACATATAATATATATATATATATATATATAAATATAAATATATATATATATATATATATATATATATACATATACATATATATATATATATATATATATATATATATATATATATAAATGTTCATATATGATGTTTAATTGAATTGAAAGATTTTTTAAATAAAAGCAGCGTAATGCTTACAATTTATATGAACTGCATTTCATATGTGATAGAATAGTAAACATTTTTTCTTTTATGTGTTGACCGAATATCTACTAGGAACTCACTTTTATGTAATACTCGTATATATTTATACATATATGAGTATAGTCTATATGTTTAAAACATATTCGTTATACCTATTCAATGTACATATTACATATTACATAATTTATATTAAGGAAATTGAAAGAATTAAATCGGGCGTTGTCCGAAAATGAAAATGCATCTCTAAGATTCCGTAATTAGGCGGTTTCATACACAAGTCGATACTTTTGCGAAATTAACCCAAATAATGGATATTTGATATCATATCAATTATTTTTTATGGCACACAATATTGCGATATAAATATCCGGAATTTATAATATACAATTATTATTACTATAGTATAATTTCTAAAGTATATTTGTATACTTTGGAAATTTATAACATATGCATTTTAGAGATATATAATATATTATACATCCTGTTAAATAATATGTTAAGTATTATGTAACATTAGCCCATATTATATATTATGATTTCTTAATGTATTTCTATTTTGAATTTTTTGAAAATAATTTGATATAACAGTAATGAAGCCATATGATAAAACATATATCATTGCTATGGTAACATATATCATTAACATTTTGTGTAACTTATCAACATCTACATAATAATTGTAATAACAATGATAACATTATATGCTTATTGGTTTGGTTCTACTTAATGCCACGGTTGAATCAACATTTAGTTGAACATGCACATACCTGTATAATTATATTATAGTTGAGATCAATAATAGATAAATCAAGTCACTGTTGTTGTTCTATGAAGTACATACTATTTTATATTCTAAATAAGAAGATATGTATCGTAAATATAGATCAAATATGTACCTTAGTAATTTTGATATGCAAA
>OZ038312.1:35489841-35504841 GCA_964035775.1 Osedax frankpressi | reverse complement strand
TATACTAATATGGCATATATAATATAGTGTATTTTAAATTAAAATAGTATTGGTACAAAATCGAAACTAATCATGTTTAAAATATAATTTATTGTATATTATCAAAAACATAAATATAACATTAATACAAACGAAATTTGTAAAGTATAGCTTTATATTATAGAAAATATATGCAATTTTACAATTATTGCTAATTTACATATTAAATATTCATATATATATACAATATGTATATATTCATATATATTTAATTAGAATTAAATATAGTATTGTCTATACAAGTGATGGTATGGATTTGATAAGCTTATAAAAGTGTAAACAGAATTTGTACATAATTAGGATATAAATAAAAAATTAGATGTTGGGAGGGGGGGAAATCATATAAAAATGATAAAATGGAATAAATAATAAAGTTTGAGATATTTTTACATATATATTTTTCCGAGATTAGTTGACCTTTGCATGACCATTCGTCTTAGCGTGACTACTTCCTTTTCCATTTGCATAACCATTAGTTATGCCATTAGTCAATTTACCATTGGCACGGGTTACAGGTTTCGCATTGTAAGCCTTTCGATAGAAGTTTGCAAACATAATCAAGAAGATCCAAGCATAGCTTCCAATCCAGACCGCATAACTCTTGGGATAATTGCATTCGCCGACGAACAACTGCCTTGTGCAATGTGTTGCAACCATAACGAACTGGATCTACAATAAGAAGGAACGAGTGGAGTACGAATCTAAGGGATGATGGAGGGAGGGACTAAGGAACGGAATTGAACCGTATCAGATATTTAATTAAGTTTCCCACGATATCAGTCTAAATTATGCTATATAATTAAATAATATTGGCAACACTAATTTAATTGGGAAGAACAAAAATTAGATTGATATTAAGTTTTATCTTAAGTTTATATTTAAATTATCATATTTTCACATAAATTATAAAGCAAAAATAAGAGCACATTTACAATTATTAAATTTCGCTTATAGTAAACAATTTTTAATTTCCATATGTTTATAGAAAACTGTTACTGCGTCTGCGATGAGTGAATATAAAATATATAGATATAATAAGTATTAAAATTAAAATAAACATATTTTATATACGATAGGCAATCATAAGTAAAGATATTTAAAGATAGGGTAAGTTTTCAAAATATCCAAAAATTGATCACAAATGTATCAATATTTATGAGGGTGTATTAAAATAGTGTTTAAGATTCAAGGTTTATTCAGTGAGATTTTAGGAAAAGGATATAATAATCTTGGGTGAATTAGGGTCATTATAAATGAGTGTAAATAAATTAATAAGATTCTAAAAAGAGTACATAAAGTAATTTAAAATTAATGTATTTAGTATTTTTATATTTATCGATTGCATATTTAATAGTTCATTAGACAATATTTTATTATAAATTTCCCATCGTAACAATTTTTTAAACCTAAAAAGCATTTTACATTTATCATAGGAGTATATTAAAGAAGATTTGGAATACCAACCATCTGCAACAGTGTCATGTGTTTCTTCCACCAAAGGTACTTTCTGTAACTAGGGCCTAGAGCTGCCATGCCATAGTAAGTATACATCATGAAGTGGATGGCGGAATTCAGTAGAGCGTGGAACGTTCCAAATCCACCTAGGCGGCGACAGCGATATCGTATCAAACATAGTTTGGCGAACATGCAGCTAGTATTGATTATTCCATTACACAATATCTAAACGCAGAAAGAGGATACCTATTTGGTACGTACGATGATATCGAGTTCGAATGTACAAAGTAAGTAGAATGTAAATATTTCAATATAAATATACTATGAGGTAAAGAGAACATAAGAGTATACATATGTACATATGTACACACACTATGTATAAATATAATGGAGGTCTAGAGTGGTGAATATAGATTAGCTGCAGGATAAGAATAGTAGATATGATAATAAATGCGTGTAATTATATAAGTAAGATAGATTGTCGTGTTATACATGTCAATAAGATGTATGTTCATGATTACGTAGTGCAATTGGAGAAGGGCCCCGACTATAGGCAAATAATAATATTCCATAATCGGCTAACCCGGGGCAAATTTGACTCCGATGTACCAAGAGATGGGCATAATGCTGTGGTGGAAAACGTGCAAAACACTGACTTGGCTGGTCTTTTTACGCAAAAGAAAGAATATCTGAGAAAATGATAGAGTTAAGAAAAAAAGCATGTAAATAACTAAATTTAATAAATAGTAGATATATTGATATATAGCTATTTTTTAGCTTGGAAATACGGGTCAATATTTAGATCGTATTTGAATTGATGGATTGCGAGAGACAAAGGAAATGTTGTCTCCGTTGTAGAGTATACATACGTACGCGGTCATTATAATGATGAGTTGATAATGATCAACTTAAAATGAGGTCGTACTAACGGTATCGAGAAATTCAACGAACTTTGAAATATAAAATACATAGCAAATGAAGACAACCTATAATGAGAATTGGATTCATATAAAAATCAAAAAATTCTACATTAAACAAATTAACATCAGAATTCATTAGAGAGTGCGGTGCATTAGTGAAACACGAATGAACCTTCAACGCCACGGGGGAATTTGAGTAGTCCACGGGTTGACATCCAAAACTATACGTGGTAAACCATCCAGTCAACCCAAACTGAAAACAGCGCAGAGAATAAACATAATGAATAATTTAAATCGCTAAAATCAGAAATATTTTAAACATAATATTATATTAGAGTATAGAGTAAACAGAATATTTCTGATTATAAATTAAGTTTTAGATATAGGCATGTAAGGTATAGTAAGGATATATACCTGAATACAGAGATAGCCAGATAAAATCACCATTATGAAGTTATATACAATCATAATAGACTTGAGGTCAAATTCTTTGCGATTCTTCATCATCTTTGGCAGTGCAAATAGTACCAAAAAGAGATACAGAAAAGTAATAGAAAGAGTTGGTACCGGAGAGTACATCAGAGGATACGAATCAAGTCGGGGATCTGTGGGGATGAGTAAATATCAAGGTTTCTTGGGTATCCGGATAAAGTAACTAATTCATTTGATAATAAATATCATCATGTAAATATAGTAGAGTTTAAACACTACATTTATTAATACCATTTTAAAATTAGCTTACTTTAGACAGTTATAAAAATCGCTCAACCATAATACAATTTACTATACACGTTTACATTGTCTAATTAACTACACTTAGATAAAAGAGCAAAAGTGAAAGCACTTCGGAATACTAATCTACGTCAGAACGAGTTTGTTTATTAATGTAAACTAAATATGACGAATTATGAATAGAAATATGAAGTAGACAGTTGTTATGAAATGGTTTTACCAACCTGCAGTGATCTCCATAATGGATTTATACTTATCCAGTACATTGTGGTATAAGTCCATGGTTGGAGGTCTATCTACGATAGGAAGATAGTAGTCGATACATTGGTATACGGTAAATTAGGTCTCGTATAATAATGGATTAACTGCAATTACATAACTATATTTATATAGCAAAATAATACAAAGAAATAGATCACAAATATGCTGACTGTATTACTGGACAGTAAACCTATGTTATAGTTGCATAGGAATCTGCATAAATCATGTAAGAACAATACATAGATGATAAGAAATGCGTAAAGATAAAACCACATCAGTACAGTAAACATGCAGTCGATGATTAATAAAAAATGAGTCACTGATCAACCAGAAATAAATAAGTGTCATTAGTTAATGACCTCTTCATAATAGAAATGCATTAATTCTTGATTATGATATAATAAACGCCAATAGGTAGGCATTAGCTTAGACAATAGCTGAATTATATTATTATTACCCTCATGTTGTCAAACAATGAATAGACCATTATTGAACCATGGTTATTGAACCATTATTATCAAATATTATGAACAAAGATATTGTATTTCAGAGAAACATTTATGTTTTAAAATTTAAATTGTTAGCTTTGTAAATATCTATTTGACATTTAATAATAATTATGAAAATACACTTATGTAAAAATGATTTATTCAGGACAATATTGATACTACATAAAACTAAGAATATATATAATGCTATATATATTTAAATATGATAATGATTACATGCAAGTTGAAAACTAATACTGATTATGGATTAACATCTCAGCAAACATTCCAATGTAATTATTATATAACATGTTATATTTTCTAAAATAAATTCTATATAATTTCCATATAAATAGATTATAAAAAATCACTTGCATTTTTTTCTGCAGGGAAAAGTTTTTACATTTTTTTTTGACATTTTTATGACCTAACAATTCACATTCATTTACTAGTTTATTCAAATATATGAATAACGGGTTATAAACATATAATTAACAAATCATTATTCGACCTTAAAATTATTACATATATCAATATATTTTTCAGACATTAAATCAAATGGAAGAGTATGAATATTTATATATAATTTTATAAAATAGAGCAAAAATAATTATTTTATAATAAGGATCTATCCACAGTAAACAATATAATTAATTTAACACTTAAATTAGACTACTATTATACAATATAAATAGTATTATCATAGAAATATTATAATGAGAGTAAAATGATTTCCACTCCATAATAAGGTAAACAAAATATAAAGTTCTAGTTATGAAATAGTATGTACGTGATTTTTAATTATATTATAAATATATATATATTTACTTTCATTATATATCATAAAACAATTCTGGAATGGATGATATAATATTTAGAATTTACATAAGAATTAATTATAAGGAAAGAATTGTAAGTTACACGATAAATTGTACATATCGAATATAGGAAATGAATATTTTTCATTAAATCTTATAAATATAATAATTATTTTAATACAAACTTGTATAATGGACCTGTATAACTAATGAAATAGAATATTTATTGAATATATAAAAATAACAATATATTTCATTTTAATATATGGAATTTAAAAAATGCAAAAATGCATCCGACATTTAGGTCACTAAGATCTATTATTTACAATTACATTTCTATAGCTATTAAACTAGCAACATGCATTGATTTTATTAAAATGAATGCAAAATGAAAAACATGTGATTCAAATGTTCAGATATTTGTAATAAGGAAATCTTAAATATCCCATTGTTAGTATAATTAAAGTATATTTAGTAACCAATGTAGCACCTGTCAGATAAGCCGGTCGGTATATGTAATTTCTAGTTATTTAATCTTATATATAAAATAATTTGAACAATTAAATTGTTAATATTTCAGTTTATTAAAAGATTAAATGTTAAATTAAATTATATTGTCATTATCTAACCAGATTATTCTTTAATAATAAAAGATATGTACTATAAATATGAAAGACTCAGACCACTTTCTTGGTAACCAATACCATGAACATAAGAGGTGATGAACACGCCCATATGAGATCACGTGTTATTTTAATAACCTAGTTAACAATAGTAAATAATATATATATATAATAGATCATATTAAAAAAATATATATAATAAAATTAAATAAAATTAATAATTATGTTAAATGATTATTAAATTGTTGTAATTTATTAAAGCTATCGAATTTTATATAATAAATTTATTAAAACAAAGATTCACAGTATGTTATTAATACTGTATAGCGTGTATAATAGGTGGCACTGTATACCTTGAAATAATTTTTATTTAATAAGTATTATTTTTTGCAAATATTCATATTTAATTTACACAAATGTAAGCTTTTAATTAAATTTAAAAATTATATTGAATTAATTGCTGTTATAATTTCTAAATGCAAATATATGCTCTTAGCATATAATGATCAGATCTTTGTTGTTGTCCTATTTATATTAAATAATTTTAAAAAATATTCAAATTTTAGATTATTTAATTTTTCTCAAATAATATATCCGTTTATTAGTAATTAGTTAGAATACTATTTAGTATTTACCATATATTCCATGCAACATTTATGCGATTAAATATATATGTACTCTAACATATGGTAGAAATATAAATGTATTTATTAATTCCACAAATAAATACATTCTAATAACATTTATTAAATGATTTAAAATATATAATATATACATTAAGGAGTTTATATTATTTACTATTAATTATGTTATATTCATTAATTTATTACATACCTTTTAAATAGAGTACTCCTAAGGTTACTAAATACCATTTTAAAATCGTTAAACATTAATCAATTTTACGAATTTGATGATAAAATTATTTAATAATGATTAATCTTAAATCTACGAAATTTCTTTCTATAGTATTCTTAGTCTAGATTTAACATATGCTTTTATATTCTATATACTAATTACATATATATACAAATTAAATAACTTGAATATCTTAATTTTTAGAATATATGCTTAAATACTCTTTAGCACTAAACGGTTAATAAATAGTCAATAATATATGTAGACACCTGTTATTAATTAAAAATTGCAGGTTATATAAATGTGTAACAGGTGGCAAATGAATAGGCAGAATTTTATATATTATTGTATTAATATATATTGTAATGTAAATTATGATTTCAGTTTGATATTTTTATTTATGTTTTTTAGATACTCACCTTTACCTAATACATCTTTTCATGTATATATTTATTAATATATGCATGAGATAACTCTGGTAAGATGGTTATGTTTAACAATTGTATACATATTTATATATTTAAAAATAGCCCCTTTTACTTTATTATGTAATGCCTTGTTTGAAGGTTATATATTAGCTGGTACGAATGAATATTACATTCTACACTATTTATTCTACCAAGAAATTTGGGTGTTAAACTCACTATTTCTTACATTTTAATTTAGTTGATCAAAAAGAAATTGCCCAAAGTAATATTAGCTTTATAATTTTTAAAAAATATATGTATATATTTATATTTTAAGATATTCCTTATTATAATTTGGTGATAAATAAATAATAAACATCCTATACAATTGTTTTATTAATATATATTCTTAAATAAGTAGTTTATTTTAATTAAATTAATAATTAATAGAAGTTATCAAGTGCATAACAATGAAAATAATATATATAAACTAATGATATATGCAATTATCATATGGGGTATATAATAAATACATATTTTATTATCTTTGTTTTTTATCAAATTGCAGTGTCTAATATTTATAGATTTGAATATTTTAATTAATAATCACATTCCTTAATTTTATGTGTTATATATTTAAATTATGTTAATTTACATATTTCTAACCATATAATATATAGTATTTATAGCATATAATATATCATATATAGGACAATATATATATTATTAATAACATATAATATTCATATCATATAGTATATAATATTAATAATATACAATATTTATAGCATATTATATAAAATATTGATAGCATATAATATACCATTTTTATAGTATTAATAGCACATAATATATATTATTCTATACTATGACAAAGTTATAAATTATATTATATAATCACATTTAATTATTTTAAATAAATAATAAAAAATACATTTTTAAATATATAAAATATATTTTCACTTTTATTATATAACAACAAAATAAAAAGACATGAATGGTTAGGTCATATGTTCATAGCATATAATATTACATGCATTTATATAACTATTCTTTTTAAGTTTATAAAAATTTGTATAGGTATCCTATTATATAAGGTATTATATTATATAAGTTATCATATTATAATACTTATTATAACAGTACTTGAAATATAATTTTTTTTATAATGCAATAGTATTACCATACCATAATAATATATGCATATAGTAATGTATTTACATAATTCAGAAATATCAATTAAAATACTAAATTGTTTTATATTATATTATGATCATTTTATTAATTTATGATCTTTGTAATAGCTATTATTTTTATTCCTAAGAAATGATATTTTTATGTCTAAACAATAAGCAATTGTTTACAGATTATAGTTATACCAAGATATCACGACCATGTACTATTCTTTCTTTCATTTAACTAGTAGGTTTAATTGATGTTAATTTGTAACTTCCATATAGCATTTCTTAACTGTCACCAACCTATTTCTATCAAATCATTATTATCTCTAACTCCAATCTTAATCCTACTCCTTTGCATTTTGATCTATATATATACATAATAGGCAACATTAATTAGAAGAAATTATAATTACATGCAGATTGAATACGCTGTCGATATTCTAAGATTCATATTTCTTTCTCTAGATTTATAATGCGTTTGATTTATGAAAGTGTGAAGTACTTTCTAGCCTCTACGGCAAATATAGTAATACCACTAGTACTTTTTTGTCTACTTTAATATTCTACTTTTGCAGTAGTTTCCTAACTTCTATAACGTATAAGATTATTTCTGTTATTTGTAGGATTACACCTTTATAATAATTATAGTGAAGTGATTTATTTATCTAATCTAACTTTAAAATTCAATTCTTCTGTTAGTTTATTATGCTCAATAAATTTATATAGTTCATATGTAATATAACTCCTGTGTTGTAAATATGTTTTATATTATATCCAGTGATAGTCAATAACAATATGTGGGTATAGGTTTTGGATTTACAGTTTCTAAATAGCCATGTGTAAATGGGTCTAACAATAACTGACAATCAAGCAGACATTATGAATAGATAATTTTAGTTCAGAATTAAAAAAAAATTATTTTAACTTATATTTACATCAAAGGATTTTTTATGTTTGCTTAAGTGTTGGGTTATTGTATCCTAGTTATATATATATATGGTAAACAGATAATTTTATAATACCAATATATATTGCTTATAAGCTATATAAATATAGTTATTATAAAACATAGAAAATCAAGTAATAATCTAATAGAATTTGAAACAGATTCATAAACTGATTTTAAGTATGATTTTTAACAGACAAGATGTAAATAAATGAATCTAATGATAAAATTATAATATTGAATTTTTTTTTGAAAATTTTTCATTGCTTATTACCTCATTTGTAATAATATATATATGATACATTATATATATTATATGCTTTATAAATATTATATACATTATATATAGTATATACATTATATTATAAACTAGATAGTGTTCTTGATTTCCATACGTTAATATCGCTTTATAGAATATTGCGAGCGGTTCTCCTTCAGACTGAGAAATTTCTAAAAGATTCGAGATGCAGCGACCTTCTCGGCTTGCCAAGACCGCTGGCCGAGAACAGGCTAAAGCTTCTGCGGACAGCGACGGTCAAGGGTAGGTTTCCACTGGACGTCTGCCTCACCATGCCTCGTCATGCTGCTTCATACCAAATAACGCCACACCATACTATACTACATAGATTTGCATATATCATTCCCGCCTACATACATTCTTTCCACATAAATTGACCCATTCTCCTATATCTACACTTACATTAACCTTATCTCAGCTTCCCTACCTACATTTATTCCTTCTCCTTATATCGTTCTCCCTCCCCCGGGTGCCGTGATTACAGTTTGGACGATGAGACGGATCAGTTTCACCCATTTCGCTCGAAAAAGCGACGAGGCCGACCTCCCATGGACCCGGTAAGAACCATCCGCGCGAACAACCCGTATGACCCCCCGCATCACGTTAATTTCACGTCTTACCCGCCCGACTCAGTGGCTCCGAAAACCGGCGAAACCGATTGTACCACGACGCCCCCGAGTGGTGAACTACGTAACTCCAAACGAAGATGAACTTACCGACGATTCCCTGTTCAATCAGATCCGTTGCTGTAAAGCACCCATTGTGGTTTGTAGTTGTTTGTGTGTGATTTCCATTAAATTATCCTAAATAAACCATGTTACCCTTAATTTACCTTCATCTTACCTTTATTTCACCCTTAATTTACCTTTATCTTACCCTTAATTTACCTTTATCTTACCTTTATCTTACACTTAATTTACCTTTATCTTACCCTTAATTTACCTTTATCTTACCTTTATCTCACCCTTAATTTACCTTTATCTTACCTTTATCTCACCCTTAATTTACCTTTATCTTACCCTTAATTTGCCTATATCTTACCTTTATCTCACCCTTAATTTACCTTTATCTTACCCTTAATTTACCTATATCTTACCCTTAATTTACCTTTATCTTACCCTTAATTTACCTTTATCTTACCCTTAATTTACCTATATCTTACCCTTAATTTACCTTTATCTTACACTTAATTTGCCTATATCTTACCTTTATCTCACCCTTAATTTACCTTTATCTTACACTTAATTTACCTTTATCTTACCCTTAATTTACCTTTATCTTACCCTTAATTTACCTTTATCTTACCCTTAATTTACCTTTATCTTACCCTTAATTTACCTTTATCTTACCCTTAATTTACCTATATCTTACCCTTAATTTACCTTTATCTTACCCTTAATTTACCTTTATCTTACCCTTAATTTACCTTTATCTTACCCTTAATTTACTTTTATCTTAACCTTAATTTAGCTTTATATTACCCTTAATTTACCTATATCTTACCCTTAATTTACCTTCATCTTACCCTTAATTTACCTTTATCTTACCCTTAATTTACCTTTATCTTACCCTTAATTTACACTTATCTTACCCTTAATTTACACTTATCTTACCCTTAATTTACCTTTATCTCACCCTTAATTTACCTTTATCTTACTCTTAATTTATTTTTATCTTACCCTTAATTTACCTTTATCTTACCCTTAATTTACCTTTATCTTACCCTTAATTTACCTTTATCTTACCCTTAATTTACCTTTATCTTACCATTAATTTACCTTTATCTTAACCTTAATTTACCTTTATCTTACCCTTAATTTACCTTTATCTTACCCTTAATTTACCTTTATCTTACCCTTAATTTACCTTTATCTTACCTTTATCTTACATTTAATTTACCTTCATCTTACCCTTAATTTACCTTCATCTTACCCTTAATTTACCTTTATCTTACCCTTAATTTACCTATATCTTACCCTTAATTTACCTTTATCTTACACTTAATTTGCCTATATCTCACCCTTAATTTACCTTTATCTTACTCTTAATTTATTTTTATCTTACCCTTAATTTACCTTTATCTTACCCTTAATTTACCTTTATCTTACCCTTAATTTACCTTTATCTTACCCTTAATTTACCTTTATCTTACCATTAATTTACCTTTATCTTAACCTTAATTTACCTTTATCTTACCCTTAATTTACCTTTATCTTACCCTTAATTTACCTTTATCTTACCCTTAATTTACCTTTATCTTACCCTTAATTTACCTTTATCTTACCCTTAATTTACTTTTATCTTACCCTTAATTTACCTTTATCTTACCTTTATCTTACCCTTAATTTACCTTCATCTTACCCTTAATTTACCTTTATCTTACCCTTAATTTACCTTTATCTTACCCTTAATTTACACTTATCTTACCCTTAATTTACACTTATCTTACCCTTAATTTACCTTTATCTCACCCTTAATTTACCTTTATCTTACTCTTAATTTATTTTTATCTTACCCTTAATTTACCTTTATCTTACCCTTAATTTACCTTTATCTTACCCTTAATTTACCTTTATCTTACCCTTAATTTACCTTTATCTTACCCTTAATTTACTTTTATCTTACCCTTAATTTACCTTTATCTTACCTTTATCTTACCCTTAATTTACCTTCATCTTACCCTTAATTTACCTTTATCTTACCCTTAATTTACCTTTATCTTACCCTTAATTTACACTTATCTTACCCTTAATTTACCTTTATCTCACCCTTAATTTACCTTTATCTTACTCTTAATTTATTTTTATCTTACCCTTAATTTACCTTTATCTTACCCTTAATTTACCTTTATCTTACCCTTAATTTACCTTTATCTTACCCTTAATTTACCTTTATCTTACCATTAATTTACCTTTATCTTAACCTTAATTTACCTTTATCTTACCCTTAATTTACCTTTATCTTACCCTTAATTTACCTTTATCTTACCCTTAATTTACCTTTATCTTACCCTTAATTTACCTTTATCTTACCTTTATCTTACATTTAATTTACCTTTATCTTACCCTTAATTTACCTTTATCTTACCTTTATCTTACATTTAATTTACCTTCATCTTACCCTTAATTTACCTTCATCTTACCCTTAATTTACCTTTATCTTACATTTAATTTACCTTTATCTTACACTTAATTTACCTTTATCTTACCCTTAATTTACCTTTATCTTACCCTTAATTTACCTTTATCTTACCTTTATCTTACATTTAATTTACCTTCATCTTACCCTTAATTTACCTTCATCTTACCCTTAATTTACCTTTATCTTACCTTTATCTTACACTTAATTTACCTTTATCTTACCCTTAATTTACCTTTATCTTACCTTTATCTTACATTTAATTTACCTTCATCTTACCCTTAATTTACCTTTATCTTACCCTTAATTTACCTTTATCTTACCCTTAATTTACCTTTATCTTACCCTTAATTTACCTTAACCTTAATTTACCTTTATCTTACACTTAATTTACCTATATATTACCTTTATCTTACCCTTAATTTACCTATATCTTACCATTAATTTACCTTTATCTTACCCTTAATTTACCTTTATCTTACCCTTAATTGACCTTTATCTTACCCTTAATTGACCTTTATCTTACCCTTAATTACCTTTATCTTAACCTTAATTTACCTTTATCTTACCTTTAATTTATCTTTATATTACCCTTAATTTATCTTTATCTTACCCTTAATTTACCTTTATCTTACCCTTAATTTACCTTTATCTTACCCTTAATTTACCTTTATCTTACCCTTAATTTACCTTTATCTTACCCTTAATTTACCTTTATCTTACCCTTAATTTACCTTTATCTTACCCTTAATTTACCTTTATCTTACCCTTAATTTACCTTTATCTTACCTTTAATTTATCTTTATATTACCCTTAATTTACCTTTATCTTACCCTTACTTTACCTTTATCTTACCCTTAATTTACCTTTATCTTACCCTTAATTTACCTTTATCTTACCCTTAATTTACCTTTATCTTACCTTTAATTTATCTTTATATTACCCTTAATTTATCTTTATCTTACCCTTAATTTACCTTTATCTTACCCTTAATTTACCTTTATCTTACCCTTAATTTACCTTTATCTTACCCTTAATTTATCTTTATATTACCCTTAATTTACCTTTATCTTAACCTTAATTTACCTTTATCTTACCTTTAATTTATCTTTATATTAACCTTAATTTACCTTTATCTTACCCTTAATTTACCTTTATCTTACCCTTAATTTACATTTATCTTACCCTTAATTTACCTTTATCTTAACCTTAATTTACCTTTATCTTACACTTAATTTACCTATATATTACCTTTATCTTACCCTTAATTTACCTATATCTTACCATTAATTTACCTTTATCTTACCCTTAATTTACCTTTATCTTACCCTTAATTGACCTTTATCTTAACCTTAATTTACCTTTATCTTACCCTTAATTTATCTTTGTCTTACCCTTAATTTACCTTTATCTTACCTTTATCTTACATTTAATTTACCTTCATCTTACCCTTAATTTACCTTTATCTTACCCTTATTTTATCTTTATTTTACCCTTAATTTACCTTTATCTTACACTTAATTTACCTTTATCTTACCCTTAATTTACCTTTATCTTACCCTTAATTTACCTATATCTTACCCTTAATTTACCTTTATCTTACACTTAATTTACCTATATATTACCTTTATCTTACACTTAATTTACCTTTATCTTACCTTTATCTTACCCTTAATTTACCTATATCTTACCCTTAATTTACCTTTATCTTACCCTTAATTTACCTTTATCTTACCCTTAATTTACCTTTTCTTACCCTTAATTTACCTTTATCTTACCCTTAATTTACCTTATATTACCTTTATCTTACATTTAATTTACCTTCATCTTACCCTTAATTTACCTTCATCTTACCCTTAATTTACCTTTATCTTACCCTTAATTTACCTATATCTTACCCTTAATTTACCTTTATCTTACCCTTAATTTACCTTTATCTTACCTTTATCTTACATTTAATTTACCTTCATCTTACCCTTAATTTACCTTTATCTTACCCTTAATTTACCTTTATCTTACCCTTAATTTACCTTTATCTTACCCTTAATTTACCTTTATCTTACCCTTAATTTACCTTTATCTTACCCTTAATTTACCTTTATCTTACACTTAATTTACCTTCATCTTACCCTTAATTTACCTATATATTACCTTTATCTTATCCTTAATTTACCTATATCTTACCCTTAATTTACCTTTATCTTACCCTTAATTTACCTTTATCTTACACTTAATTTACCTTCATCTTACCCTTAATTTACCTATATATTACCTTTATCTTACCCTTAATTTACCTATATCTTACCCTTAATTTACCTTATCTTACACTTAATTTACCTTTATCTTAACCTTAATTTACCTTTATCTTAACCTTAATTTATCTTTATATTACCCTTAATTTACCTATATATATCTATTTACTTTATCTTACCCTTAATTTACCTTATATTTACCCTTAATTTACCTTTATCTTACCCTTAATTTACCTTTATCTTACCCTTAATTTACCTATATCTTACCCTTAATTTACCTTTATCTCACCCTTAATTTACCTTTATCTTACCCTTAATTTACATTTATCTTACCTTTATCTTACCTTTATCTTACACTTAATTTACCTTTATATTACCATTAATTTACCTTTATATTACCATTAATTTACCTTTATATTACCATTAATTTACCTTTATCTTACCCTTAATTTACCTTTATCTTACCCTTAATTTACCTATATCTTACCCTTAATTTACCTTTATCTTACCCTTAATTTACCTTTATCTTACCCTTAATTTACCTTTATCTTACCCTTAATTTACCTTTATATTACTCTTAATTTACC
>OZ038312.1:35403178-35489641 GCA_964035775.1 Osedax frankpressi | reverse complement strand
ATCTTACCCTTAATTTACCTTTATCTTACACTTAATTTACCTTTATCTTACCTTTATCTTACACTTAATTTACCTTTATCTTACCCTTAATTTACCTTTATCTTACCCTTAATTTACCTTTATCTTACCTTCATCTTACCCTTAATTTACCTTTATCTTACCATTAATTTACCTTTATCTTACCCTTAATTTACCTTTATCTTACCCTTAATTTACCTTTATCTTACCCTTAATTTACCTTTATCTTACCCTTAATTTTGCCTTTATCTTACCCTTAATTTACCTTTATCTTACCCTTAATTTACCTTTATCTTACCCTTAATTTACCTTTATCTTACCCTTAATTTACCTTTATCTTACACTTAATTTACACTTATCTTACCCTTAATTTACCTTTATATTACCCTTAATTTACCTTCATCTTACCCTTAATTTACCTTTATCTTACCCTTGATTTACCTTTATCTTACCCTTAATTTACATTTATCTTACCCTTAATTTACCGTTATCTTACCCTTGATTTACCTTTATCTTACCCTTAATTTACCTTTATCTTACACTTAATTTACCTTTATCTTACCTTTATCTTACACTTAATTTACCTTTATCTTACCCTTAATTTACCTTTATCTTACCCTTAATTTACCTTTATCTTACCTTCATCTTACCCTTAATTTACCTTTATCTTACCATTAATTTACCTTTATCTTACCCTTAATTTACCTTTATCTTACCCTTAATTTACCTTTGTCTTACACTTAATTTACACTTATCTTACCCTTAATTTACCTTTATCTTACCCTTAATTTACCTTTATCTTACCCTTAATTTACCTTTATCTTACCCTTAATTTACCTTTATCTTACCCTTAATTTTGCCTTTATCTTACCCTTAATTTACCTTTATCTTACCCTTAATTTACCTTTATCTTACCCTTAATTTACCTTTATCTTACCCTTAATTTACCTTTATCTTACACTTAATTTACACTTATCTTACCCTTAATTTACCTTTATATTACCCTTAATTTACCTTCATCTTACCCTTAATTTACCTTTATCTTACCCTTGATTTACCTTTATCTTACCCTTGATTTACCTTTATCTTACCCTTAATTTACATTTATCTTACCCTTAATTTACCGTTATCTTACCCTTGATTTACCTTTATCTTACCCTTAATTTACCTTTATCTTACCCTTAATTTACCTATATCTTACCCTTAATTTACCTTTATCTTACCTTCATCTTACCCTTAATTTACCTTTATCTTACCATTAATTTACCTTTATCTTACCCTTAATTTACCTTTATCTTACCCTTAATTTACCTTTATCTTACCCTTAATTTACCTTTATCTTACCCTTGATTTACCTTTATCTTACCCTTAATTTACCTTTATCTTACCTTTATCTTACACTTAATTTACCTTTATCTTACCCTTAATTTACCTTTATCTTACCCTTAATTTACCTTTATCTTACCCTTAATTTACCTTCATCTTACCCTTAATTTACCTTTATCTTACCCTTGATTTACCTTTATCTTACCCTTAATTTACCGTTATCTTACCCTTGATTTACCTTTATCTTACCCTTAATTTACCTTTATCTTACCCTTAATTTACCTATATCTTACCCTTAATTTACCTTTATCTTACCTTCATCTTACCCTTAATTTACCTTTATCTTACCATTAATTTACCTTTATCTTACCCTTAATTTACCTTTATCTTACCCTTAATTTACCTTTATCTTACCATTAATTTACCGTTATCTTACCCTTAATTTACCTTTATCTTACACTTAATTTACCTTTATCTTACCTTTATCTTACACTTAATTTACCTTTATCTTACCCTTAATTTACCTTTATCTTACCCTTAATTTACCTTTATCTTACCTTCATCTTACCCTTAATTTACCTTTATCTTACCATTAATTTACCTTTATCTTACCCTTAATTTACCTTTATCTTACCCTTAATTTACCTTTATCTTACCCTTGATTTACCTTTATCTTACCCTTGATTTACCTTTATCTTACACTTAATTTACACTTATCTTACCCTTAATTTACCTTTATCTTACCCTTAATTTACCTTTATCTTACCCTTAATTTACCTTTATCTTACCATTAATTTACCTTTATCTTACCTTTATCTTACACTTAATTTACCTTTATCTTACCTTTAATTTACCTTTATCTTACCCTTAATTTACCTTTATCTTACACTTAATTTACCTTTATCTTATCTTCATCTTACCCTTAATTTACCTTTATCTTACCCTTAATTTACCTTTATCTTACCTTTAATTTACCTTTATCTTACCCTTAATTTACCTTTATCTTACACTTAATTTACCTTTATCTTATCTTCATCTTACCCTTAATTTACCTTTATCTTACCCTTAATTTACCTTTATCTTACCCTTAATTTACCTTTATCTTACCCTTAATTTACCTTTATCTTACCCTTAATTTACCTTTATCTTACTCTTAATTTACCTTTATCTTACCCTTAATTTACCTTTATCTTACATTTAATTTACCTTTATCTTACCCTTAATTTACCTTTATCATACCCTTAATTTACCTTTATCTTACCCTTAATTTACCTTTATCTTACCCTTAATTTACCTTTATCTTACCCTTAATTTACCTTTATCTTACCCTTAATTTACCTTTATCTTACCCTTGATTTACCTTTATCTTACCCTTAATTTACCTTTATCTTACCTTTAATTTACACTTATCTTACCTTTATCTTACACTTAATTTACCTTTATATTACCATTAATTTACCTTTAATTTACACTTATCTTACCTTTATCTTACACTTAATTTACCTTTATATTACCATTAATTTACCTTCATTATACCCTTAATTTACCTTTATCTTACCATTAATTTACCTTTATCTTACCTTTATCTTACACTTAATTTACCTTTATCTTACCTTTAATTTACCTTTATCTTACACTTAATTTACCTTTATCTTACCTTCATCTTACCCTTAATTTACCTTTATCTTACCCTTAATTTACCTTTGTCATACCCTTAATTTACCTTTATCTTACCCTTAATTTACCTTTATCTTACCCTTGATTTACCTTTATCTTACCCTTAATTTACCTTTATCTTACACTTAATTTACCTTTATCTTACCCTTAATTTACCTATGTCTTACCCTTAATTTACCTTTATCTTCCCCTTAATTGACCTTTATCTTACCTTTAATTTACACTTATCTTACCTTTATCTTACACTTAATTTACCTTTATATTACCATTAATTTACCTTTAATTTACACTTATCTTACCTTTATCTTACACTTAATTTACCTTTATATTACCATTAATTTACCTTCATTATACCCTTAATTTACCTTTATCTTACCATTAATTTACCTATATCTTACCTTTAATGTATACACATAATCGTACCCAAATTATTCTCTTAATTTATTCAGTAACAAACGATACCCGTATTCTTATCGACGCTCCGTTCTGCTTTCACTTACCCCGCTAATCGCCCAACTCCGCCCGTTTCCCCGGCAGTCCATCGTCGACGAGTGGATAGAAATCTACAAGCAACGAGGTCGCGACACAGGCTTGCTCGACCTCATCCAGTTCATCATCCGGTCGTCGGGCTGTCGAGCGCGAATCACCACCGAAATGTACGAGAAACTCGACCACGTCGATATCATTCGCAAGCTCACCGAGGAATTCGACGAGGCGAGTACCGCAGTGAATATTTCTCTTATTATTATTGATGGGGTTTTATTGAACTTTATATAATCCAAATTATATATGTAGTACTATAGATATATATATATATATTTATATATATATATATATTTATATATATATATATATATTTATTGTATCAGAAATATTTCGGCCATTCAACATACAAATATGCATGAGGACATACTACAATGACCCATTGTCTGCCAGGACACCGGTGATTACCCCCTGATACAGCCTGGTTCAATGTGGAAGCGCTTTAAGACGAATTTCTGTGACTTCATGCAGACACTTGTGTGCCAGTGTCAGTTCAGGTTCAGGACCCATAAGCTTCTATATTGTATGTGCTTTACAACTATGTCCTTCTATACTGTATGTCCTTCTATACTGTATGGTCTTCTATATTCTATGTGCTTTACAACTATGTCCTTCTGTACTAACTGTCCTTCTATACTGTATGGCCTTCTATACTGTATGTCCTTCTATACTGTATGTGATTATTTATTTTACGTCATTCTCTACTCTATGATTTATCTACTGCATATTCTTCTAATCTGTATTTAGGGTTAGGGTTTGGGTTAAAAATGACTTTTTTATGATTAAAATTAGAAATATTTTTTGATAGGAAAATTCTTTTTAGAGGAATACAATTCAATATGATTTTATAGTAATTGAATAAATATTAATATGAAAATTCTATATAGTATTAATAATAAATATCTGGAAATAGAATTTAAAAATACATATTAAATATTGGTAATAACAGTTGGTTATTATAAAAATTGCTAGGAATATTTTTTAAAGTGTATTTGATAAAATAAGGTCACCAATTATTAAATCAGTTTGATAGCACATTAATGTAATGCATCAAAAAGTCGTTGAAATATAATTATATAATACATATAATTTATATTTTTAGTCAAAAATGTAAATTATTTCACATAAAAATATTAAATTCCATTAATACTTTTTTTTGCCAAAATATTGTGTTAAATTATTTTATGTCGAGCTTATCGAGTAAATTTTGCGAAACTTTCAAGCTGACAAATTTCATAAGATATACATTTTTATTAATATTTGTAAAATTAATTTGAATATGTAAAATTATATTTTAATAAAATTATAATTATATAATTATAAGATGAATATAATATAGCTTTATATAAGTGTATATATTATATTAAATATAAAATTCAATAATAAATTAATATTTATTTATTATTTATAAAATATCTGAGAATGAATAAATATCAATACAAATCGTGATTTCGTATCAAAAACAGGCATTTTATAGCGTAATAATATGGTAGTGTATGTCCTACTATCTATTTAGGAATGGTCATATAATATTTTTGAAGATTAGGATATTATCTGCCCAATAATCTCAACCGCTTGACTACGACACTGGGGTACTTATTTATATAGTCAGTGAACTCTAGTCCACTAAGCAACGGGGAATACTGGAGGCGAATCTTAGTTGCAGCCAATCGCATCAGTTTCAGACGGCCTTTCTAGACTAGCAGTAGAAATGTCCGCTGAAGCGTTTCTGTTGTAATAACGGGTAACGAGAGTCAAAAACACGTCAACGCAAGAGTTACGGTTATTCGAAGGTTCCGTCTTTCTGTCTGTCGGGTCGAATTTCATGTCGAATTTCGCCGGTATTTCTTCTTCATAAATAGATACCTGTAATCAACTTTCATCAGTTACCCTAGACTTGTCCATTTCTGTTGAATCCTTCTTCGTATAAATATGTATTTAAAACAATGGCAGCTGCTAATCTTCATGTAATCTACATGTAATCTTCATGTAATCTGCATGTAATCTACATGTAATCTTCATGTAATCTGTATGTAATCTACATGTAATCTGCATGTAATCTGCATGTAATCTTCATGTAATCTTCATGTAATCTACATGTAATCTTCATGTAATCTGTATGTAATCTACATGTAATCTGCATGTAATCTTCATGTAATCTACATGTAATCTACATGTAATCTACATGTAATCTGCATGTAATCTTCATGTAATCTTCATGTAATCTTCATGTAATCTTCATGTAATCTACATGTAATATGTATGTAATCTGTATGTAATCTGTATGTAATCTACATGTAATCTTCATGTAATCTTCATGTAATCTGCATGTAATCTGTATGTAATCTACATGTAATCTGTATATAATCTGTATGTAATCTGCATGAAACATAAACATAATATTAAATTCTAATATATTGAAAATATTGAAAATATAGTATCTCTGATATGCCATCTGATATGTCAGGATCATAATCTGAATCGAAAAAATCATGTGCAATCATAGAGGCTCTAGAATCAGATATATCCTTATCAGTTATATCCTTATCTGTTATATCTTCCTCAGTTATATCTTCCTCTGTTATATCTTCCTTTGTTATATCTTCCTCTATTATATCTTCCTCTGTTATATCTTCCTCTGTTATATCTTCCTTTGTTATATCTTCCTCTGTTATATCTTCCTCTGTTATATCTTTTGCTGTTATATCTTGCTCTGTTATATCCTTATCAGTTATATCCTCATCAGTTATATCTTCCTCTGTTATATCTTCCTCTGTTATATCTTCCTCTGTTATATCTTTTGCTGTTATATCTTCCTCTGTTATATCCTTATCAGTTAAATCCTCATCAGTTATATCTTCCTCTGTTATATCCTTATCTGTTATAGCTTCCTCTGTTATATCCTCCTCTGTTATATCCTCATCTGTTATATATTCCTTTGTTATATCTTCCTCTGTTATATCCTCATCAGTTATATCCTCATCTGTTATATCTTCCTCTGTTATATCTTCCTTTGTTATATCTTTTGCTGTTATATCTTCCTCTGTTATATCCTTATCAGTTATATCCTCATCTGTTATATCCTTATCAGTTATATCCTCCTCTAATTACATAGATTCTTTTCGTACTTGACTACAAATTATTATTTATTTTAAACGGGGATATATAACATCACATATAAGAATATAAATTAAGGATACAAGTTTAATATAGAAAATGTCTTATTTAATTATAAGTAATGCATTATTTGATATTTATATAATATATACCAATAAAATATAATAATGTGATTGCATGTTGAATGTAATTTAAAATAGAAATATATATGAACTTACTTGTTGATTGGTGGGATTGTACTTTGTGATGTAGTAGGAACTGTTCTATCTATATTAATATGCATTTTCATTTCTGATCTATAAAAAATACCCGACAATACGTTTTTCCTTTATGCCAGTTCTAAATTGCTAGATTTACACGAGTAATTATCAAAAAGCATTTTATATTGTTCTATGAAAGTATTCAGTTTTGTATCAAATCAATATTTAGATACATTTTCTATAGCAAAATATCTTCTATAGCAAAAGATCTAGCAAAATATCTATTATAGTAAAAGATCTTCTATAGCAAAAGATCTTCTGTAGCAAAAGATCTTCTGTAGCAAAAGATCTTCTATAGCAAAAGATCTTCTGTAGTAAAAATCGGCGATATATCGATGGAATAGACGCCGAAAACAGATTTCAATCATTAGATTGGTAGTTGCAGCATAATGTTTGGCAATATCTAAAAGCACAGGAAATCGCAAACCTGACATAAATAAAACTCCGAATTTGCCTTTAAAAGTATTCGAATTTCTCTCAGTGGATAAAATAAGCAGAGATTGAATTTAAGTTAATTATTTTTAATTTTTCATGAATAAAATATGAAATTAATATGAATTTTTTAATATAGAATTTTTTATAGTTCAAAATTTTATAACCAATATCGGAAGAATTGAAAAAACGAAAAAAAAGTAATATTATATTAATAACCTATTCACGAATATCTTTAATACCATATATGACAATATATATTTTACAACTGACACCTTACTGTATGTTCTTTGCTAATGTATTATTATACGAGAAATTAATTTGAATGAATATATACATATGGCGTGTCTGTGTCTATGTAAACAATGGTCGAGTTATATCGAACTACTTAATAATGTCGTTAAAGTATACGTAGCTGTAAATAGATATAATTAAACAAGGATTCTATTGTTACTATTTCGATAAATTAACTAACCTCGGGATGAATCGCCGAGAAAGTATTCCTCTTGAACTGTCATCGGATGACTCATCGCGTATTCGTAATATAGAAATGCGTTGGCATCAATTTCTTCATCGATACTAATAAGATGTATTCGCAGTGTAGATGGTACTTTGTAGTTATTGCATATTGGTGAATTGTGAAAATGATATAATTTTATATTTATATATTCGATGTGATTAATGATATAATAATTCAATATTAATTATATAATATTTAAATAATAGAAATGATGCACATTAAAATAACTTTAATAACTATTGAATATTATTTGATTATTTTACTGTAGCTTCAACAACTTTAGTTTTATGTGATCATAAATAAAATGTTTATGTTATTTTATTATTAATAATTATTATAATAATTATAATTATATTACTAAATATTAGTTTTATAATTATAGTAAAAATAATTATAATATGTAAATACTAACTCATTTCCCTCATCTGGAACATGTTGCCATTTTATTTTTTTTTCCAGATCATTTGTGTTTGTATTCGCGGGAAGAATATAATTACATTGCGGTTAATATTGTTCTTGAGATATTAATGAACATCCATCTATTAGTTCTCTGATCAAAATTGTCTCAATTTAGGTACCTATTGTTCATGAGAACAAAGGCAGTCTGTTTTCAGATACAAGTACAATTTATACTACAACTTATTTAATTTTGATATTATTATCTATTATTTATCAATCTTATTAGCTATTAAATTCAATGATATTGTTGATGTCAAATTCCATATTTCAATAATTTTTCCAATTGTTTTCATTTTTTCATCTTTTTGTTTAAGGCCTTTATATAAATAATGTCAGATATATATAAATAATGATATAAAACATCTATATATGTTGGCAGCTATATATAAGTCACCATTTATGGTATAAATGAGTATAATATGAAGATTTTAAAAATTATAATTGTTATTAAAATTATAAGTTAAACAAAGGATTATACAATGGTGGAAATTATAGGAAAAACAAGTATTTATTTTTTTTAATTAAATAATAAAAAAACTTTTTTTTTATTATATGATTACTTTTAATATACATTAAATGTATATATACTGAATGAGCCAGTAATGTCTGAAAACAGTTATCCACATGATTGTATGCCCTCTACTACTTGATATCCTTCTCTAGATCATGTCCTTGTGTATTGTATGTCCATCTCTACTATATCTACATCCCTATGGTATGTCCACCTCTACTATATCTACTTCCTTATGATATGTCCTTATCTATTTTAAGTCCTTCTCTACATAGATAAGATTGTAAATTAAACCAAACCCAAAGTCAAAGTATCAAAAGAGTATCAAAAACTAAAATCTAAATTTAGAAAAAGTATCAAAAGCTAAAATTATATATTTAAATATTATTGCAAATTAATTTAGTATATATGATATATTTTTTAATATATTAATATTATAATATTGCAATTACTAAATTAGAAAGTTAATCAGTAAATCGCAAAGAAACTTTATTAAATTGAATATAAAATGATGATAAACATACGAATTCGAATAATATATATAAAAATAGTATTTTTGATAATAAGTGAGCCGTTATCATCATCTAGGAAGAGATGAGGAGACGAACACCTAGATATGCCTACATTTTTAATAACACTAATAAGTAATAATTTTATTTATTGTTTATATACAAAAGATGTAAGCATATCTAAGGTTCAGTCACTAAATCTGTTTCTTGACGATGATAAATTATTTCCAGTTCAAGAAAATATTTGTTCTCTTGCAACTGATGAAGCCTGGATCATTAAATGGCGACAGTCTAAATAATATTGGGATATTAGTTCTTTCACACAAAGGATATCGGCGGCATATTCTTTTAATTGTTCTGTAATCGGTCAATAGTAATTATGAGATTAAATTTAATTGTAATATAATAACGAACCCAAATTGATACATTTTATACATATTATTAATTTTAATATTATTTGATCATTTTAAAAATGAATATAAACAGATGTTCACTTTGGATGTTTTTGTTGCATCCCTAGAAATATGTCCATTTCACTTAGTTAATTTTTATTTTCACCCGCATTCATTTAATATACTTTTCATATTATGGAACATCAGAGATTATTAAAATTGAAATATCTAGGAAATTATTAAGATATAAAAGAAAGTACATTTATAAAATATCAAATAATATAATTATATAAAGTTTTTATATGAATTACTTTGAATTATTATTGTAGCATTAAATGGTAAAATGAATTACTTTATCACATTGATAACTATATGCGCATTAATAAATTTATAAATATAAGAGTGTAAGAGATGTATGTTTGAAATATATGCTAAAACTACATTTTTCGCTAATAATTGTACCTAGCTGTTTTACTATATAACCTTTCAGATATCAGGCATACAATTACTTCCATGCATCTCTTTACCTCTTCTTTAGGTGTATTCAAATTCCTGTACATAAAATATTGTTATAAAACACCGAGGAATTTACACGTAAGAGATAGGGAAATGTTCCCATTTTATAAATTGCAATAAAAAGTACTAGCGCTATCGACCTACTTTTTTTTTTACTATATGCAGTTTATTTAGAAGTATAAACAAGCAGAGAGCTTTTTTACATTATCGATCTAATATATATTTAGACTTATATTTGTTATAATTTTATATATTTTTAAAAGTTACATAAGTTACATAATAAATTTAATTACAAACTAAATATCTATCTGAATGTTCAAAGATATGTATCCCATGCATATATAGAAAAAAAAAATCAACAAAAAAGTAGATATACTTTGGAAATTACTACCCTTGTAAAATAATTATTATGAGAAAAATCGATCTAAACTATTTACAAATAAAATTGATAAAATCACATATATTTATAAGCCTTCTCCGGGTGCATACTCATCTCCTCTTGCTATATACATGTGAATATATATAGAATAATAAAATAATATAATTAAGTAAAATTAGTAAAACAAGTAAAATTAAACAAATAAAATGAAATTAGTTTGTAATTAGATGTTTGTCAGATTCGTAGTTGAAGGTTTGAATGAGAATATTGAATATTTGAAAAATTATTTCTATTTTTTCAAGCTATCTAATTGTCTTTTAGAATCACATGACCACACATGTGTACATTAATCGCAGAATATGGATAATAATAAATAATTCAGTTTTAAAATTATTAAATTTCATCATATATTAATTTACTAATATTATATTTATATTTCTGATATATTTTTATAATTTTTCAATGATGGATTACTTTTTAAATTACATTTTTTTGGTATTTCTAAATTGAATTGAACTTTAAAATTTTCACAAGTGGTAATTTACATTAAATAATATTTTGTTTTAATTACTCAGTGTAAGTGTCAGTGTCATCCCCTTAATGTAGTAATTAGTACCAATAATATTATTAAATAGTATATATATATATATATATACGATATATTCAATGATATATACAATTCATTACTTCCAATATAGTAATTTAAACACATATATTTATAGTATTCTATTTTTTAGATATTATATATTCTCATTGAATGATGAATATTGGTATATCTAATAATATTTAATTAAATGTCCATTTTGATTTGTTTTGTAACAAATGTTGTCATAATGAATAAAAACTATTTCAACCAATCAATGATTGATAATTGAGTTCATAATATTAATCTCAAATATATATAATAATTTATGTTACAATCTAAATTTATGATTAATAAAATAATCATAATGGATTTTTCATTTTTGACCTTTAGGTGAATTTTCATTGTTTTAAAATTAATTTCAATTACAAATTAATATGAACTCCACGAAGTTATTAATGAAATTATTATTAAATAATTATGAATTGAAAAAATTGGAAAATATTATTAAATTCATATAAATTTGCAAAATTATCAGGTCTGTTTCGATTCATAATTTTATTATAATTCATAATTTTAAAATATAAAAGTATCAGTTTTGGTTCGGTTTCAAAATATAAAGTATCAGTTTGGGTTCGGGATCGTAATATATTGAATTACAATGTATCAGTTCGGTTTTATTTACAACCCCAAACCCTATACCTTTCTATACTGTTGACCCTTTTCTAGCGTAGCCCTATATAACACGCCGCACTACGTTTCAGTATCATCTATGACCAGTACATGATTGACAACATTATATCCCTTCTTACGGCGCTCTCCGATTCACATGTAAGAGCATTTCGACATACCAGCACTTTAGCCGGTCAGTATTTGCTGCCGATAGGTCATTTTGATTGACATTCGATTATAATTATTTTAACATTGTTAAGTTTGTAATTTTACCACTCTTTTACTAATTCTTCTCAATAGTTATATGATATTATAATAGAGATATGATAGAGATATGATAGGGATATGATAGAGATATGATAGAGATATGATAGAGATATGATAGGGATATGATAGAGATATGATAGAGATATGAAAGAGATATGAAAGAGATATGAAAGAGATATGAAAGAGATATGAAAGAGATATGAAAGAGATATGATAGAGATATGATATAGATATGATAGAGATATTAAAGGAATATGATAGAGATATGATAGAGATATGATAGAGATATGATAGAGATATGATAGATTAGTTTTAGAGGAATGTAAACCATTTTCTTCCCAAATCATTGTTATAATAATATTATTTATTGTAATTTAAATACTGCTTATTTATGTTCAATATATTAGTGATTTAATTTAAATTTCATTTCATTTCATTGCAAACATTCAAATTTGCTGACACAGTTCCATGTCCTCCATAAACTTACGTTGACTCGCTCCGATATAGCGGTAAAGTTGATGACTGCATTGGTTGAGGTGGCATTGTCTCTCAGCAACAATCTTGACCACACGTCCTTGCAGTACGACCACGAAAAGAATAAGCCGTTGCAGAAACAGGCTCCGGAATTACTTGAAACGTTGTCTGCGAAAAAAACTGAGGTTGCTTTAGATATTGTCATTTTTAGGTTTTGATTTAACTGTGAATTAATTTTCCATTTCTCAAATATTGCATCCAACAGAAATTAGTACTTTATAAATACCATTTATGTTTATTTATTTATATCTCATTATATACATTTTTCTAAAATTATATTAAATTTTTTTTATAATTCAGTATAATTATAATATTACATATCATCTTGTATATAATAATCATAATACTATATTTTATTACGACTTTGTCTAATACTTTCTTAATTATAATTTATATTTTATGTATTTTTAGAAATTGAAATTTGTTTGAATTCGTTATTTACATTTCACAGAAATAAATTTCTTGTTTTATAAAAACTAAGAAGTAATATCTACTAATAATATAATTATATACTCTTTTTGAAAGATACTATAATATAATTATATACTCTTTTTGAAAGATACTATAATATAATTATATACTTTTTTTGAAAGATACTATAATATAATTATATACTCTTTTTGAAAGATACTATAATATAATTATATACTTTTTTTGAAAGATACTATAATGTAATTATATACTCTTTTTGAAAGATACTATAATATAATTATATACTCTTTTTGAAAGATACTATAATGTAATTATATACTCTTTTTAAAAGATACTATAATGTAATTATATACTCTTTTTGAAAGATACTATAATATAATTATAATCTCTTTTTGAAAGATACTATAATATAATTATATACTTTTTTTGAAAGATACTATAATGTAATTATATACTCTTTTTGAAAGATACTATAATATAATTATATACTCTTTTTGAAAGATACTATAATATAATTATATACTCTTTTTGAAAGATACTATAATGTAATTATATACTCTTTTTGAAAGATACTATAATATAATTATATACTCTTTAAAATATACTATAATGTAATTAATTTGAAATTGCTTATACTTTCCATTTAATGTGCATAATATATTATTACTATCATTCATTTAATATTTATTATAATTTATTATCTTTAGGCTTCTGAGAATATAGAAGAATTGAGGAGCATGATGACATATATATTCAAAGCAGTTTTTGTACATAGATATCGGTTATTAATAATATTATTAATTAAAATCAAATATAAATGAAATGAAATTATTTTCAATGTTTCTGTTTGTCAACTTGTTAATTTTGATGAAATATATTAATATTCATAATTAGGGATATACAACCAGAAATTAGATCGATTTGCATTACTGAAATTGGTGCCTGGATGAAAGTATACCCGGGAATATTTTTGGACGACAGTTATTTAAAATATATTGGATGGACATTGTATGATCGAGTTTGTGAATATATTTTCTATTCTTAAATAATTGAACTTAACAAATTATTTACTATTTATTTTGTAATGCAAAATATCCATTAGATTGGCGAGGTACGAATGTGTTGTATAATGTCGTTGAAACCTCTCTATATTTCTGAAGAACTTGCACCGAAATTAGAATTATTCACCAAGCGATTTAAGGTTTCATTCTTGCGTTCATCGTGTTTACTGTTAAACGGACCATAATAAGATGAATAATACATTTTGATAGATTAGATAATTATAAATTACATTCACATTCTTAATAAACACCCACCATAGACAAAGACATTAATCATAGACGCCATCATAGACACAGACATTAATCATAGACACCCAACTTTCGATAATGAATATCTTCGGTTTACTTTATTCTTTACAATAACACGTTCCAACTTCTCATCCAGGTACGACTCACCGAAATGACCCTGGATAGAGATTATGACGTCGCTTGCCAAGCCATTAAACTTATTACCATCGTGCTCAGGTATTCACTAATGTGTAGTGGTAGTGTGTAGTGGGTAGTGTGTAGTGGGTAGTGTGTAGTGAGTAGTGTGTAGTGAGTAGTGTGCAGTGTGTAGTGTGTAGTGTGTAGTGTGTAGTGTGTAGTGAGTAGTGTGTAGTGAGTAGTGTGCAGTGTGTAGTGTGTAGTGAGTAGTGTGTAGTGAGTAGTGTGTAGTGTGTAGTGTGCAGTGTGTAGTGTGTAGTGAGTAGTGTGTAGTGAGTAGTGTGTAGTGAGTAGTGAGTAGTGTGTAGTGTGTAGTGAGTAGTGTGTAATGTGTAGTGTGTAGTGTGTAGTGTGTAGTGAGTAGTGAGTAGTGTGTAGTGAGTAGTGTGTAGTGTGCAGTGTGCAGTGTGCAGTGGGTAGTGTGTAGTGTGTAGTGTGTAGTGTGTAGTGAGTAGTGAGTAGTGAGTAGTGTGTAGTGTGTAGTGTGCAGTGTGTAGTGGGTAGTGTGTAGTGAGTAGTGTGTAGTGTGTAGTGTGTAGTAAGTGTAGTAGTAATAAAATAGTTAATCTAGTATCTTAATACTATTTTAATTTGTTTTTTAATATTAGATATAGTTAAATAGCAAAATATGATTAAATTGAAATCATTCTATTATAATAATTTATTCCAGGATTTATCAGTTTTTCTTGGAAATTTTATAAAAAAAAAGTTTTTCTTTAATTGTTATCCTTTTGAATAAACTGCTGAAGAATTTGATAATTGAATTCTTATAATCTATAGAATATAATATCTAATAATAGAATATCTTAGGATAAAAACAAAACAATACAAAAAAAATTAGACATTTTTTTTGGTTTTTATTAAAATAAAAACCACTAACTTATATAATTTAACTTATTCAATGCTTCTTATTTAAGATTATTGACTTCATAACATTACATAAATTTGCTAATTCAATAAAGGAAAACTACAATTAATAATATTACAAATTTACTTTAAAATATAATTACAACTGAAACATCTAAAAAAATGGTAACCCAAAAAAAGCATCGACCAATTGATTTCCCTCGATAAACTTTATAGACGTTACAACGATAGCGTTCTGACTGACCGGGACTGCGAGGGAATCTATCAATTGGTTTACTCTACTAGTCGGTCAATAGCTCAGGTTTGTGAAAAATAGCCAAACTTTTGATATGTATAGATATCTTGATTCTATTTATTTCCATCATATTTGGTTTGAATACGTTTCACTATAGATACCAAAATATTAAAACTAAAATGACTTTAAATGACTTAAAATACTTTAAATAGCATTTATAGGCGAAATACCTGTTGATCAATTTTGTTTATTTTGTTAAGTCATAGTGATTTAACTAATAACTAATAATTGTACAAAAAAATATGCTAATATTAAACATATAGTTTTTATTATTGATTTCTTTTTACAGTCTTTGTTAATGATTGTTTACATTTAAAGTCTTTGTTAATGATTATTTACATTTAAAGTCTTTGTTAATGATTATTTACATTTACAGTCTTTGTTAATGATTGTTTACGTTTACAGTCTTTGTTAATGATTATTTACATTTACAGGCTGCCGCCGAATTCCTGAATATGAAACTCTTTCAAAATGACGAAGAAACCACTTCGAAGCCCAAATCATTCCATAACATGAAACCACTCACCGACCTCGTACAATTCTTCATCGAAAGTGAGGTTTGTCGTGAGATTTCATCTTTTTCCGCAATCATCCTTAATCGTAGTTAACGCTCATTTGATTTTGCCTTCTAATTGAGACTTTTAGCACAATATGACATTTGAATAATAATAACAGATTCATTGGCGTAATGTTTAAGGTGATATGGTCAAATAGTTGGTCAGCGGTTTGATTCTCGGACCCATGTCGTACATTATTATGTACGACACGTTGTAATGGTGTTTCTACCTAATTATGAGTCATGTGATAATATAAATAAGAACATATTATTTAATACATTTTTTTATTGCATAACATTAATTCTACGATATATATTTCACTTTACGAAGAATCAAAATGAAATATAATTATTAAATATAAAACTGCTATGATAAGTATAACCTTATTACAATATAATGTGGTTTATATATTTTAAAAGGTACCATTTCTGAAATTACTCTTACTTTAAAAAAAATTGTTAATTTTAAAATAAATTATATTATTAATATAATTCAACGTTATGTAATTCGTTAATAAATAATAATATATTTTATTATACAAATTTATATTTTGTTATGATCTAATAATGAAAATATAGTTGTAAACATAAATGGTGAAGATTTGAATGGTAAATAGTTATAAATTAATTTTAAGTTCAGAGTTCATGCACTATTATAATATAGAGAATTACAATAGTAATTTAGAAATAGTGCCTTTAAACCATAGAAACTATATATTATGGACTTAAGCTTATAGTATTTTTTATATAATAATTCTGTTTTGTTTCTATTCTTTAGATTACAATGTAAATATATTGAATTAACTTATAAGGATTATATAAACATATATAATTATAGAATATACAATATTTTCAAGGTATAGAGTTTAGATGTTTCTAGCAAATATAGAAGTATAAATACAACGACATTAAGAGACCCCTTTTTTTCAGCTTCACGAACACGGGGCCTATTTAGTGGACGCTCTGTGGGACCAGAATGAGATGCTCAAGGATTGGTCGTGCATGACTGAGATTCTATTAAACACAGACTGTTAGTCATACTGCATGATAGGACATGATAGGACATGATAACTGTATATCATTTGTATAGAGGACATGATAACTGAATATCATTTGTATAGAGGACATGATAACTGAATACCATTTGTATGGAGGACATGATAACTGTATATCATTTGTATAGAGGACATGATAACTGAATACCATTTGTATGGAGGACATGATAAGCAGTCTATAACAAAAAGTCTATACCAAAAAACCTGTAAATGAGGAAATACTATTCACTAGAGATTGAGCCGTTAAATGAACTTACTTACCAACCTATTGACCTAGTAAATACATAATGACCCAGATTTTTGACCTACTAATCATTCTAATGACCTAGTTTATATCTAATGACCCACTTTATTAAAAACTCATTCCAATCAATAATTACTTTGTTTATTTACTTTTTTATCATTAATCTAATTAAATTAATTAATGAATAGTTCATAGTGAAAATAGAGTTGAATTATTATATCATGGCTTCGAATAACTCCGGTATTGATTTCGCAGTTATGGACGACATCCACGAGACCAGCCTGATTGAGATCATGACGTGTTGTGTGAGGCAGGCCTCTACTGGAGAGTTTCCTGTCTCTCGGTCAACCAACCGCAAGGTCAGTTGACCCTGGCACTTCTAGTGTTTAGTGGTTAATATGTGCATTAAAATCGAATTGGTTTGAAATTCATATTTTATTAGATTAGTACAAATAAAGTCGTGGGCTATTTCAAAGGTTAACATCATATTATATAACATCATATTATATATAAACATCATATTAAGGCCGGCCTTCGCATTTACATGTAAAAGATAGAGAAAAGTAATTGTCTAAAATGACGATAACTTTCTATAATAAATCATTTTTTCACAAATATTTACATAATTCTCACATCTATAATTTATATCATTTTTGAAGTAATTAATCTTTTAGAAGATAATATTAAATAAGTTTATATATTTATTTTCTAAAACATTTTTAAATCTCTCTTTTTATTTCGAGATTTTGTAGAATAATTGTATTTAGGCATTTTATCCATATATTTTTAAATGATATGTAATCATTAGAAATATGTCTTTAATATACTCAGAAATTTCGTAAAAAATTATGAAATTTATCAATAGATACGTTTTAAAAAAATAAAAAAATAGAAACAAATATTCTGAGGTATAAGTTTCTAAAAGATTTTATATTATTTGTAGGTTATAATAAATAATATTATTATCGTTCATGACTTGTTTAATACATAACAATAGAAGATATACAAATTATGTAAACGAGTATATTATAGACTGGTGGAGTATATAAATAAAATAAATAATAAATATAATAATATATAAATAAAAACAACAAATATTTGAAATTTTGTACTTTCAGAACCATAACTAGGTTTAGTCTTTGTTGACTGACTTTTGCCTTTTATAACTTCTGATATCTAGGAAGCTACTCCACCCGTAAATAAACTGAATCATATTCATTACAACCGAACGCCGAGGTCTGTGTAGGTTTACCTACACAAATTCGAGGTTTATATCCGATGTCCATACCTCAAGGACCATCTCATCACTTGAATTCATATTGAACATATCAAACTTTCTTTTTCTCTGCGTGAACAGTGTTTCTTATTCTAGTTATATACAAATTACTTTATAAACTAATTTGATTTATGATAATTTAGTGTTTAGTAAATATATTATAATTAGTATATCAAATAAATATCAAATAAAATTCTAAATTTTCAAATGATCAAATGATCAAATTTCTTGCATTGTCGTAAAGCTATCATTACAGTACATATTATATATGTTTTGCTAAATATAATTAACTATACTATAGTTTATTAGATTATATACTAACTATTGCAATTCTCCTTCATTAATTATTACATTTGCTAGAGGTAGTCATAATAATAGTAATATGTTTAACAAAAAAATACATTTTGAAAGGTATTTAATAGAAAAAAAAACATTTGTATAAAATAAAATGCTTTTGTTTCATTGGCTAACCACTTATTGAATATAAACAAAATTATTATTTGTAAATTTAAAAAAAAATTGTAATCACATATAAACCTAAATATGATAATTGATAATATAATAACAATATGATAACGTGATAATATTACATATTATTTTGTAACAGGCTTATGCATTTTAATAATGCATATTTGACGCACTTATAGTTACCTCTATAAGACAATGTATACACCATTTTATAGATAATTAATTAAATTTTAATATTAGATTAAACAATTTTTGTAAACAAATTAAATTCGAAGGCCGGCCCTTTCTTATTTCTTTAGTAAATTATGTAACAAGTATGTCGTTTTTCTTGTCTAAAGTGATCTTTGATTGACAGTTGATGAGCCGAGAACTCAAGCAGATTTCGCAGGATCGAAGTTTACTCACGGAACATTTCATTGTGGTGCTACCCGAACTACTGTCCAAGGTAGAGCCCCGGCGCGCAGCTCGGATCTAGTTCTCGCAGCCACCGCCGTGCCTGGATATCCATATCCGACCTAAACGTATACGCGACGCTCTAGCGTTATTAGGTATCGCGTAACGGCGCCACGCGATAACTAAGATAACTTCGTAGTTCGGCGATTAGCCTGCGCTAGCCCCAGGCCCTACGAGCCCCCCGGCGACTGGGCGAGCCCTACCCCTGTTTGCGTAACCCTACCCCGTCGCCCCCGCAGTACACCGTGGACGCCGAGAAAATCACAAACCTCCTGCAGATCATTGTTCACTTCGACGTTGCGATTTATACGTCGAGCCGCCAGGAGAAGGTTACCGGCCAGCTTTACGCGCTAAACACCCTCCCTAACCCCACTCGCCCCACTCGCCCCATCCGCGCCCCCTTACGCCTCCTACCCCCGGCGCCCTAACCACACTCGCCCTCGTCGCCGCTACTGCCACACCCCAACCTCATCCGCGCCTCCTACCCCCGGCGCTCTAACCCCACCTCGCGTGCGCCCCTAACCTCCACCTCGCGCGCGCCCCTAACCCCACCTCGCGCGCCCCTAACCCCACCCCGCGCGCCCCTAACCCCACCCCGCGCGCCCCTAACCTCCACCCCGCCGTCGTCCAGCAATTCGACATGCTGTCGGTGCAGTTGTCGGATCTCGTCGACAAGCACACCGACGAAGAATTGCTGTTGCAGTGTTCCCGAGCTTGGCAACACCTCGCCTGCTCTTCCCATCCTATTCACGGCGTTGCCGTCGTCGCCAAGTCCACGCTAATCGACAAACTCGTCGACTCCTACAAGGTCGCCTTCCAGAACTTCTTCCAGGAGGTCGGTACGAGTGGCTTCCGGTAGTCGGGGCGGATTTGTAGTCGCGAAAATGTACTCGAAATGTAATCGATTTGAAATTCGTATTCGCAAACTAACGCACTCTCGCATTGCGATACTCTCGCACTAATGGATTCGTACACTAATGTACTTACACACTAATGTACTTACATGCTAATGTACTCACACGCTAATGTAATCACACGCTAATGTACTTACACATTAATATACTCACACGCTAATGTAATCACACGCTAATGTACTCACACGCTAATGTACTCACACGCTAATGTACTCGTACACTAAAGTACTCGCACAGTTTTAGTTTATAGTAGCTGGGGAAGATTGGTACTCGTTAATTGCGACGAATACATGAAGTGAATAAACAAAATAGTTGTACTTGAATGAAATTTATATTCCGGACCTATAATTACTATGTTGTTGAAATTGTTACAATTACCAATACCTCCACCTCAATACACAGTAGCGCAAACAATAATGTCCATTGACATTTGTATACCCATTTGATTTACGATTGCCTGACCCTGCCCTCTAGTGGCGGTATTCCTGTCACAAATTATACGCAAACGCAACCACCCGCAGCTCCCATTGAGTCCCATTGGGTCCCACCTACAGCTCCCATTGAGTCCCATTGGGTCCCACCTACAGCTCCCATTGAGTCCCATTGGGTCCCACCCGCAGCTCCCATTGAGTCCCATTGGCTCACACCCTCAGCTCCCATTGGCTCCCACCCTCAGCTCCCATTGGCTCCCACCCTCAGCTCCCATTGGCTCCCACCCTCAGCTCCCATTGGCTCCCACCCGCAGCTCCCATTGGCTCCCACCCTCAGCTCCCATTGAGTCCCACCCTCAGCTCCCATTGAGTCCCACCCTCAGCTCCCATTGAGTCCCACCCTCAGCTCCCATTGAGTCCCACCCTCAGCTCCCATTGGCTCCCACCCTCAGCTCCCATTGAGTCCCACCCTCAGCACCCATTGGCTCCCACCCGCAGCTCCCATTGAGTCCCAGTGGGTCTCACCCGCAGCTCCTATTGAGTCCCACCCTCAGCTCCCATTGGCTCCCACCCTCAGCTCCCATTGGCTCCCACCCGCAGCTCCCATTGAGTCCCACCTACAGCTCCCATTGGGTCCCACCCGCAGCTCCCATTGAGTCCCAGTGGGTCTCACCCGCAGCTCCTATTGAGTCCCACCCTCAGCTCCCATTGGCTCCCACCCGCAGCTCCTATTGAGTCCCACCCTCAGCCCCCATTGGGTCCCACCCCGCCTAACTCCCATTGGCTCCCACCCGCAGCTCCCATTGAGTCCCATTCTCAGCCCCCATTGGGTCCCACCCCGCCTAACTCCCATTGAGTCACACCCCGCCTAACTCCCCATCGCGTTGCCAGGGCGACGAACCCGACGACAACGACACTTTTGCGCTCTTGGTGTCGTTGAAGCGCATCTACGCGTTCTACACGCACCACGACCTCAACGCCTGGAACCTGTGGGACTCGTTGTTCAGTATCGTCCACGCCGGCTACGAGAGCTGCAACATCCCCGAACAAGTCATCAACCAATCGATGGCCTGCTGCTATATGTCCATCGTGTGGTTCATGGACTCCATTGCGGACGCCGACCCCGTACAGGTTATCGACTGCGGGGCTCAACTGCGGGGCTCGACCGCGGGGTCCGTCGTAGAGGTCGTCGTAGAGGTCGTCGTAGAGGTCGTCGTAGAGGTCGTCGTAGAGGTCGTCGTAGCGTTGGCTCCGTAGCGCTGCGACCTTTTCACTCGAGGTGGGTCGTCGGAAGCGGTCAGTTCCCTGTGTGTGCGATATCCGCCGGCGGTCATTTATGACCTATTCTGTTGTGATTTCAAACTGAAGTAGCCGAATTAATGGAACCCATTACATAACATTAATAATAATATGTAGAATTTCATTAGAATTTCATTCGAATTTAAACATTTTGATACTCTAATTACAAAACTCACTATACCTGTAGGGTACGTGTAGGGTACGTGTAAGGTACGTGCAAGGTACGTGTAAGGTACGTGTAAGGTACGTAAGGTGTAAGTGTTACGTGTTACGTGTAAGGTAACGTGTAACGTGTAAGGTAACGTATAACTGCAATGCTTACGGTAACTGTAATGTTTACAGGCTGACATCGATTCCCTTCGAGAAAACCTGAATGTCTTCATCCCGACCTGTTACAACCTCTTGATGCACGAACAGGAATCTATACAGGAGGAGGTTATTATCGCCGTTATATTATTATTATTACGTTTTTGCTATTAATAAAATTCAAATTAGAATATTATTCATGTTTATACATTGTGAGATATATTTATACATTGTGAGATATATTTATACATTGTGAGATGATATTCCACAGGCGTTCATTTCGTTGTGTGATTTGTTTATATTCTTCTCGAAAAGTCTGGAAGTGAATTGCAAAAAGAAAAGTAAACTTATAGTTCTGCCAAATGAAAACTGTGAGAAAATGCTGGGAAAATTTTTAAACGATCGAGTTTTTATTCAAACTGAAGAAAGTCTGGAAGGTATTTGATTCATTATAAACCTTTCTCTCCTTTTACCGTATGTACTTTTTCCTTCTGTACTTTTCCTTTGGTACTTTGACACCTTATGTACTTTTACTTTCTCTCACTCAATGCCAACATTCCCTAACCTTCTCGAGCCCTAACCGTCCTTAGCCCACAATTTCTTATATCAACTAACTGTAACTCATCCAATCATTCCCACTCCCACCCCCACTCTACTCCCCCACTACTCCTCTACTCTCACCCCACTCCCAAACCCACTCTCACCCCCACCCCGACTCATCCCCACCCCTACTCTCACCCCACTCCCACCCCCACTCTCACTCCCACTCTCACCCCCACTCTCACCTCCACCCCCACTCCCACCCCCACCCCCACTCTCACCCCCACTCCCACCACCACTCCCACTCCCACTCTCACCCCCACCCCCTATAGATGATGAAGGTGAGAACCAACGTATAAAGGATTTGCACAAAAGAAGAAGACATCTCTCAGCCTATGTGAATCTCATACTTTACAATGTTCTGAAGATCAAACATTCAGCTCCAATCTTCAAGGAATATCTCAAGGTTTAGATCATTAGAATATGTTTAATTTTTAGTTTGATCATTAGAACATGTTTAGTATTTAGTTAGATCATCAGAATGTGGTAGTCTTAAGTTATACTTACAATGTGTTTAGTCTTAAGTTTGACTTACAATGTTTTTAGTCTTAAGTTCTACTTACAATGTGTTTAGTCTTAAGTTAGACTTATAATATGTTTAGTCTTAAGTTAGATTTATAATGTGTTAATCTTAAGTTATACTTACAGTGTGTTTAGTCATAAGTTAGACTGACAATGTGTTTAGTCTTCAGTTAAGTCCATTTATTGGACTTGAAACAAAACAGCTCCTCCACCTCAAATCTCTAGAAGGTGTTACCCAAAGATCTCTAAACTAAGACACCAATATCTCTAAGCTCTAAACTAAGACACCTGAGTCTCCCTGCTTGACCTCTAGCTCACTGTCTATCCCTTAAACCGTATTCGATACGCTTTCCCTTCTTACTCGTAAACCCCTCAGCTCGACCTCTAAACCCTACCGACGCTAAGTTTAACCCCGCAACGCCTAACCCCCACATCTAACCCGTTACGCGTAGTTCCGCCAAACGTAAGCCCCATTCCTAAACCCCGCCATCGCCGCCAGTTCTACAATGACTACGGCGACATCATTAAATTCACCTTGAGTCGGTGCAAGGACATTGATCGGGTATCCACCAGCGAAACCCTCGTCATCTCTCTGACTCAACTCTACGCCGACCTCGACCTCAAGTCCAAGAGGATCATAAACTCGTCGAGTAGCGGTATGTGGGTGTCGGGGGGGTACAGTAAAGGTCAAAGATCAAGTAATACTCTTGTTGAAGAACAACATAAACCTGTCTAGTTGTGTTTGGAGTATATATATATATATATATATGTATATATATATATTTATATGTATATATATATAGATATAGTTTAGGTTGAGAAGGGTGTTATTAATGAACAATTAATTTAATATAACTTTGAAAACCTCACCATTATAGCTGTGAGTAGAAAGGAATAAAACTAATGTAAAATAGATAGAAAAATTAAATATAGGATAAAATTTGTGTGTATCGGATGCAGAAAATTATGACGGAAGACAAAAAAACAATACAAATTATTAACTTAAATAGTTATAAAAACAGTAAACCAATACTTGTATTCTTACATAACTACTCTCTATAATAGACTTCAAAGATTCCATATACACACACATATATATATATATATATGAGTATTTATTCATTGCAGAATTTACTGAAATGAAGGAACTATCCAGGCGTTACTCGCTGTCATTTGGTCTCGACCAATCAAAAATTAGAGATTCCGTTGCGTCGATTCACAAGTTTGTATCTCCGAATCCGGCCAATCGCAATCTTTCTTGCTAAACCGCTTTATTCGTGTGCAGGGCCGGCATTTTGTACGCCTTCAAGGACAAGGAAAGGACGGTATACGCGAATCTCTTATTCCTCGAGATCATCGCCGAATTCTCTACGAAACTTATCAAACAGGACAAGGAGGCAGTGTTAGTGCAACTCGACAACCCCGATACGCGCGTAGCCCTTCGATTTCATGACCTCTCTAACCTCTCCATGACACGCGCCTCCGCTATGTCAAGTTTAGGCCGTTACCCCCCATCCCCCCGCCCCATTCGCAGACTGAACTTCCTAAATAAGCAAATCGCTAACCACGACAACGTAGAACACAGCGTCTACTGGTCGTCCGTGCACTGCTATAAAGCTTCGCTGGAGTGCACGGAGTCCATGAGAACCCCGAACGCCTCGGCCAACTCCGTCGCGCGTAGGGGCCGACCTCCGAGCAACGCGACTAAACGCAAGTTGACGGGAACGACGGCAACTTTGACATCCGCCCAAGTCTCGGAAGGTCTTTATTCTGAACTATTATATATTATATATTATAATCTTATATATTATAATATACTTATAAATGATATATTATAATCTTATATATTATGTATTATAATCTTATATATTATATACTTATATATTATTATTATAATCTTATATATTATATATTATAATCTTATAATCTTATAATCTTATATATTATAATCTTATATATTATATATTATAATCTTATAATCTTATATATTATAATCTTATATATTATATATTATAATCTTATAATCTCATATATTATATATTATAATCTTATACATTATATACTTATAAATGGTATATTATAATCTTATATATTATGTATTATAATCTTATATATTATATACTTATATATTATTATTATAATCTTATATATTATATATTATAATCTTATTTATTATATATTATATACTTTATTATATAATTATAAATGATATATTATAATCTTGTATATTATTATTATAATCTTATATATTATATACTTATATATTATTATTATATACTTATAAATGATATATTATAATCTTATATATTATATATTATGATCTTATATATTATTATTATAATCTTATATATTATATATTATTATTATAATCTTATATATTATATACTTATATATTATAATCTTATATATTATATACTTATATATTACATACTTTATATTATATAATTACTCCATTATATACCTATAATGACTACTAACCACTAGGTCCACTCGTAAATCTTGGATCCCTGTACGATTTTAAAATATGATAATTATTTACTCTCGACTACTGATTACTTTATCCTCTCCGCGCAGCTTCCGTAAATTTAATCGCAAACCTTACAGATGAATGGGTCATAGAGAAACCGGTTGCCAACGATAACCCCACAACTGTGACACTAAATATTAAGAGACGACGCATTGACACACTTAGTTGGTAGAAATTGCTCTAGAATTTGTGAAATTAAAAATCATTGGAAATAGATTTATATTTTCCGAAAATTTGTCTAATGTATATGATTATATATGTGTGTGTGTAATTTACTTTTAAACTAAACCTAATTTGAAATAAAGCTAGTATTCATTTTTCTATCATTTTCAATTTCAGTTTTTATTAAAATAAATATCTTTTACTTGGTGCAATTATTGTGCAATAATTAATTTCATATGATATTTCCATTTCAGATTCATCAAAAAGTGAATTTACCTCCGATGACAAGTAAGTACTATCCAGGCTATTTCAATTTGTATTAATAACTCATTTCTAGTGAAACTATATAATAAATATATCATAGTAATGTAAATAATATTTGTCATGCTATTTGTATTGTTTTGTAACTATATATAATATTTCTCCATTGTTCACTTAATCGATTAAATTAATTTCATATTTTCATTACTTGATTATACTTTCTAATTACTTACTATGGATGTATTCAATTTTATGTCAAATATGAGATAACTAGAATTTTTATCTTATTGATATTCATTTTTATGTTTTTCCTAAAGTTTAATGATTTTCTAAATAATTAAAATATATTGAAATTAATTAACTATTATGATATTTTATAAAACATCACGATTCATTTAATTGCTTTTATTTTAATTCACATGTGAATTTATATGAAAAAGTATTTACAAGTTTATGTTAAAATATACACTAAAATAATTATTTAAAAATTATAGTTTTTTGGGTGAAATCTTAATCGATTTTATTTTATTAACTTATCAGATTGGCACGAACGATTTTTAATATTTCATCCAATTTTCTATCGTAATTATTTACATAGTTAATGTATATGTTATTTCTCAATGTTTAGTAGCCTCGAAGATTTTATAATTCCAAAGATCACAAGAACAAAGACTTCAATAGGTATTTTATATACAATATTTCATTTCACAATGTATATTATTTTTATTATTTTATTATTACAATCTACTCTCAACCAACATTTTAAACTCATTTGAGAACTGCGGGAATATTTGGTGCACATTTTTTTATTTTGTTCAATTTTTATTTGTTTTCATCTAAAAATTCTAGTAAATTATAGTCCACGCCGCTCGCAGGTAAATAAAGAAGAAGCTACGAGTATTCAGTCGTCGGAATCATCGGACACGGTGTGAAGTTGATGTGCTGGCACTTCTACGTCGCTTGTGACCTCTACATGCTCCAACATCTTTGTCTTTAATTTAGCGAGCTTTTTAATTGTTTTATCCACTTGTTTTAGATCCTATTTTTATACAAAGAAATCATTAGAAAATGCCAATTTATGTGTTGTAACAATTAGTATCAAACTATATATATATATGATATATATAATTACATATATGAATTTATTTTTAATTACCCAATTCTAATCACTAAATTATCTTCTTTATTTAATGAAAATATAATGTTATGCAAATTAGAATTTTGTAAATTAATTAATATTGAATTCCAGTATTCTATGTATGAAATGTACTTAGCCAGAATGGAATTCAAAACTTGCTATAGACAAATTGATAACCATACATTTGAATTAACTAGCATTGTACCTTGCATTCGAAGGTCTCCGGAATCAATATAGAGATATTCTTACGAAGACGGTCCAACTTCTTCTTGTAATGTTCAACTTTTTTTAATAATTGTTCTTGCGTTGGAAGTTCTAAATCTGAATCTTCGGGACTATCTTCCCTTATCTCAATTGCATCTACTGAATGAACTGTACTTTAGAAAATAATAGTTTTATATGCAATGCAATTGGAGTTCTGTTTATATCGGGTTTATCAAGGAATCTATAGTATTTTATATTTAAAAGTTCAATAAAGTAATGGATGTGAAAAGGTAAATATAGTGAAGGTTGAGTGTGACCTCCAGACTAACTATGCTGGTTTGAAGGTCGTACAATTGCCCTTAGCGATGATGTGATGTCGGAATCGTAATCGCTGGCACTGCTTGTCCGACCGGAACGTTCTGGCAGCTTAACCGATCGCCGGCTGGCCTTTTTCGCTGCGGAGGTATCCCGACGAGCCGATGTCGGTGTCCCTTGACCCCCTTGACCCCCCATCAGAAACTGGGCGTCAGAGACCCTGGTCTCTTTTGCACTCTGCCTGCGTTTCTTATGCGGAGTACTTTCGATGGACATGGCGACATTCGATAACTCGGCTTCACCTTCTTCGACCCTAAACGAACTCTCCTGCTGGACAAGATCGAATCGTTGATGTACTAGGATGCGAGTGCTTAAGCTGGATTGTAGATGTGAACAATTATGGTAGTTGTTAAGATTTTACCTCGAAAATTCTGTCGGATTCACCCGCGCTTCTACTTTTCTGTAGTCTGTTCAAGCAATTGAGATTGTAAAAGTTGACTGGTTAAATAAAGTAGTAGTTATTATTGAAGGTGCATTTAAAATAGATATTTATTACATATTTCGATGTCGTCATTCTAATTGAGATAAACCTTTCCGATGTCGTAAAAGTTTGATACATATATTCATCCTCATCATTTTCTTCCGGCATATCGCAATCACTGCGGATGCGATTTAATTAAGGAGGGAATGATCTAGGTCGAAAGATACGCCTCGTGATACTGCTATAGATGTAGAATTCGCAATGTTATGTAATATTGATAATAATAATTGATAAACAACGGACTAACCCATATAAGGTATCATTATTCATATCGCAATTCCACGGTTTGATACACGTTAAAAATTCACTGGGAAACAATGGTCACGTAAATATCACGTAAATATCGTATGTTAAATGCGGAATGGAATGTGTGTCTAACTTAATGTCTTTAACAGATTTATCCGTTTTATTCACTTTTCTCCATTTGTAACAAATGTGACATTGTAGAGATAAGGTATCGGGAACAGAACTATATAGATGTGTTTAAATAATATTAATTATTGCATACCATATCAATATATTAAAAACTTAAATATATAATTGAAACTAGAAATTACATGTAAAAAAGTCGGTATAATTTGAAAAGCAGTTCAATTATAGTTTAGTTAATTAGATTTCAGATCTAGAATATAACTTGGAATACAGGTCGGTTTCTTTATTTAAACGTAGAAATTGGCCAGCTATCCAATTCAGTTTTCCGACAAAGTTTCTAAGGACAGTTATAACAAGTTGAAAAAAGTAACTAAATAATATCATTTCTATCTTTCTTATACCAACGAATGCACTTTATTAATGGCAAATTCTTGTTTATTTGGCATTACTGTCAGAAAAGATGCATCGACAATAGACAATATATCTCTTCCACTATTCATTGATTTGTGATTGCCTCCAAGCTATAATGTTTACTACTATATATTAAATATTTGATATTCAGAATTCTATTTTTATAGTTTCTTAAACCTGTAAATTTTAAATTCTAATAAATTATATAACTTTGTTTAAAAGTTTTGAAACTTAAATATAATTCGAAAGAAACTTAGCAATTGTATAAATATTAGTGAACTATGCAGAATTATTAGATCATAATATAAGATTGCGATTGATTTCATTTATATATAAGATTATGAGAATGAATTCATTTTGATTTTATAAACTTTATAAAATAAATAAATATAATTTATACATATTGAATAAATATATTAATAAAAATAATATTTGAGCAGTTAAAATGGACAACATTTTGTTTTTTTATTCACCTTTTCATAGGGACGAATTAGTCGGCCCCTGTGGTAAATTAACACTCCGGTGTGTTGATTAGAAACCACACATGGGTAACCACATATGATATAAGACGAGTCTTTCTATTGTAGAAGAGAAATAATTTAGATGAACTGAAATGGTAGGGCTTTAGTAGTTTTATATGGTAGAAATTTAGTAGAGTATAATTTGTAGTAGTAGTAGTAGTAGCAGCAGTAGTAGTATTAGTAGTAGTAGTAGTAGTGGTAGTAGTAGCAGTAGCAGTAGCAGTAGCAGTAGCAGTAGCAATAGCAGTAGCAGTAGCAGTAGCAGTAGCAGTAGCAGTAGCAGTAGCAGTAGCAGTAGCAGTAGCAGTAGCAGTAGCAGTAGCAGTAGCAGTAGCAGTAGCAGTAGCAGTAGCAGTAGCAGTAGCAGTAGCAGTAGCAGTAGCAGTAGCAGTAGCATTAGCAGTAGCAGTAGCAGTAGCAGTAGCAGTAGCAGTAGCAGTAGCAGTAGCAGTAGCAGTAGCAGTAGCAGTAGCAGTAGCAGTAGCAGTAGCAGTAGCAGTATCAGTAGCAGTAGCAGTAGCAGTAGCAGTAGCAGTAGCAGTAGCAGTAGCAGTAGCAGTAGCAGTAGCAGTAGCAGTAGCAGTAGCAGTAGCAGTAGCAGTAGCAGTAGCAGTAGCAGTAGCAGTAGCAGTAGCAGTAGCAGTAGCAGTAGCAGTAGCAGTAGCAGTAGCAGTAGCAGTAGCAGTAGCAGTAGCAGTAGCAGTAGCAGTAGCAGTAGCAGTAGCAGTAGCAGTAGCAGTAGCAGTAGCAGTAGCAGTAGCAGTAGCAGTAGCAGTAGCAGTAGCAGTAGCAGTAGCAGTAGCAGTAGCAGTAGCAGTAGCAGTAGCAGTAGCAGTAGCAGTAGCAGTAGCAGTAGCAGTAGCAGTAGCAGTATTAGTAGTAGTAGTAGTAGTAGTAGTAGTTGTAGTAGTAGTAGCAGTAGTTCACAACTAACAGATTTCAAGGGTTTGTAAGAGAAGACCTCAACATTGCTTAGACATTTTAATGTATTGAATATTGGTACTTTAGCTCCTATTAAAAGCCAATCAGTAAAGATAATTTTTATAGCACTTTTTATTATTACTTTAAAACGAGTTTTTAATAAAATAAAAATGTTATTTACAAAGTATTTCGAAAATTGTATTATATTTGATTTAGATTTAATAATTGATTAAATATATTTTAATCTAATCATATCAATATAAAATGTAAGACATTATCAAAGAATATCTTTAATATTAAAAGTCATCTATAATTGAATATAGATTAAAATATATATATTTAAAATTATGTAAATTGTATATTGATGAAATTTAAGCAAGCATAAAAAGATTATAACCAATATAATATATCATATATTCTACAAAATAATATATCATATATTCTACAAAATAATATATCATATGTTCTACAATATAATATATTTTAATTATATTAATTTTGTAATGATATTATTCACAAATTTGTTTTTAAATTTGTTCTATTTATCCAAATAATTATATTTATTATAAAAAAATTTAATAGAAATTAAATTTGATATAAAAAATAACCTTTGATGTAAATACTAATATTGGGTTTCAGATATAAGATTTTCAAATAGGTCATAAGGGAATATTTAAATAGGGGCACAACCAGGAAACTTTCCTCGTCTTTGTTTTCTAGTTCAGTTAGGAGAATATCCTGTAATCTCGAAATTATTAAATATTGTAATTAAAACAATTTGTCATCCATATATTATGAACATCATAACATATATTAGACGTTAAAATATAAGGTTCCAATAGTAATATCATATATTGATAAAGTGATCCAAGCAAAAATATTAAATATTAGTAGAAATATAGAAAAATGCAATAAAAGCATAATTTAAAACTAACATATTCTTTTTTGTGTAATTCTAATTCTTGTTCAAATTGTCCTGGTCTATAGATTATGAAAATAAAATAACACATGACAGACGAAATAGTTTATAAATGTAAATTGTTTTAAAATTGATAAGTAACATATCGATTATATATATGATTATAAATTGTAAAGTACTCGTATGATATACAGAGGATGCGAAAGTAACCTCAAATTGTAAAGTACTCGTATGATATACAGAGGATGATAAAGTAACCTCAAATTGTAAAGTACTCGTATGATATACAGAGGATGCGAAAGTAACCTCAAATTGTAAAGAATCACTCGTGTTCCGTTCATCTGAATCTTGTCGAACTGCGCTTTGATCTCGGATATTGAGTTTAGTATGGAATACTCCTCGATGATATCCAGGGATGAAACCATGGAATGCATTATGAGATTTTCTGAATCGTCGGAACAAGGAGTTTGCAAGTTTTACGCAAATCAGCATTTATGTATTTTACCTTTTTTAATTTTCTGGTCTTTCTCAAACGACGCTATAGGAGTCAAAACTGCATCCGATTTCACCTTCTGTCGTCATTTATTGGCGGCGCATTATGTTAGAGCGGAATTAATGGCATTTGTATATTAAAAAGCCCGGTGTAAGGGCATTTTTGGACGTAGGCTGTTTACAAACCTTTAGAAATGTCTGCGATAACAATCCGATGCTATTCTCGCCGTGGCTGTAAAACACGATACGGGCATTTAGTAAATTGCAAAGCGGTTCTAATTCGATGCAATGTACAAGCGACGTAATGTACAAGCGACGTAATGTACAAGCGACGCAATGTACAAGCGACGCAATGTACAAGCGACGTAATGTACAAGCGACGCAATGTACAAGCGACGTAATGTACAAACGACGTAATGTACAAGCGACGTAATGTACAAGCGACGTAATGTACAAGCGACGCAATGTACAAGCGACGCAATGTACAAGCGACGCAATGTACAAGCGACGCAATGTACAAGCGACGTAATGTACAAGCGACGTAATGTACAAGCGACGTAATGTACAAGCGACGCAATGTACAAGCGACGTAATGTACAAGCGACGTAATGTACAAGCGACGCAATGTACAAGCGACGCAATGTACAAGCGACGTAATATACAAGCGACGCAATGTACAAGCGACGTAATGTACAAGCGACGCAATGTACAAGCGACGCAATGTACAAGCGACGCAATTTACAAGCGACGCAATGTACAAGCGACGTAATGTACAAGCGACGTAATGTACAAGCGACGCAATGTACAAGCGACGTAATGTACAAGCGACGTAATGTACAAGCGAAGCGGCTAACAATTTCATTAATTCTTCTGGAACTTCTTCGATGTTGTGGTACTTCGACAACACTAATGCATCGTCGGCAATCCTCATAGCTCCCGATTTGAAACCATTTCCATATTTGCCTGTCGTTACAATAATAATCGCAATGTTATGGTATTTCTACTAGTTATATATAGACTGCGCTAACGATATTTTAGCAATGCGAAAGGGGTCACAAGACATGTGGGATCTGAGCTGGTATTACAGTTACTTACCTATCCTTTTAATTTGTATTTTCTCACACCGACTTTTTCCGCAATACCCCAAACTATAAGGGTTTACATTTAGTAATCAATATTCTAGGAACATATATTCCATTCTAAAATTCAGAAGATATAAAGAAACACATTTAGAAACATGTGTAATTAAAATACTTAAAATTTGGTAAACAACTCAAACAACTTTTGTTAAATTTATTTGAGTAAATGTAGATTTAAAAATATAAAATACTGATAACAAAATTGTAGGTTTAATAAATATTTAACTATAAACTTTACTTAAGTAAATATAAACTAATCATAAATTGTAGTAAAATGTTGATCAAATGTTATCAAAAAGAGTCTTTTATATTTAGATATAGAATGGAGGAATAAAAAGTATAGATATAATCTGCGAATTGTTACCTGAGCATTTTCAAAAGCTGGGTGTAGTGCATACCGGTTCCATTATCAGATATTACCAGACAATGGTGACCATTGATCTTTTCAACATCTATGTTGATACGAGTTGCTTCAGCATCCTTTGCATTGTCTATAACATTAGTGAATGTATTGTCTATAACATTCGTGAATGTATTGTATGTAACAATTTTGAATGCATTGTCTATAATATTAATAAATGTATTGTCTATAATATTAATGAATGTATTGTCTATAAAATTAATGAATGTATTGTATATAACATTAGTGAATGTATTGTATGTAACATTATTGAATACATTGTCTATAATATTAATAAATGTATTGTTTATAATATTAATGAATGTATGGTCTATAACATTAGTGAATGCATTGTATATAACATTAATGAATACAATGTATATACCACTGATGAATGTATTGTCTGTAACATTAGTGAATGCATTGTCTGTAACATTGATACATGTATTGTATGTAGCATTAATGAATGCATTGTATATAACATTAATGAATACATTATATATAACATTGATGAATGTATTGTCTGTAAAATTACTGAATGCATTATATTTACCATTAATGAATGCATTATATGTAACATTAATACATATACTACATGTAATGTTAACGAATGTATTGTATGTGTCATTAATGAATGTATTGTTTGTAACATTAAGGAATGCATTGTATATAACATTAATGCATGCATTGTTTGTGAAATAATTAAAAACCTTTAATATTTAGATGTTCAAATATTGGTGAAAAAAAATTATTATATCTATTCATTTTCAATGGCAAACATTTGCATTTATAATTTTTACTATACATATTATCAACCTAATGAATCAATAATAAGTATAATAATCAAATAAAATAAAGACTGTACCTATTAGTTCTGCAATGGCTCCAAACACCCACTTGTGACAAGTTGAATTTGTAACAAGATATTGAGGAGATGTCTGTAGGCAAAGTTGTAATTTCAAATGTAAGTGAAATGTGTATTCAATTTTACTCTATATATTATAGATATTATAGTAAGTATTATATGAGTATATAGTGAGTATATAGTGAGTATATAGTGAGTATATAGTGAGTATATAGTGAGTATATAGAGAGTATATAGTGAGTATATAGTGAGTATATAGTGAGTATATAGAGAGTATAGAGTGATTATTATAGTGAGTATAAAGTGAGTATATAGTGAGTATATAGAGAGTATATAGTGAGTATTATAGTGAGTATTATAGTGAGTATAAAGTGAGTATATAGTGAGTATATAGAGAGTATATAGTGAGTATATAGTGAGTATATAGTTAGTATATAATGAGTATATAATGAGTATATAGTGAGTATATAGTGAGTATATAGTGAGTATTATAGTGGGTATATAGTGAGTATATAGAGAGTATATAGTGATTATATAGTGAGTATATAGTGAGTATATAGTGAGTATATAGTGAGTATTATAGTGAGTATATAGTGAGTATATAGAGAGTATATAGTGAGTATATAGTGAGTATAGAGTGAGTATATAGTGAGTATATAGAGAGTATATAGTGAGTTTATAGTGAGTATATAGTGAGTATATAGTGAGTATTATAGTGAGTATATAGTGAGTATTATAGTGAGTATATAGTGAGTATATAGTGAGTATATAATGAGTATATAGTGAGTATATAGTGAGTATATAATGAGTATATAGTGAGTATTATAGTTAGTATATAGTGAGTATAAAGTGAGTACTTAGTGTGTATATAGTAAATACATAGTGAATATATAGTGAGTACATTGTGAATATATATTGAGTTCATAATGAATATATAGTGAGAATATAATAAGTACATAATGAATATATAGTGAGTATATATATAGTATATATATATATACTCACTAATTGTAAGTACATAGTGAGTAAATCATTGTTTCAATTGAAATATGATCTAAATACATTTTATAATCAATCGATTAATCTTCATGATAAATTATATTTATATATTAAAATGAAGTAATTTACGTACTAAATATGATTTATATAAATGTGATATATATTAAGTGAATATAGTAATCATTATAAATTATACAATATGAAATAATATACAACATATGTAATTAACACTTGGATTACAAGTTGACCTACTTGTACCGCCCATTAGTTAATAACACATAATATAATTAAGGTAATGCTAATATATTATTAATGCTTTATTTATTTTTATATCTAAATTTAAAATGGTATACATAGCATATATATATATATATATATATATATATATGTGATATATTAAATTCAATTAATGAATTAGCATACTTATTAATTCATTATTAGAATTAGTATCTACTATCACAAATTATAGTTCAATATATAATGTATAAATTATACTTCGAATAATATTATGTGACAATTTCTAATTATTTTGTATTCTTGTTATGTTTTAATTAGTAATTTGATTTCAAACTCGTGTGAATATTGTAAATATTGCTTGCATTAATTCAAATTAATTTTAATTCAAATATCAAAAAATGTTATATGTGTTACTTGATCCAATAATTATATAGTATATATTTTATATGAAGCGTACTTTGCATATTTCAATCTTTTTGAGTTGCTCTCTTAATGACATTATTGTAAAAATTAAATTATAATTCAAATACAAAACATGTGATTTCTACTATCTTTGTACAATTTTTGTTTATTTAAAATAATTCAATCTCATACAATTATATTCAAAAAATAAACCATGTCTCGGTTAGATATATTATTGATTGTAATATTATACTAATATTATTATAATTTAATTAGAACAGTATATTTTGATTATTAAGTATTTTTCACAATCATATTTCACTTTAAAAATAATAGCTTAATAATTATTAATAATTAGCTATAATTATTATAATGGTAGTTATCGGTTATAGCCGTATTACGGTAAGCAATTTGAGGTTGTTGTATTCTGTAGGGTAGCTAACGAATTCGTATACCAATAAACACACGCACACTTAATGCGTGCGAGTTTATTCCACTGAATAGCTTTAGAAATTTCAAGTCCTATTGATGGTATTCTATTTATAGAATAATTATATATTAAATTATGTATACCGTAATTAACAGTAAACAATATATATTAATATAAATATATATTAGTATATACTATAATACTAAGATAAAAAGAATACTACTATTGTTATGAATTTCATAATATGGAGTATTGTGATTTATAATGACAAACAAGCCATACAATGCAGTTGTTATTGTATACGTAAATTAGTGGAATATATAACAAAATCAATTTATCTATATGTAATATTACACACTTATTTTATATAGTGATGCGTTTTATGTATGCCAATGGTGTAACTTAAATACTAATAATTTAATCGATTCAGTGATGTAAATTCGAGTGCTACAAATGTAATTATTATGAGTGAATATATTCAACATGAATTTGGTATTATCCTTCCTAATTATCGACACCATTTATATTCTAATACAATAATATAAGTGTTAATATCGAATCACTGATGAGGAACAATGTATTACATAATATATTTATAATAGGATAAAAGTATATTATAGTCAGTATCAGAAAAAGTGAGATTCTAAATAAATAAAAATATAAGATAAATCTTCTTTAAAATAAAATATTCTATTCAAAATCAAATAAAAATGTTGTCCAAACAACTTATATTTAATATTCATTAATATGTATTATACTCATATTTATAAACTGGAATTTATTATATAATTAATAAATATTTCATATATTATGCAATAGTGTTTTGCAGTCATTCAATTTAGATTTTCATTGTTGTTGTGATATGTCCAAAATACTGTTATGAATTCTAATGCAATACAGCTATATTTTGCAAACTCCATTGTAATAATAATAATGAATCAGTAAATATATAAATGGAAATTTACCAGATTCATTTTAAAAATATTAAAATCACTTGTATTAAACTCTTTGTTTAGATGTATTTATAGTTTGGGATCATTTATGGAAGCCTACAGGTGAAAATTGTATATAAATTAGCCATACCTATACACTACTGAAATAGAATTATGCGATTTGTATGCATGTTTTTAATATGCATGCATATATTAATGAACATAATTAAATAGTATATTAATCAAATATGTTTTTGTTATTATATATTTTTAGTTTTTTATTAATATGAAATTAATTATTATTACATAAGTGCATATTATTGATTAGTTTGCTGACTTGGTTATATGAAATTGTGAATTCATCAAACATATTGACATATCATATTAAGTTAATACACAAATTAAATGAAAGTGCATGTTTTTTGTCTTAATTGCATGCTATCTATGTGCATGTTTACTATTTTACCATTTATGATTTTATTTTATTATTGTGATAAATTTATAAATATACATTATTTTAATATAATTGTTATTAATTAAGGTAACATTAATATCATTTTGATTACATAATAGGTAATGGCTATATATTATAGAAAAATCGCAATATTTACTTTATAACAGCCAATCAAAATTGGCCAATCACATATTTCTATTTATAAATAATTTTAAAATAATTATTTTTTGTATATTGAATATATGTAGTGATTATATTAAAATGCTGTGAATACATCTCAACTCAGGGAATATGTTTAGATCATTCATTGTGTTTTTATCAAATACACATTTAATATATATATCTAATAATACTGGATTTTTAAATTTTCATTTGTTATTTAAAAACATTATCATTGGTTTATATATCTTTAAAACAATTTGCATATTTAAATTTATTTCAAATACCATTACTAATGATTGGTTGTAAAAAGTAAATAAGTCACAATTTTTGAAAACAATTTAAATTTGTCACTAGTTAATTACTATTAACTTTGTCATTAGCCTTTGCCTAAATAATATTTGTAACATTGAATTAAAATTTTGGTATTTCATAAGCACATTTTGTCAACAAATTAAATGATTTATTGCATACGAATATAAATTTGAAATAATAATTAAATTCTGAAAGATTCTATATTTAATTATTTTGATTAATTTTGTAATGATTTTTTTAAGTATATTTTATATCATATGTTAAATTAATTCGCCTATCTTATTATAAATAGTTTAGTTTTTATAATAAATTCAGAAATAAATAAATTAAATTAAAATTAATGTCATTTTTTATTTATAAGATCTATTGCTAAGTCTATTGCTAAGTCTATTGCTAAGTCTATTGCTAAGTCTATTGTGGTAACATAATTTTTTAAATAAATAATGTCAATTAACTTTTTTATAAAAAATTTGAACTTAAGAATAATAATATTTAAAAATTAATGCTCTCTAAAGCTAATTATATAAATAAATAAAGACATTTGCGATGAATTATAATTATTTTAGAAACAAATAATGAAATATGAAATGTTAACAAAATGAATTAATTTAATTTATAAAAATCAAATGATGTATTCACATCTCCTAAACTTTATTTCAATGAAAATGAATTTCTATTTCGTACACTATTTCATTCTAGAACATTTTATAATATTTATATTATCATTTTAGAATAAATTTTAATGTATATTTAATATCATAAGATATATTATATATTATATATATATTATATAGATATATTATATATTATATAGATATATTATATAACTAGAAAGATATATTTCTTGAATATTCATCTATGAGATAATACTAACGATTTGATATAATCACCATTAATGTAATATTAACTTTATTGTATTATTTCCGTAGTATATGAGAGATTTTGAATTTTTAACCCGTGAATTTTACAGTATTTTTTACTTTATTCAATTATTTACTTTATTAAGTATCCCTAAGAAGTTAGATGATGTAAATATTTATTATATACAATATTTATATAATTATATAATTTTTTGAAATCATCAATCTAAAATTAACCTGTAAATTATTATTTTAATAAAATAATAAAAAAAATGTCCTTTACATTAGCAAATTATTATACTTTGTATTTCTAATTTTAGATTCAATTTGCTCGCAATGTTATCTTGGATGTCTTGCATTTCATTTTATAATCGATGTAAATGAAAGCTCCATGTCAAATTAATGTGTATTGAACCATTGGTAAAATACATGGTATTATTTCGAATGGTGGTTTACTGTAATTGTTTTGTTTAACTTTTGTTCAGTTAAAAAATTCTTAAAATGTGAAGAGATTTATGCAATACATAGAACACCATATTAGGTCATAGGTTAACAAAGCTTTCAATTACATCGTAAGTTAACGCCTTTTATTTAAATTATTTAAATTAAAGAATGTTTTATAGGTTCACCAGAAAAAAACGCAACACCAGGAATCACAATAAACCATTTAAATATCCGTTAGATGTTGTTTCTATTACGTCCTATTCCATATTTTCTTTGCGAGTTTACAGGATTGCCCCTGTACCAGTTGCCCCTGTTCCAATTGCCCCTGTTCCAGTTGCCCCTGTTCCAATTGCCCCTGTTCCAGTTGCCCCTGTTCTAGTTGCCCATGTTCCAGTTGCCCTTGTTCCAGTTGCCCTTGTTCCAGTTGCCCTTGTTCCAGTTGCCCTTGTTCCAGTTGCCCTTGTTCCAGTTGCCCTTGTTCCAATTGCCCTTGTTCCAGTTGCCCTTGTTCTAGTTGCCTTTGTTCTAGTCGTCCTAGCGCTGCGCGTTTGTAAAAGCGGTTCCCAACACATTTCCCTACTAACGAGTACACTTCATGTTACCTCAGGTATTACATCGATAATGGACCCTTTGACATGAATAAGGTTTATCCTCTATTACCAGAACACTTGCTCTATATTTATTATTAATGTTTATTTTTATAAACACATTTTAATAACTAAATGCTTTTGAATTATATTTTCATCATTCAATTTTTCTTTGAAAGAATTTCTTTTACAATCTCTTCCTCTATTTCTCCACATACACTCCGCAACCTTTCTTCATCCTCTTCCACAGCCTCTGCACATCTACATCCTTTCCAGAGCCTCTCCTCGACCTCTCCTCGACCTCTCCTCTGCCTATTCACAATCTCTCTCCAATGTGAAATTCTGAATATAAATCTACATTCCCGTAATCTCTATCAGACCTCACCCAAACCTTTTGTAACTTTTTCTCAATTCCACCACCCCATCTCACTCCATCTCACCCCATCTCACTCCATCTCACCTCATCTCACCCCATCTCATCCCATCTCACCCCATCTCATCCCATCTCATCCCATCTCATCCCATCTCACCTTATCATATCTCATTTCACTCTACCTCACTATCCCACTATATCTCACTCCATCTTTACCTCATCTCACTTCATCTCACCCATCTCACCCCATCTTATTCCATATCACCTCATCACACCTCATCTCACTCTACCTCACTATCCCACTCCATCTCACCCCATCTTTACCTCATCTCACTTCATCTCACCCCATCTCATCCCATATCACCTCATCACATCTCATCTCACCCCATCTCACTCCGCCTCACTAAATCTCACTCCATCTCACTTCATCTCACCTCATCTCACTCTACCTCGCTATCTCACTCCACCTCACCCCATCTCATCCCATCTCACTCTATCTATCCTCATTTCATCTCATCTCACCCTATGAACCACATAACCCCATCTCACTCTATAAACCCGTACCTTCTCATCTTACCCTATAATTGCGTTATGTTACTATAGTTTACTGCCGAGTTTCCATCTGTACAAAATTTCGACTGCAACGACTATAATGAGGTTATTACATCATCAGTGATATATTATTATAATATATATTATATATTATTGTATAAGCTATTGCATTATCAATAAAATATCATGTTATAAATATAATCAAATAAATGTATTGTCTACGTAACTAAGGTCTATGTAACTAAGGTCTACGTAACTAAGGTCTATGTAACTAAGGTCTACGTAACTAAGGTCTACGTAACTAAGGTCTATGTAACTAAGGTCTATGTAACTAAGGTCTATATAACTAAGGTATACGTAACTAAGGTATACGTAACTAAGGTATACGTAACTAAGGTCTATATAACTAAGGTCTACGTAACTAAGGTCTACGTAACTAAGGTCTATATAACTAAGGTATACGTAACTAAGGTATACGTAACTAATGTCTATATAACTAAGGTCTACGTAACTAAGGTCTACGTAACTAAGGTCTACGTAACTAAGGTCTACGTAACTAAGGTCTACGTAACTAAGATCTACGTAACTAAGGTCTACGTAACTAAGGTCTACGTAACTAAGGTCTACGTAACTAAGGTCTACGTAACTAAGGTCTACGTAACTAAGGTCTACGTAACTTAGGTCTACGTAACTAAGGTCTACGTAACTAAGGTCTACGTAACTAAGGTCTACGTAACTAAGGTCTACGTAACTAAGGTCTACGTAACTAAGGTCTACGTAACTAAGGTCTACGTAACTAAGATCTACGTAACTAAGGTCTACGTAACTAAGGTCTATATAACTAAGGTCTATATAACTAAGGTCTATGTAACTAAGGTTTACGTAACTAAGGTTTACGTAACTAAGGTCTACGTAACTAAGGTCTACGTAACTAAGGTCTACGTAACTAAGGTCTACGTAACTAAGGTCTACGTAACTAAGGTCTACGTAACTAAGGTCTACGTAACTAAGGTCTACGTAACTAAGGTCTACGTAACTAAGGTCTACGTAACTAAGGTCTACGTAACTAAGGTCTACGTAACTAAGGTCTACGTAACTAAGGTCTACGTAACTAAGGTCTACGTAACTAAGGTCTACGTAACTAAGGTCTACGTAACTAAGGTCTATATAACTAAGGTCTATATAACTAAGGTCTATATAACTAAGGTCTATATAACTAAGGTCTACGTAACTAAGGTCCATGTAATATGTTTGTACACCTACAGTCGATTGTGAAGCGGTCAAAAGAGCTTCAGCCTACCGATGGAGAACTTAGTCTTCTTAATGATCACATTGTCCGAGTGATGACAGTCCTTGACGTCCTTATTGCCAACCCCGATACATTTGACCCCTGCGTTAGACCCCTTTAACCTAGTCCCCCCTATAACCTAATCTTCCCCTATAACTTAGTCTCCCCCTATAACCTAGTCTCCCCCTATAACCTAGTCTCCCACTATAACCTAGTCTCCCACTATAACCTAGTCTCCCCCTATAACCTAGTCTCCCCCTATAACCTAGTCTCCCCCTATAACCTAGTTACCCCTATAACCTAGCCCTCCTATAACCTAGTCTCCCCCTATAACCTAGTCCCCCCTATACCTAATCTCCACCTATAACCTAGGTTCCCCCTATAATCTAGTCCCCCCTATTACCTAGTCCCCCTATAACCTAATCTCCCCCTATAACCTAATCTCCTATAATCTAGTTCCCCTATAACTTAATCTCCCCCTATAACCTAATCTCCCCCTATAACCTAATCTCCTCCTATAATCTAGTCCCCCCTATAACCTAATCTCCCCCTATAATCTAGTCCCCCCTATAACCTAATCTCCCCCTATAACCTAGTCCCCCTATAACCTAGTCCCCCTATAACCTAATCTCCTCCTATAACCTAATCTCCCCCTATAACCTAGTCCCCCCTATAACCTAGTCTCCCCCTATAACCTAGTCCCCTTATAACCTAGTCCCCCTATAACCTAATCTCCCCCTATAACCTAATCTCCCCCTATAACATAGGTTCCCCCTATAATCTAGTCTCCCCTATAACTTAATCTCCCCCAATAACCTAGTACCCACTATAACCTAGTCTCCCCCTATAACCTAGTCTCCCCCTATAACCTAGTCTCCCCTATAACCTAGTCTCCCCCTATAACCTAGTCTCCCACTATAACCTAGTCTCCCCCTATAACCTAGTCTCCCCCTATAACCTAGTCTCCCCTATAACCTAGTCTCCCCTATAACCTAGTCTCCCCTATAACCTAGTCTCCCCCTATAACCTAGTCTCCCCCTATAACCTAGTCTCCCCCTATAACCTAGCCCTCCTATAATCTAGTCCCCCTATAACTTAATCTCCCCCTATAACCTAGTCTCCCCATATAACCTAGGTTCCCCCTATAACATAGTCCCCCCTATAACCTCTTATGCAGACTATTGAGGAGGTAAGGCAAGTGGGTGCCTTTAAGATGGGCACTTTGGTGAGTAATTGCTCTAATGCAGAACTCGTAGTGATATTTAAGACACTGCCCACCACTCTGTCAATCAAACTATTATGCAATAGGATAGCTAAAGAACTGTCAGCCGACGCATGTGTCGGTTAGTAGCTGGAGGGAGTGAGTGAGTGAGTGAGTGAGTGAGTGAGTGAGTGAGTGAGTGAGTGAGTGAGTGAGTGAGTGAGTGAGTGAGTGAGTGAGTGAGTGAGTGAGTGAGTGAGTGAGTGAGTGAGTGAGTGAGTGAGTGAGTGAGTGAGTGAGTGAGTGAGTGAGTGAGTGAGTGAGTGAGTGAGTGAGTGAGTGAGTGAGTGAGTGAGTGAGTGAGTGAGTGAGTGAGTGAGTGAGTGAGTGAGTGAGTGAGTGAGTGAGTGAGTGAGTGAGTGAGTGAGTGAGTGAGTGAGTGAGTGAGTGAGTGAGTGAGTGAGTGAGTGAGTGAGTGAGTGAGTGAGTGAGTGAGTGAGTGAGTGAGTGAGTGAGTGAGTGAGTGAGTGAGTGAGTGAGTGAGTGAGTGAGTGAGTGAGTGAGTGAGTGAGTGAGTGAGTGAGTGAGTGAGTGAGTGAGTGAGTGAGTGAGTGAGTGAGTGAGTGAGTGAGTGAGTGAGTGAGTGAGTGAGTGAGTGAGTGAGTGAGTGAGTGAGTGAGTGAGTGAGTGAGTGAGTGAGTGAGTGAGTGAGTGAGTGAGGGAGTGATGGAGTGAGTGAGTGAGTGAGTGAGTGAGTGAGTGAGTGAGTGAGTGAGTGAGTGAGTGAGTGAGTGAGTGAGTGAGTGAGTGAGTGAGTGAGTGAGTGAGTGAGTGAGTGAGTGAGTGAGTGAGTGAGTGAGTGAGTGAGTGAGTGAGTGAGTGAGTGAGAGTGAGTGAGTGAGTGAGTGAGTGAGTGAGAGTGAGTGAGTGAGTGAGTGAGTGAGTGAGTGAGTGAGTGACTAACACCTTCTCCATTATTAGACACAATTGAGCCTATGACTACTATCACTGATCGAGGATTTGAAATTTATTTCAATCCGGAGAAGATTTCTATTCTGATCTCTACTCTTCCTACAAACATGAGATACATCGACAACAAGATACATTGTGAGTACACTCAACCGCATACACCCGCATACACCCGCATACACCCGCATACACCTTCATACACCCGCATACACCCGCATACACCCGCATACACCCGCATACACCCGCATACACCTGCATACACCCGCATACACCCGCATACACCCACATACACCCGCATACACCCGCATACACCCGCATACACCTTCATACACCCGCATACACCTGCATACACCTTCATACACCCGCATACACTTGCATACACCTGCATACACCCGCATACACCTTCATACACCCGCATACACCCGCATACACCTTCATACACCCGCATACACCCGCATACACGTTCATACACCCGCATACACCCGCATACACCTTCATACACCCGCATACACCCGCATACACCCGCATACACCTGTATACACCTTCATACACCCGCATACACCTGCATACACCTGCATACACCTTCATACACCCGCTTACACCCGCATACACCTTCATACACCCGCATACACCTGCATACACCCACATACACCTTCATACATCCACATACACCTGCATACACCCGCATACACCCACATACACCCGCATACACCCGCATACACCCGCATACACCTTCATACACCCGCATACACCCGCATACACCCGCATACACCCGCATACCCCCACATACACCCACATACACCTGCATACACCTTCATACACCCGCATACACCTTCATACACCCGCATACACCCGCATACACCCGCATACACCCGCATACACCTTCATACATCCACATACACCTGCATACACCCGCATACACCCGTATACACCTTCATACACCCACATACACCTGCATTCACAAACATGAACTCAAGCCAAACCCATCCCAACTCCATTATCTCTTTTCCCTCCCTATACATCCCCACTCAACACCATCCCTACACACCACTACCTAACACCTCCCTATATACCCCCACGTAACCTCCTTCCTACACACCCCATCCCCACCACATTCCCTCCCTACACACCCCCACCCCATCCCCTCCCTATACGCCCCCACTCCACCCACACTTCATACTCCCACTCCTCACCATCCCTATACATATCCTCACCTCTACTCCCTACACACCCAACTCTATTCCCTCCCTACACACCCCCACCCCATCCCCTCCCTATACACCCTCACTCCACCCCCACTCCACACCCCCACTCCTCACCATCCCTATACATATCCTCTCCTCTACTCCTTATGTAGTGGACATCAAGATATTACAGGATCACATCATTAGGATTCGTCATTGCAAATGGTTTGATGAGCATTCACCTGTCAGACCCGGAGTTAAGGTTAATGAGGTCAAGGTCGCAATATGACCTTCAATAGAGAGATTCTAATGTCTGAATTGTCAAATAGTTTTATTAAAAATAAATAATACAAATGAACTAAATAACAAATCAAGTTAAAAATAAATTCTATTTTATTATCTTTGTTATTTGTTGTACCAAATATTTAGTTATAATGGAGTTATAATGGACTTTTCAAAGTTATACCCAGAATATATTTTCTGTATAATTTAGAAAAAATTAGATAAAAAATAAGTTAAATTATTTATAAAAATAAGTTTACTTAATCATTTATTTCTACAAGGCACAACACATATCTTATCATTAGCACCACACATATCTTATTATTAACACAACATAAAGAGTAAAAACGAGTTATAATATAAAAAATATAATGTTTATTTTCTGATAGTGGATACTAATTTTCATGATCATAATAAATCAAATTAAGAAGAGTTTTCTAAGAATTGATTTTATGATAAATTTGCCATTTTATTGCCAAACTGATAATATATTATTCAGTAAATTAACTTTATAAATCAAATATTTGATATATAATATTTTATTTGCAGTTTTACTAAAAGGTATAACATATAATAGTACTAGATTCCATCTACATTATCACTAGACCACACCCACAATATCACTTGACCACACCCACAATATCACTAGACCACACCCACAATATCACTAGACCACACCCACAATATCACTAAACTACACCCACAATATCATTAGACTACACCCACAATATCACTAGACCACACCCACAATATCACTAAACTACACCCACAATATCATTAGACTATACCCACAACATCACTAGACCACACCCACAACATCACTTGACCACACCCACAATATCACTAGACCACACCCACAATATCATTAGACTATACCCACAACATCACTAGACCACACCCACAATATCATTAGACTATACCCACAACATCACTTGACCACACCCACAATATCATTAGACTATACCCACAACATCACTTGACCACACCCACAATATCACTAGACCACACCCACAATATCATTAGACTATACCCACAACATCACTTGACCACACCCACAATATCACTAGACCACACCCACAATATCACTAGACCACACCCACAATATCATTAGACTATACCCACAACATCACTTGACCACACCCACAATATCATTAGACTATACCCACAACATCACTTGACCACACCCACAATATCACTAGACCACACCCACAATATCACTAGACCACACCCACAATATCATTAGACTATACCCACAACATCACTTGACCACACCCACAATATCATTAGACCACACTCACAATATCATTAGACTATACCCACAATATCACTTGACCACACCCACAATATCACTAGACCACACTCACAATATCATTAGACTATACCCACAATATCACTTGACCACACCCACAATATCACTAGACCACACTCACAATATCACTAGACCACACCCACAATATCATTAGACCACACCCACAATATCATTAGACTATACCCACAATATCACTAGACCACACCCACAATATCATTAGACTATACCCACAATATCACTAGACCACACCCACAATATCATTAGACTATACCCACAACATCACTTGACCACACCCACAATATCATTAGACCACACTCACAATATCATTAGACTATACCCACAATATCACTTGACCACACCCACAATATCATTAGACCACACCCACAATATCATTAGACTATACCCACAACATCACTTGACCACACCCACAATATCATTAGACCACACTCACAATATCATTAGACTATACCCACAATATCACTTGACCACACCCACAATATCATTAGACTATACCCACAACATCACTTGACCACACCCACAATATCACTAGACCACACCCACAATATCATTAGACTATACCCACAACATCACTTGACCACCCCTACAATATCACTTGACCACACCCACAATATCATTAGACTATACCCACAACATCACTTGACCACACCCACAATATCACTTGACCACACCCATTTAACCAATACATTCAGGACATTGTACGTTTATTGGAAGACTTAAAATATCGTTTTGAAGGCCTCGAAGCATTGTCGGAGTGGATGGTTTTATTTCTCGCTGTTCATTGCTGCATGGCAAACGAACAGGAAGTAGCTCAAGTGATTCCCGTAGCATTCAAGTTAGTGCCTGAGTTATAAATTCGGATTAATTACTATTCATTTTATATTAATTTACAATTAACTTATTATTAATTTTATATTAATTTACTATTAACTTACTATTAATTTATTATTAACTTATTATTAATTTACTTTTAACTTATTATTAATTTACTTTTAATTTACTATTAATTTACTATTAACTTATTAATTTACTATTAATTTATTATTAATTTATTATTAATTTACTATTAACTTATTATTAATTTACTAATAAATTATTATTAATTTACTATTAACTTATTATTAATTTATTATTAACTTATTATTAATTTACTTTTAATTTACTATCAACTTATTATTAATTTATTATTAATTTATTATTAATTTACTATTAACTTATTATTAATTTACTATTAACTTATTATTAATTTACTATTAATTTATTATTAATTTATTATTAATTTATTATTAATTTACTATTAACTTATTATTAACTTATTATTAATTTACTATTAACTTATTATTAATTTACTATTAATTTACTATTAATTTATTATTAATTTATTATTAATTTACTATTAACTTATTATTAATTTACTATTAATTTATTATTAATTTACTATTAATTTATTATTAATTTATTATTAATTTATTATTAACTTAATATTAACTTATTAATTTACTATTAATTTACTATTAACTTATTATTAATTTACTATTAACTTATTATTAATTTACTATTAATTTATTATTAATTTATTATTAATTTATTATTAATTTACTATTAACTTATTATTAACTTATTATTAATTTACTATTAACTTATTATTAATTTACTATTAATTTACTATTAATTTATTATTAATTTATTATTAATTTACTATTAACTTATTATTAATTTACTATTAATTTATTATTAATTTACTATTAATTTATTATTAATTTATTATTAATTTATTATTAATTTATTATTAACTTAATATTAACTTATTAATTTACTATTAATTTATTATTAATTTATTATTAATTTATTATTAATTTACTATTAATTTACTATTAATTTACTATTAACTTATTATTAATTTACTATTAACTTATTATTAATTTACTATTAATTTATTAATTTACTATTAACTTATTATTAATTTACTATTAATTTACTATTAATTTATTATTAATTTACTATTAACTTATTATTAATTTACTATTAACTTATTATTAATTTACTATTAATTTACTATTAACTTATTATTAATTTACTATTAACTTATTATTAATTTACTATTAATTTACTATTAACTTATTATTAATTTACTATTAAATTATTATTAATTTACTATTAATTTACTATTAACTTATTATTAATTTACTATTAACTTATTATTAATTTACTATTAACTTATTATTAATTTACTATTAATTTACTATTAATTTATTATTAATTTATTATTAATTTACTATTAACTTATTATTAATTTACTATTAATTTATTATTAATTTACTATTAACTTATTATTAATTTACTATTAATTTATTAATTTACTATTAATTTATTATTAATTTACTATTAACTTATTATTAATTTACTATTAAATTATTATTAATTTACTATTAATTTACTATTAACTTATTATTAATTTACTATTAACTTATTATTAATTTACTATTAACTTATTATTAATTTACTATTAATTTACTATTAATTTATTATTAATTTACTATTAATTTATTATTAATTTACTATTAACTTATTATTAATTTACTATTAATTTATTAATTTACTATTAACTTATTATTAATTAACTATTAATTTATTATTAATTTACTATTAACTTATTATTAATTTACTATTAATTTATTAATTTACTATTAACTTATTATTAATTTACTATTAATTTACTATTAACTTATTATTAATTTACTATTAATTTATTAATTTACTATTAATTTACTATTAACTTATTATTAACTTATTATTAATTTACTATTAACTTATTATTAATTTACTATTAACTTATTATTAATTTACTATTAACTTATTATTAATTTACTATTAACTTATTATTAATTAACTATTAATTTATTATTAATTTACTATTAACCTATTAATTTACTCTTAATTTACTATTAACTTATTATTATTACTATAAACTATTAACTTATTAATTTATTATTAATTTACTATTAACTTATTAATTTACTCTTAATTTACTATTAACTTATTATTAACTTATTATTATTACTATAAACTATTAACTTATTAATTTACTATTAATTTACTATTAACTTTATATTAATTTATTATTAACTTATCAGTGAGTTATTATAAAATAAAAATTAATGTGGAATATAAAAAAATCACTAATATTATTAACTTGATAATTGAACTATTAATTTATCATTAATTCAGCAGTCTAATATTTACTAATTACATTATTATTTCGTACACGTGTTTTTTAATGAATTCCTCACATATTTTAGACGTGCTATTCAATTACTCTCCTCCGGATTTTATTTACAATCCTCAAACGCGATTTTGGATCCGTGCGGTTCCAGTTAGTAATACAGCCGAGGTCTTCCTTACATTTGTAGCGCATTATCCATCTTAACGACGCCGACGTTGCCAACAGATAAATATCCGATGTTCTCTCACATCTCCAAGAACGACCAGGACACGGTGGCGACAAACGGGCAAACGTTGTTTCGTATCCTCGGCAACGGCGGGTACAACGAAGTTCTAGGCCTGACGAGTACGTACCAACGCATCGGTCAACTGTCCGTTGTGCAGGGCGTCGTGGTGGCGTCTTCGGAATCGCTGGTGCACGTAGACCCCAAAGACCTGCCGTTGTCCTAAGTGACCAGCCACCACCCGTTTGGGCACCACACGTAAATGATCACATAGAGTATAAAGTTTTTATTGTGAAAATATATAAGAAAAAATGAGGTCACTACGTGACCCTAGAAAAACAGCAAATAAATATTATATAATCAGTCGGCGTAATTTGTTCAATGTTGTGGTTTCCAAAATTGAATCTTGAAGTGGAGTCGGATCAATGTCTTCGCATTTCATGAAAATTGGGATTACGCGGCGGTGGTCTTATCCGATGCTAGGTCGACGGTTATGCAATGTTATGCAATGTTATAAATTGATATTAATCAGAATAAGATATTAATAAGAAAATTAATGTGGAATTATATAAACAAACTACAAATATTATAACAATAGAATCACTATTTTGTAAAGCGTCGACAAAACGCTCATTTTTCCGATAGTAATTTAGATTGTGGTAAACAATAAATAATTATTAAAACATTTCAATTTACAAGCGAAAAGCGCTGGTTTATTGAATTCTTAATTCCCCATGAGATATTTATTTTTGAATTAATTATTATTTAATTTGAATTCACATAAATATAGAATGTTTAATTAAAATATAGCTTTAATAATCGATAATTAAGAATCTATTACTATTAAAATAGATTTGATAAATGTACTTAATCTAAATATAATTATACATTTTTTTATATAAACACGAATTACATATACTTATAAAATAATATCCAAAATATATCAAGCGATATATATATAACTTAATTCATTGCTGTGGATAAAACTAAACATTAATTATTAAAACAATGTTTTTCTATAAATGGGATATAACAATAATTATTTTAATTCTTTGTAACCAGTCGACAAAATCAAAACTCGAGAATTTACAGCATCAGAAGCATTTACATTTTACATAATTCTGATCAGAAAAACGGCGCTTTGTTTAGAAATGGACACGAGAATAGTTGGGATAAAGAGCAACAGACCGTAAGGAGGTAAAGGTAGGATATAAGAGAGAGTAAGGAGGTAAAGGTAGGATATAAGAGAGAGTAAGGAGGTAAAGGTAGGATATAAGAGAGTAAGGAGGTAAAGGCAGGATGTAAGAGAGAGTAAGGAGGTAAAGGTAGGATATAAGAGAGAGTAAGGAGGTAAAGGTAGGATATAAGAGAGAGTAAGGAGGTAAAGGTAGGATGTAAGAGAGAGTAAGGAGGTAAAGGCAGGATATAAGAGAGAGTAAGGAGGTAAAGGTAGGATATAAGAGAGAGTAAGGAGGTAAAGGTAGGATATAAGAGAGAGTAAGGAGGTAAAGGTAGGATATAAGAGAGAGTAAGGAGGTAAAGGTAGGATATAAGAGAGTAAGGAGGTAAAGGTAGGATATAAGAGAGAGTAAGGAGGTAAAGGTAGGATATAAGAGAGAGTAAGGAGGTAAAGGTAGGATATAAGAGAGAGTAAGGAGGTAAAGGTAGGATATAAGAGAGTAAGGAGGTAAAGGTAGGATATAAGAGAGAGAGTAAGGTAGGATATAAGAGAGAGTAAGGAGGTAAAGGTAGGATATAAGAGAGTAAGGAGGTAAAGGCAGGATGTAAGAGAGAGTAAGGAGGTAAAGGTAGGATATAAGGGAGAGTAAGGAGGTAAAGGCAGGATATAAGAGAGAGTAAGGAGGTAAAGGCAGGATATAAGAGAGAGTAGGAGGTAAAGGTAGGATATAAGAGAGAGTAAGGAGGTAAAGGTTGGATATAAGAGAGAGTAAGGAGGTAAAGGTAGGATGTAAGAGAGAATAAGGAGGTAAAGGTAGGATGTAAGAGAGAGTAAGGAGGTAAAGGCAGGATGTAAGAGAGAATAAGGAGGTAAAGGTAGGATATAAGAGAGTAAGGAGGTAAAGGCAGGATGTAAAAGAGAGTAAGGAGGTAAAGGCAGGATGTAAGAGAGAATAAGGAGGTAAAGGTAGGATATAAGAGAGTAAGGAGGTAAAGGTAGGATGTAAGAGAGAGTAAGGAGGTAAAGGTAGGATATAAGAGAGAGTAAGGAGGTAAAGGTAGGATGTAAGAGAGAATAAGGAGGTAAAGGTAGGATATAAGAGAGTAAGGAGGTAAAGGTAGGATGCAAGAGAGAGTAAGGAGGTAAAGGTAGGATATAAGAGAGAGTAAGGAGGTAAAGGTAGGATGTAAGAGAGAATAAGGAGGTAAAGGTAGGATATAAGAGAGTAAGGAGGTAAAGGTAGGATGTAAGAGAGAGTAAGGAGGTAAAGGTAGGATATAAGAGAGAGTAAGGAGGTAAAGGCAGGATATAAGAGAGAGTAAGGAGGTAAAGGTAGGATATAAGAGAGAGTAAGGAGGTAAAGGTAGGATATAAGAGAGAGTAAGGAGGTAAAGGTAGGATATAAGAGAGAGTAAGGAGGTAAAGGCAGGATATAAGAGAGAGTAAGGAGGTAAAGGTAGGATATAAGAGAGAGTAAGGAGGTAAAGGTAGGATGTAAGAAAGGTAAAGGTAGGATATAAGAGAGAGTAAGGAGGTAAAGGTAGGATGTAAGAAAGGTAAAGGTAGGATATAAGAGAGAGTAAGGAGGTAAAGGCAGGATATAAGAGAGAGTAAGGAGGTAAAGGCAGGATATAAGAGAGAGTAAGGAGGTAAAGGTAGGATGTAAGAGAGAGTAAGGAGGTAAAGGTAGGATGTAAGAAAGGTAAAGGTAGGATATAAGAGAGAGTAAGGAGGTAAAGGCAGGATATAAGAGAGAGTAAGGAGGTAAAGGCAGGATGTAAGAGAGTAAGGAGGTAAAGGCAGGATATAAGAGAGAGTAAGGAGGTAGTGTAGGATATAAGAGAGAGTAAGGAGGTAAAGGTAGGATATAAGAGAGAGTAAGGAGGTAAAGGCAGGATATAAGAGAGAGTAAGGAGGTAGTGTAGGATATAAGAGAGAGTAAGGAGGTAAAGGCAGGATATAAGAGAGAGTAAGGAGGTAAAGGCAGGATATAAGAGAGAGTAAGGAGGTAAAGGTAGGATGTAAGAGAGAGTAAGGAGGTAAAGGTAGGATGTAAGAGAGAGTAAGGAGGTAAAGGTAGGATATAAGAGAGAGTAAGGAGGTAAAGGTAGGATATAAGAGAGTAAGGAGGTAAAGGCAGGATGTAAGAGAGAGTAAGGAGGTAAAGGTAGGATATAAGAGAGAGTAAGGAGGTAAAGGTAGGATATAAGAGAGAGTAAGGAGGTAAAGGTAGGATGTAAGAGAGAGTAAGGAGGTAAAGGCAGGATATAAGAGAGAGTAAGGAGGTAAAGGTAGGATATAAGAGAGAGTAAGGAGGTAAAGGTAGGATATAAGAGAGAGTAAGGAGGTAAAGGTAGGATATAAGAGAGAGTAAGGAGGTAAAGGTAGGATATAAGAGAGTAAGGAGGTAAAGGTAGGATATAAGAGAGAGTAAGGAGGTAAAGGTAGGATATAAGAGAGAGTAAGGAGGTAAAGGTAGGATATAAGAGAGAGTAAGGAGGTAAAGGTAGGATATAAGAGAGTAAGGAGGTAAAGGTAGGATATAAGAGAGAGAGTAAAGGTAGGATATAAGAGAGTAAGGAGGTAAAGGCAGGATGTAAGAGAGAGTAGGAGGTAAAGGTAGGATATAAGGGAGAGTAAGGAGAAGGCAGGATAGAGAGAGAGAGGGGTAGATGTGAGAGTAGGAGGTATGGGGTGGTAGAGGAGGGAGGGTGGGGAGGGGTGATTAGATGTGGTAGTTAAGGGTAAGAAGGTAGAGAGAGGTGTGAAGTAAGGGTAAGAAGGTAGAGAGAGGTGTGAAGGAAGGGTAAGAAGGTAGAGAGAGGTGTGAAGGAAGGGTAAGAAGGTAGAGAAGGTGTGAAGTAAGGGTAAGAAGGTAGAGAGAGGTATGAAGGAAGGGTAAGAAGGTAGAGAGGTGTGAAGTAAGGGTAAGAAGGTAGAGAGAGGTGTGGGTAAAGGCAGGATGTAAGAGAGAATAAGGAGGTAAAGGTAGGATATAAGAGAGTAAGGAGGTAAAGGTAGGATGTAAGAGAGAGTAAGGAGGTAAAGGTAGGATATAAGAGAGAGTAAGGAGGTAAAGGTAGGATGTAAGAGAGAATAAGGAGGTAAAGGTAGGATATAAGAGAGTAAGGAGGTAAAGGTAGGATGCAAGAGAGAGTAAGGAGGTAAAGGTAGGATATAAGAGAGAGTAAGGAGGTAAAGGTAGGATGTAAGAGAGAATAAGGAGGTAAAGGTAGGATATAAGAGAGTAAGGAGGTAAAGGTAGGATGTAAGAGAGAGTAAGGAGGTAAAGGTAGGATATAAGAGAGAGTAAGGAGGTAAAGGCAGGATATAAGAGAGAGTAAGGAGGTAAAGGTAGGATATAAGAGAGAGTAAGGAGGTAAAGGTAGGATATAAGAGAGAGTAAGGAGGTAAAGGTAGGATATAAGAGAGAGTAAGGAGGTAAAGGCAGGATATAAGAGAGAGTAAGGAGGTAAAGGTAGGATATAAGAGAGAGTAAGGAGGTAAAGGTAGGATGTAAGAAAGGTAAAGGTAGGATATAAGAGAGAGTAAGGAGGTAAAGGTAGGATGTAAGAAAGGTAAAGGTAGGATATAAGAGAGAGTAAGGAGGTAAAGGCAGGATATAAGAGAGAGTAAGGAGGTAAAGGCAGGATATAAGAGAGAGTAAGGAGGTAAAGGTAGGATGTAAGAGAGAGTAAGGAGGTAAAGGTAGGATGTAAGAAAGGTAAAGGTAGGATATAAGAGAGAGTAAGGAGGTAAAGGCAGGATATAAGAGAGAGTAAGGAGGTAAAGGCAGGATGTAAGAGAGTAAGGAGGTAAAGGCAGGATATAAGAGAGAGTAAGGAGGTAGTGTAGGATATAAGAGAGAGTAAGGAGGTAAAGGTAGGATATAAGAGAGAGTAAGGAGGTAAAGGCAGGATATAAGAGAGAGTAAGGAGGTAGTGTAGGATATAAGAGAGAGTAAGGAGGTAAAGGCAGGATATAAGAGAGAGTAAGGAGGTAAAGGCAGGATATAAGAGAGAGTAAGGAGGTAAAGGTAGGATGTAAGAGAGAGTAAGGAGGTAAAGGTAGGATGTAAGAGAGAGTAAGGAGGTAAATGTAGGATGTAAGAGAGAGTAAGGAGGTAAAGGCAGGATGTAAGAGAGTAAGGAGGTAAAGGCAGGATATAAGAGAGAGTAAGGAGGTAGTGTAGGATATAAGAGAGAGTAAGGAGGTAAAGGTAGGATATAAGAGAGAGTAAGGAGGTAAAGGCAGGATATAAGAGAGAGTAAGGAGGTAGTGTAGGATATAAGAGAGAGTAAGGAGGTAAAGGCAGGATATAAGAGAGAGTAAGGAGGTAAAGGTAGGATGTAAGAGAGAGTAAGGAGGTAAAGGTAGGATATAAGAGAGAGTAAGGAGATAAAGGCAGGATGTAAGAGAGTAAGGAGGTAAAGGCAGGATATAAGAGAGAGTAAGGAGGTAGTATAGGATATAAGAGAGAGTAAGGAGGTAAAGGTAGGATATAAGAGAGAGTAAGGAGGTAAAGGCAGGATATAAGAGAGAGTAAGGAGGTAGTGTAGGATATAAGAGAGAGTAAGGAGGTAAAGGCAGGATATAAGAGAGAGTAAGGAGGTAAAGGTAGGATATAAGAGAGAATAAGGAGGTAAAGGTAGGATGTAAGAGAGAGTAAGGAGGTAAAGGTAGGATGTAAAAGAGAGTAAGGAGGTAAAGGTAGGATGTAAGAGAGAGTAAGGAGGTAAAGGCAGGATATAAGAGAGAGTAAGGAGGTAAAGGTAGGATATAAGAGAGAGTAAGGAGGTAAAGGTAGGATATAAGAGAGAGTAAGGAGGTAAAGGCAGGATATAAGAGAGAGTAAGGAGGTAAAGGTAGGATGTAAGAGAGAGTAAGGAGGTAAAGGTAGGATATAAGAGAGAGTAAGGAGGTAAAGGCAGGATATAAGAGAGAGTAAGGAGGTAAAGGTAGGATATAAGAGAGAGTAAGGAGGTAAAGGCAGGATATAAGAGAGAGTAAGGAGGTAAAGGTAGGATATAAGAGAGAGTAAGGAGGTAAAGGCAGGATGTAAGAGAGAGTAAGGAGGTAAAGGCAGGATGTAAGAGAGAGTAAGGAGGTAAAGGTAGGATATAGGAGAGAGTAAGGAGGTAAAGGTAGGATATAGGAGAGAGTAAGGAGGTAAAGGTAGGATATAAGAGAGAGTAAGGAGGTAAAAGGGACACTAACCAGAGTGTCGGTGATCTTGCGAGCAGGTTTGCGGTTTGGGTTGCTGGAAGGTGTGTGAACGGCGCACACTTGAATGAAAGCCGCCATCAGCAATACGAAGCCGACGGCCATTAGTAGAACGGCGTACCAGTAAACAATGACCCACCGCCTGATACTGGTCAGCGTGGCCTCGCTGAGCAGTAATTGGCGGATGCGAGCCAAAGGGCCGTTGGTGTCGATTGACCGACACTTGAGGAGCGTGTCGCAGTAGCCCTGGAAGTCGTTGCACGGAGAGCCTGCGATAACGAGGTTAGTTTCGCGGGTTAGCGGTGCACGCGTGGAGAGCATTGAGATAGCGGTGGATGCTGGGGCACCCGAGTAGGGTGAATAAGTCGAGGGTTAAAGGTTAAAGAAGGGCCCGGTTGGTGGTATAGTATGGGCAAGCGTAGGCGAATTACTGAAACTAACCGGATTGCATTTGAATGGAAGTGACGTTGATATCCTTTAACATAGCAATGATTTCACTGTTCTTTATATCGGAAAGCTCTTTTCGGTCAGAAGTGCTGATGCATTTACCATTAGCAGGATCTTGGATAGAAGACGATATTAATACAAATAATATAAATGAAGGTACGATTAAATTAGGAAACAAACGAACAAATGAGAGAATTAGTTTCGAAATAAAGAATTTCTACAAACTTTCGCACGCCACGTAGCACATATTCTGTCGTTCTTGAATCGTCAAATCCTTCTTGTCGTTGGTGATGTAGCATTGTTTCCAGTTGATTCGTTGGCATATAGAAGCCGAGCATTCCTGTCGCAACGTAGATTTCAAGGTCAATTTGGAGGTCAATTCATTGCAGTTAATCGCAGTTAATCGCGCGTACCAACTCCGTTAACGCAGATCTTCGTGTTGGAATCGCAAGGAAATTTATTTTCTTTGTTAGACGAAGACAGAACCGGACAGAATGAATTTATTCCAGTGCAAGAATAGGTCAAGGTCGTAGGTTATTGAATAACTGAGTTTTAACATTCAAAAGAATACATTAGATACATTAGAGTTCAAAAGATAAGTTTGTACATGTACAAAAGTACATAGTATTCGAAAGTATTCGAAATAGAAGTTTTATTATCAAAGGATATTCGCAATATATGTCAAATCTACACTCAGATGCTGCTTTACATTTTACAGAAGTACTCGTAGGATTGCAGGACGACTGGCAGCATGGACCTTGGGAGGGGCTGCGGGGTAATAAGATTATTAAAGATTGTCGAGACGTAATGGGGGGAGGGGGTGGGGGGGGGAGATGAAGTAGTAGGAGAGGTCGGGGAGAGGTCGGGGAGATGTCGGGGAGATGTCGGGGAGAGGTCGGGGAGAGGTCGGGGAGAGGTCGGGGAGAGGTCGGGGAGAGGTCGTGGAGAGGTCGTGGAGAGGTCGGGGAGAGGTCGGGGAGAGGTCGGGGAGATGAAGTAGTAGGAGAGGTCGGGGAGAGGTCGGGGAAGAGGTCGTGGAGAGGTCGTGGAGAGGTCGGGGAACAGCAGACCTGCAAATAGCCCCAGCCTTTAGTTTACACATCTTATTCACACCATCCTGACGCTTGTGGCAGCATTTCTCGGCGCAGTCGTCGTTGCTGTATCCGCAGTCGCATTCCTCGTTCTTCTCGACAATCTGCGCAAAGGTCGAGGTTCAAATGGTCGCGGCGCTCGGGGGATCAAACCGCGAATGGGTTTGACGGGGGGACGGGGCTCGGGAACGACGTCGGTCGAGGTAATACACGATACGACGTCGGATTCGGGAAAGCCGCAATATCGGGAAGGAACATTTATTAAAGCGTAGCGATGCCAACCATATTTCCGCAGTAAGAACCGTTCAAAGGAATGAAACAGTTTTTCTTTCCGTTCAGTCTATTAAAGCGGATGAGGATAAGCTGAACGGAATGTGCAACGATGATAGAAATATTACAACTGAATTATAGAAGTAACAATTAAATGTTTACAAAATCTAGTTACTCGGTAGTAGCCTAAATGCATTGTTTAGCTATCAGAATAAGCCTCTTCACATAGCGGCTATTTTGTTTAGCGTGATGTAATTGTACAATAATTAACAATTTAAAAACATAAATTAAAATTGATAAGATTATAAATAATTAATCAATTATTAAAATATCAAAGGGATAACATTTTTAATATTTATACAGAATATTTATTTTTCTTATTTACAAATATCTTAATGAGCAATTTCAAAATTATTGATTACAAAAATTTAAAAAATTTGGATATTTTATAAGCTAAAATTAATATTAATAAAATTTAAATTGCCACAGATTTTTAATATATATTAATATATCCTGTAATGATGTTATATATTATTACATTTTGCTAAGTTTATTCTATTTAAAAAGAATAATATGTTTACTTATATTGTGAATAGATCATCAATTTGTAAAACATTATAAAAATATTATTGATTATTTGATTATTAGTTTGTAATACTGTGAGGTGTCAATATCAATAACGAATTTCTATACGATACTAAACCATTTACAATTTACTTTTGACACATTAAAGAAGGGTGCGGGTGGGGAAATTTAAGAAAAATTGAATTTTTTTTATTATATAAAATAATAATTTTCTATTATATGTTTAAATTTCACGTTTAAAATTGAATTAAAACATTCAAATAACGTATTTTAAAAAGTCTACTCTCAGTTAAATTAAACTTTATATTTGGTTAACTTATTGTTTAACGATTTTTATATTAAAATAAAATTAAAGTTTAAAATTCAATATTTATATTTATGGTCAAGGGGTTTGTTTACTTTTCCTGTTATTGCATTGTTTATAAAGGTAGAAGTTAGTTAGAGGGATGTAAAAAGATCATATAATTTTAAATAGAGTTTAAAGGTAATTTACACATTATTTTGAATTTTTAGACTAAAATTTCGATATTTGGGTTTCCTTATGTAATAAGGAAACACAAATCTAAATATTATTATATGCACAAAGCTAGATATATAAAAAAGTATAATTGTTGGTCTTAGAAACTAATAGATATTAAGACAAATTTATCAGATAATTTGATGCAATAATTTTTGTAAACCGTTAAAAATTCTACATTATAATACGTAATGATTTATATGAAATGATTATATGATTATATTTATGTCTAAAATTCGAGTTGAAATGAAATTATCGAAATATTTTATCGGATTATATACACAATCTATTTATAGATTTGTAAATATAGAACACGAAATAGTTTGAATTCTGAAAAAGGACAGAAAACAAACGACCTCTATTGATAACCACACTAACTCGTTGACAACCGAATGAATGGTTTTCGTGATTAACTGCACGCTGCAGTCGGAGAAGCGGTCATTGTTTGGCAGAATTCCACTGGTGGCGCTACTGTACATCACGAAGTTGCCCTTCGACTTGTCAATATCTTTGCGAGTGTACGGTTTGCAGTGAGCGTTGGAATCATGCTGAAGGTCAAGCATAGATAAGTATACTATATAGATAAATAGATAAGTTTACTATATAGATAAATAGATAAGTATACTATATAGATAAATAGATAAGTTTACTATATAGATAAATAGATAAGTTTACTATATAGATAAATAGATAAGTATACTATATAGATAAATAGATAAGTATACTATATAGATAAATAGATAAGTATACTATATAGATAAATAGATAAGTATACTATATAGATAAATAGATAAGTTTACTATATAGATAAATAGATAAGTATACTATATAGATAAATAGATAAGTATACTATATAGATAAATAGATAAGTATACTATATAGATAAATAGATAAGTTTACTATATAGATAAATAGATAAGTATACTATATAGATAAATAGATAAGTTTACTATATAGATAAATAGATAAGTATACTATATAGATAAATAGATAAGTATACTATATAGATAAATAGATAAGTATACTATATAGATAAATAGATAAGTATACTATATAGATAAATAGATAAGTATACTATATAGATAAATAGATAAGTATACTATATAGATAAATAGATAAGTATACTATATAGATAAATAGATAAGTATACTATATAGATAAATAGATAAGTTTACTATATAGATAAATAGATAAGTATACTATATAGATAAATAGATAAGTATACTATATAGATAAATAGATAAGTATACTATATAGATAAATAGATAAGTATACTATATAGATAAATAGATAAGTATACTATATAGATAAATAGATAAGTATACTATATAGATAAATAGATAAGTATAATATATAGGATTATAGGATATATATATATATATATATATATATAATACAAGGATTCCCTCTACTGCCAGGAATGCAAATTAACTAAAACTAGAAAAAATAAGATTCTCCCATCGATGTAATATTAAACTGATTCTTAAATACCTTATTCTTAAATAAAGTAAACTTCAAACTCTCGAAGAAAAACTAATGAACAAAAAATTACGCGAGACCCCAACGACGAAGTAAACCGGGTCCCAAACGTAGGGGCCGCGAGCAACCGGGTCCCAAACGTAGGGGCCGCGAGCAACCGGGTCCCAAATGTAGGGGCCGCGAGCAACCGGGTCCCAAACGTAGGGGCCGCGAGCAACCGGGTCCCAAACGAAAGGGCCGCGAGCAACCGGGTCCCAAACGAAAGGGCCGCGAGCAACCGGGTCCCAAACGTAGGGGCCGCGAGCAACCGGGTCCCAAATGTAGGGGCCGCGAGCAACCGGCTCCTAAACGTAGGGGCCGGCCAAACCGACCGCCGCCAACCTGAGCGCCGAAGTTGTGCCCGATTTCGTGGGCCAGAGTCAACGTGGAGACGTGCAGGGCAACGCGTTTGCCGTAGTTCACCAGCGTAATGAGGCCGGTGTTCAACGACTTCATTTCGGCTCGACCGTCGCCGTTGTCGCTGCTGTACTCCCGGTAGCGTTCGCAAAGGCCGCCAGAGGTCGCGGCTCCGCCGACCCACGCCAGGCCCAGGGTGCCGGCGGCGAAATCCCTCGTAGTGATAACGTAGGCCAGGCAGAAATTGTCGTGGTTCTTTAGGGAGTTCAGGTGCAACACGTTCGAGGAGTCGAGGTTTTCGGCGCAGAACGGGTGTTCTTTGGGGTGCGTGCAAGTTTTGTTGATCTGGGTCGAAGGTCGAGGGCAGGGTGAGGGTTCGAGGGAGAATAAGAAGTAGGTAGGATAAGTAGGGGTAAGATATGTAGGGTTTGGGTTCTGGTGCGAGTAATATGGGGTCAAGGTTATAGTGGGGTGGGGTTTGGGTGGGGTTTAGGTGTGGTTTGGGTCTATGAGAGTATTGGGATTAATACTGTGTTTTGTTTATCTCCGGAATATATTTCAAACCAAAAAAAATGAAGGTCAATTTAAGTTCAATTAACTGGTAAATTAAACATTACTAGGATATTCTGAAATAAATGTGGTTGGTAAAAAGCTATATTTGGTTTATTTTGAATTTTCCGCTAGTTCTATAATCGCATAAGAATGTCAGTTTGATAAAGTTTTTTAAAAATCCTGTTATATAATATTATATAAATACAATAATATAGAATATTACATTTACAAAATATGTGATACCTTTAAAATATGTCTAAACCATGAATATAATATAAAGTGAATGTACAATGGACTTGATAATAAATAAATCAGATAGATTCATATAAAATATATTAAAATGCCCAAACTACATACGAGATAAAACACATTAGTGTATACTTTTATATTTATGATGTTATGAAATTGATTTTTATAAAAACTATTTTTTTAATTCGTGCCAATGTAGAAATTTCTGTTATCGTTGTAAATTAGCATAAGTTGGAAGTATCTGCTACAATCTAAATTAATGGCCCGGACAACATTAGATAACATAAAGGAAATAATTTCTCAATAGAAATTGATAATAAACTATTCTAATACAAATTATAAATATGCTCTATTGTGAATATAAAGTAAATATAGAAATATTTAAAATTATGAATACAAAACTTGCAATATTATGAAATCCTGATATTAAAACAAAAGTAAATAAAGATGTTATCTTTAACAAAATTACAATTGTTGCTAATAATAAAATTGAAATAAACAAACAAATGGTCTCGATGTAGTCGAGTATCGTAGGAATTGTATATATCAAGTTACACTACGCCTATAATATCAATTAATACTACATCTATATATAAACAGAATCAACGACAGCATTTACAATGAGATTCTTGTTTTGAGAATCAATAACGATATATTATTACATAATGGAATCATACGAGCAGATTATGAGTGGTCACTACGAAGTTATACTATTCATAAACGAGTCTTTTACTGAGAATATTTATTCCATTCATCGTCGAGCGTTTTAATAATTGATGGGTAAAATTTCAATAGTGAAATCATTATTATATTTGATTGAAATAATGAAAAGATGTAATCAACGATTATTTCGCAAAACATAAATATTTCATAATCAATAAGGATGACATAATATACGGGATATCACCGGGATAGAGTGAGGTTAATACACGGGTAGAGTGGGATTAGTGAAAGGGGTAGAATGGGGAGTGTAGAAGAGGGTGTGGTACTGACCTTAACCATATGCACCACAAAGCTGATGGGGTTGTAACTGCCTATTGATTCGTTGTGAAAGTTAGTGTTCCTGTATATAGATTTGACTCCGGTAACCATGGTATTTATGATCTTTGTAATTTCGATGTGGGCCGCATCATCAGACTATATGATAATTAACGATTCAGTTTACATCGTAAATATGTAAACTGATTATAAATTGAGACCTTCGTATTTCATGAATTGTGTTTTTCAATTCGATTAAAAGGAATGGTGAGGATATGCGATTTGTTTATAAAATGATAATCTCCATTCGTTTGTTTATTTGGATAAAATAAGCAATTATTGAATCGTTAGTGGATAAAGTTAAAAATAAACAAAATCACAGAATTTCCTTATCTAAACATTTTGTGTTTTTTTCCGAAAACTAGAATGAATGCATTCTCATTTGCACAATACCATAACTGCGATAATTAAGTAATTAACGATGTAACTGACCAACGCGAGTCCACCTTCCTTCCTAGGAGAAATCATGTACTTCCACATGATGGGGTCGGTTTGCATGAGGAGAGAACATGTCAAGTGTTTCACGGTTGAACGCTTGTTACGACTTTTGCTGTACTTGTCTGCATGGTTGGTTATCTGTAAAGGGGTGTGTTTATCTGTAAGGAGGCGTGGTTATCTATAAGGAGGTGTGCTTATCTGTGAGGAAGTGTGGTTATCTATAATGGAGTGTGTTTATCTATAAAGGGGTGTGTTTATCTGTAAGGAGGTGTGCTTATCTGTGAGGAGGTGTGGTTATCTATAAAGGGGTGTGTTTATCTGTAAGGAGGCGTGGTTATCTGTAAGGAGGTGTGCTTATCTATAAAGGGGTGTGTTTATCTGTAAGGAGGCGTGGTTATCTGTAAGGAGGTGTGCTTATCTGTAAGGAGGTGTGATTATCTGTGAGGAGGTGTGGTTATCTGTAAGGAGGTGTGATTATCTGTGAGGAGGTGTGATTATCTGTAAGGAGGTGTGATTATCTGTGAGGAGGTGTGATTATCTGAGGGAGGTGTGATTATCTGTAAAGTGGTGTGATTATCTGTAAGGAGGTGTGATTATCTGTGAGGAGGTGTGGTTATCTGAGGGAGGTGTGATTATCTGAGAGGAGGTGTGCTTATCTGTGAGGAGGTGTGGTTATCTATAAAGGGGTGTGTTTATCTGTAAGGAGGCGTGGTTATCTGTAAGGAGGTGTGCTTATCTATAAAGGGGTGTGTTTATCTGTAAGGAGGTGTGGTTATCTGTAAGGAGGTGTGGTTATCTGAGGGAGGTGTGATTATCTGTAAAGTGTTGTGATTATCTGTAAAGTGGTGTGATTATCTGTGAGGAGGTGTGATTATCTGTAAGGAGGTGTGATTATCTGTGAGGAGGTGTGGTTATCTGAGGGAGGTGTGATTATCTGAGAGGAGGTGTGATTATCTGTGAGGAGGTGTGATTATCTGAGGGAGGTGTGATTATCTGTAAAGTGGTGTGATTATCTGTAAGGAGGTGTGATTATCTGTGAGGAGGTGTGGTTATCTGAGGGAGGTGTGATTATCTGAGAGGAGGTGTGATTATCTGTGAGGAGGTGTGATTATCTGAGGGAGGTGTGATTATCTGTAAAGTGGTGTGATTATCTGTGAGGAGGTGTGGTTATCTGTAAGGAGGTGTGATTATCTGTGAGGAGGTGTGATTATCTGTAAGGAGGTGTGATTATCTGTGAGGAGGTGTGATTATCTGTAAGGAGGTGTGATTATCTGTAAGGAGGTGTGATTATCTGTGAGGAGGTGTGATTATCTGTGAGGAGGTGTGATTATCTGTAAGGAGGTGTGATTATCTGTGAGGAGGTGTGATTATCTGTAAGGAGGTGTGATTATCTGTAAGGAGGTGTGATTATCTGTGAGGAGGTGTGATTATCTGTGAGGAGGTGTGATTATCTGTAAGGAGGTGTGATTATCTGTAAGGAGGTGTGCTTATCTGTAAGGAGGTGTGATTATCTGTAAGGAGGTGTGGTTATCTGTAAGGAGGTGTGATTATCTGTAAGGAGGTGTGATTATCTGTGTAAAGGCACGGTGAGCAATACATATTTAATAAATATTGAAATATATAAATGATGTTGTTTTTGTGAATTATTTCGATAACTTACATATAAAATAATAGATAAATTAATTACTAAGTAAAAAACTTTTTGATGAACAGCTCGTTTTTGAACATTTTTCATCCATTGAATATTAGCATCATTTCCACATGAACTTTGGTCTAAATACTTCATGAATCTAGTATTATATCCGGAGTAAGTATAACTGAGTAGAAATACACATATGAGTACATACATAGATTCAGTTATAGACATTATTTAGGAATATCTAGATTTATATATAATTTACTTTATGAATTTTTTACATTGTGGGGATGGAGTTTATGAGAATATCTACTCTATATCTAGACCTCCTAAATATCCCTTCCCAAATGCTTATTTTGTTCTAGACACTCTCATCTGACAACTCCCGCCTTGCCCCTTCTACATGTTTCATTTAAGCTAGTCATTCTTACATAGCCTTTCACAGCTAGCTCCTCCTACTTCGCATCTAGATATTCTTTCGTAAACCCTCCCATCTAGCGCTTCCCACCTAGCGCTTCCCAAATAGTGTTTCCCGCCTAGCCACTCCCACCTGCCCCTCCCATCTGCCCCTACCACCTAGCGCTTCCCGCCTAGTGCATCCCACCTAGCCACTCCGACCTAGCCACTTCCACCTAGCCCCTCCCACCTAGCCCCTCCCACCTAGTGCTTCCTACCTAGCTGATTTCACGTTGCGACTGCTGTAGATCACCGAGTGAGCGGCGCGCGGCGTCGAGCCGGCTTCGAGGAGGTCGAGGTCGTCGGCGAACAAATCCCGGCGTTCGATGTAAAAGGTTTCGCCGTCGGACAGTCGAACGGCTCCGGAGAATAGACCGTCGACGACGGTGCCGTCCGCCGACGACCCGAGTCGGCTGGCGTCGTGGCCGGCGTACAAAGGGGCGGGCGTCCGCAGGTCAGAGGTCGAACCGCCGTACTCGAATACGGCGTTGGGCGAGAAGGCGCCGTGATCACGCTTCAGCCGAAGTCGAAACGTTCTGCAATCGACGGGAGGCGGGGTAATTCGACGGGAGGTGGGGTAATTCGACGGGAGGTGGGGTTAATTCGACGGGAGGTGGGGTAATTCGACGGGAGGTGGGGTAATTCGACGGGAGGTGGGGTAATTCGACGGGAGGTGGGTTAATTCAACGGGAGGTGGGGTAATTCGACGGGAGGTGGGGTAATTGGACGGGAGGTGGGGTAATTCGACGGGAGGTGGGGTAATTGGACGGGAGGTGGGGTAATTCGACGGGAGGTGGGTTAATTCGACGGGAGGTGGGTTAATTCGACGGGAGGTGGGGTAATTCGACGGGAGGTGGGGTAATTCGACGGGAGGTGGGTTAATTCGACGGGAGGTGGGGTAATTCGACGGGAGGTGGGGTAATTCGACGGGAGGTGGGGTAATTCGACGGGAGGTGGGGTAATTCGACGGGAGGTGGGTTAATTCGACGGGAGGTGGGGTAATTCGACGGGAGGTGGGGTAATTCGACGGGAGGTGGGTTAATTCGACGGGAGGTGGGTTAATTCGACGGGAGGTGGGGTAATTCGACGGGAGGTGGGGTAATTCGACAGGGTCGCAGGGCACTACGTGAAACCAGTCGAATCATGGTACGACAATTGATTTAGTCGTCGCTGCAAATCGAAACTAATGAATCTTAGAAAAAGACTTAGAAATAAGGCCCTACGTACATTGATTTATTACTTATTAGAGATATTCTTAAGAATTAGGTGAAATACATTTAATAGCATTGAATAGCATTATTTAACCTTATTTATCATTATTTATAATTATTTATAATTATTTAGCATTATTTATCATTGTTTATCATTGTTTAGCATTATTTAGCATTATTTAGCATTATTTAGCATTATTTAACATTATTTATTATTATTTAACATGCAATATGTGATGATGTAGGAATGCTGTGGTTTGTAGTAGAGCAATGAAACCAACAGAAAGCCCTACACATGACTCAGGGCAGAAGAGATACTCGTGGTTAAGTACTCGTGGTTAGGTACTCGACGTAGAACAATATAGATAGGAAGTAGTTTGAGGTTGCATTTGTTCTCCATGGTAAATGCTAATCATTATGCATATAACAAAATGTCCGCGAACAGATCATTGGGAATAAAAGCTAGCAGCGTACAGCAATACAAAATACAGTGTCGAATGTAGTGCAATCAATTTAAAAGTTGGTTTAAAAGATCTTATATTTAGTTGTTTTAAAAGATCTGCTATTTAATAGTTTTAAAAGATCTTATATTTAGTTGTTTTAAAAGATCTGATATTCATGTAACAATATCTCATATTTAGGTACGTATAAAAAGCTAACTAAAAAGCGAGGTCTCGTTAATAAATATTTATTATTCCAATCTCGTCGAGATTCTGACAAACCGGCCATGGGAATGAAATTGTATCTTTAAATTATCATTCAAATCTCGTTTCGATCTCGAGTCGAGTTTCCTCAAATCGTAGTTCAGATATTCAAAATGGGAAATGTCTTCATTCAGTCGCACTGTAAGTGAGATTTCATTCGTTAGCGGTACGAAATGTAGATATCAAATTCATTAGTTCGGCGTAGATATTTACTAATGCACATCCGAGTACCTCGTTCTTATCTCAGGGTCTAAAGTAAAGTGTTTTGTAGGACGGCTGGGTTTAAATGCAAATACTTTCTATAATTACTTTATTGCATTGTATTTGAATATCTAAGGATTAAATAATTGAAATAAAATATATTATTATATGATACTACTAAGAAATTATCTATTTCTCTTACAAAGCCATTAATTTACATCCAATTGTTATTAGTTATTACCTATATAGTGTATATACACAGAATATATACACCGAATATATACACTGAATAATATACACAATATATATATTGTGTATATAAGATTTAATATATATATAAATAGCCAGTTTAGTTTTGTACATTTTTCATATTTACAGTAAATTAGGCAAATTATTATGATATTAATATGATTCATATGTCTCTGCTTATTTATTAATCTGTACTATAAAGTTAATATTAATATGTATAGCTTATCAACCTAATCTAAACGCAATACATATTTTATAATAATTACGAATTTAATTTATCTCATATGAGAAATTACATTGTATGTTATTATATTGATACTAATATTAAAGGTATATGCATTATTACTATAATTAGTTATGATAATTAGTTATGATAATTACTTATGCTAATGCATATTTCAATATAATACTATTTAGAAATCAATGTCATTGAAATATAAAATTTAAGTTTATATGGTCGTATGCTTTTTAAATTCTTCATTTATAGAAAAGTAAAAATGTGGAATATATTCTATAATGGGTTTATAGTTGTGATTCACTATTTTACGGTGTGATTCACTATTTCATGGTGTGATTAAACTGTTGTGATTTACACATGTACTTCAAATTTGTAGTTTTGATATATATTCAAATTAAACTATTGATATATAATAGAAAATATCAATTTATATTTTATAAAAAAATAAAACTAAATCTTAAAAAATTATATATATATTATGATAAATAAACATAAACAATTTTAAAGGAAGTAATAATAAGTTTATTATAACGAATATTTGTATTGTTTTAGGATTTGGATTCAAAATATGACAATAATTTAATTTTTTACTATGAATTATATTTTTCTAAATAATTATCATATGTACAAGTAACATAAATTAATATTTGAACAACAATGGTTCTACAAATTGAGCATAATACATAATCACCTATGTAAAATATATTCATATCATTATTGTCATTATTGTCATTAGAATAATATCAATTTCTAACAAATATATCGAAATATTTTATACACATTTTAAATTTTTTTTGGAATATCTTAGTTTATTTTAAAATTTTTAATTCTTAAAAGTTTATTATTCATATAAGTTATATTAAGGAAGATATTGATATATAGTGTATCAGCATATATGTCATATTTGGCATATTAATGAATGGGTGTAATATATATATATATATATTAATATCAAGTGAAATATGTATGTTTAAAAATATATATGTCATATTTAGTATATATATATATATATATATATATATATATATATATATATACATATATATATATATATACATATATATATATATGTATATATATATATGTAACTGATTTATAATGTACATTTTTCCAATATCTAATTAACTTAGTAAATACATTTCATGTATAAATTTCTATTATATTGTAATAACTATATGTATATTATTATTTATATTAACTAGAAATATATCAGTTTTTATGATGTATAAATTGTATAAATACAAATTTAATATATTTAATATAATGTATAAAAATTAAATTTATAATAAAAAATAAATTTTATAATAAAGTAAACTAAACGAATATATTATTGAATAGATAAATTAATAAATACAGTATATGCAAATCTTATACAGCATGTGTTTACAATTAAATTTACCATCTTATTTTAATAAGTATATAATAGTGTGCGTGCATATGTTCTTAGGGACCTGGGAATGTTAACATGATGCTTATAAATAAAAAAAAACATAAAACTAAAATTCACACATAGTTCTTAATAATTTAGTAGTAAGAAATTCCGTATATAAAATATATGAAATATGTTATGAAAATACACGCGATTATAATATTACAGTATATATCACATATACTATTTAATATACAATGTATAACTTAATTATACTATATGTAACATAGTGATATATTATAACAATTATATTATTTTAAAAAGTACACAATATAAACGTTTATATAATTTATATAAAAATCATAAATTCGAATTATTAAAAGTATTGCATTACCGTTGTTAACTGAAATATACTTATAATAATTAATATTCATTATGATAAAATTTAAACATTATTTTTTGAAAATTCAAAATTAAATTGGTTAATGATTACTTATGAATGATCAAAAATGAGTAACCTTTTCCTAGAACATAAATAGAATTAATAATAAAATATGTGCATATGTAGCGTAACGAATCTATGATAACCATCCTTTTGGATGAAAGAACGTCTAAAATAAAATATATATAAAAAATATGAAATTACTTCCTAAGATAGTTTGATCACATGTACAAATATTATGAGTGATATATGTCATAGTTCAGAGCACATTTTTAATTCAATGATTTTACGAAATACAGTATGTATAGATATATAGTTTAAGTTTATTTAAAAGGTATTATATTCAAACTACTTTTAAATAAACTTTATCTATAATATATTCTCCATTATTATAAACTTGATGACTAAACTATTTTAAACTTTTTTTTAGGTTATATTCATAGAATTTGTATCATAAAATGTCTAAATCCATGATATTGTTTGATAGAATTTCAATTAAATACTGAAAATAATGCACATAATATTTATTATCCTTGTCTGATTCCTTCCATATTAAAAATCATTGTCAAATTATATAATGAAATAAAAACTATATTCTTGTTGTTATATACCAAATATCTAATATATCCATAAGAATACTTTAATGAATGATAATTTATCAAGATATATAAAAACATAACAATTGCAATTATAAAACTTTTCAAAAAACAATTTATATTTACTAAAGTTCTATATTATCTTTGATATCAATAATTTAATAATAATTATATTCTTAATAAAGCTAATACATATTTAAAACTTATTCAGTCCGATGCTCATATCATACATTAAACATAAACACATGTGTAAATTTACAATGATTATTGATCTAAAAATTTGTCATAGAAGCATAGGCAGTTGTATTGGCAACGCAAATGGAATCGGGTAAGAAATATAAATGGTGCGATAAGGATTTGAAACTTTATTGACAAAAGATAAAAATAGAGCAACAAAATAATTATGCAGAGTCGTCGATATCGTTTTTCATGTTATACGAATCCGCGATGCTACGCGACTTGTACTGCCAGTACTCACTGCGGATAGTGTCTTGCTGATTGGCCAGTAGTTGGCAGTACTGAGGGCGCGAGGAAAATATTGTAATTAAAGTTGACTAGAAAATACGATGTTATATAAGCATTTTAAATTATTATACGCAAAACGCAGATATGCAAAATAAAATAAATATTTACATTTAAAGTAAATATCGAAAATTAGAATTGAAATTAAGTCATTATTTATAAAGAAATTTAGATCACTATTCGATACAAACATTCACAGCCTTCTCATAGTGTGACTTCTTGTCAGAAGATGACATCTCAATAAGAGATACCTCGATATCGACCAAGAATGATAATAACTGGGTAGAACACGAGGGAGAATTGTTAATAAGGGATAACTGTCATGTAATGTTGTTATGGATTGCATGTTGGTAGTACAATAGATATGGCAAAATAGTAATTCATTCAATATCAAAATAACATGATTTGCTATGCTATAACATGTCATCATATAATACGGTATGCTATGACATAACATGACATGACATGAAGTAATATAACATTATATGATATGACACGACATGACATGACATGACATGATACAAAACGACACGACATGACACAACACGACATGACATAACATGACACAAAACAACATGACATGACATGAAGTAATATAACATGATATGATATGACACGACACAAAATGACACAAAACGACATGACGTGACACAAAACGACATGACACGACATGACATGACATGACACGACATGACATAACACGACATGACACAAAACGACATGACGTGACACAAAACGACATGACTTGACATGACATGGCATGACACGACATGACATGACATGACATGACATGACACGACATGACACGACGTGACATGACAAGATAAGGTAATTGACCTGTTGGCAGTTGTTATCCTTTTCATAGAGTTTATTACAGAATTTAATGATATCTTGGTAATCGTAGAGTGGCTTTCCCTGCTGTAAAATATCATTGTAACGATGATAGATTTAATCACATAGTAGCTATGGAAGGAAGTCAGGAGATGTTCGAATTTATATTCACCTTTAGATTAAATTTATGTTATTAATTACAAATATTTCTATATTTAGTTTTTATATTTATATAAATATTGTAAAACAACCTGAATTCATATATAGCAATATAATAATGATTTTTTAACTACAGATAAATATTATAATTATATTATATTTTCAAAATATATATATATTAATTATTAACAAATCAATCGAATTATAAATGTTACAGAAATCATTTTACTAGAGAGATAATATACAGAATAATGTTCCCAAAAGTGAATATAAATGAAAATTGATATTATTAATATCAATTTGTTTGATATCAGTTGTGTTGTATAAATAGATTTCATATAATAAGACATTACTACAGACAACTCCAAACTGCTACAAATAAAATATAGGTTAACAAACCATCACCAGACCCCTGAGATAATTCCATGATGATTCATTGTTAGGAGCTTTCTGAATAATGTCCAGAGTGTAACTGTAATGGAATGTTAATGAAATACAATATATCTTATGTACGCAATTCCACCACATGCTAGAAGCCATTGTACTGCCCACCTACACCTGCCCACCTACACCTGCCCACCTACACCTGCCCACCTACACCTGCCCACCTACACCTGCCCACCTACACCTGCCCACCTACACCTGCCCACCTACACCTGCCCACCTACACCTGCATACCTACACCTGCATACCTACACCTGCCCACCTACACCTGCCCACCTACACCTGCCCACCTACACCTGCATACCTACACCTGCCCACCTACACCTGCCCACCTACACCTGCATACCTACACCTGCCCACCTACACCTGCCCACCTACACCTGCCCACCTACACCTGCCCACCTACACCTGCCCACCTACACCTGCCCACCTACACCTGCCCACCTACACCTGCATACCTACACCTGCCCACCTACACCTGCCCACCTACACCTGCCCACCTACACCTGCATACCTACACCTGCATACCTACACCTGCCCACCTACACCTGCCCACCTACACCTGCCCACCTACACCTGCCTACCTACACCTGCATACCTACACCTGCCCACCTACACCTGCCCACCTACACCTGCATACCTACACCTGCCCACCTACACCTGCCCACCTACACCTGCATACCTACACCTGCCCACCTACACCTGCCCACCTACACCTGCCCACCTACACCTGCCCACCTACACCTGCCCACCTACACCTGCCCACCTACACCTGCCCACCTACACCTGCATACCTACACCTGCATACCTACACCTGCATACCTATACCTGCCCACCTACACCTGCCCACCTACACCTGCATACCTACACTACCAGACCTATGCCTATACACTTACACTTATACCTGCATACCTACACTACAAGATCCTTATCAATATACATACACCTGCACATTTACACATTCCCATCTACACCTACACCTACACACTTACACATTCCCACCTATACCTGCACACCTATACATTCCCACCTACACCTACACCTACACATTTACACATTCCCACCTAGACCTACACACTTGCACATACCCACCAACACCTGCACACCTATACATTCCCACCTATACATTCCCACCTACACCTACACATTTACACATTCCCACCTACACCTACACATTTACACATTCCCACCTACACCTACTCACTTGCACATACCCACCTACACCTGCACACCTACACCTACACCTACACACTTACACACCTACCCCTACACACTTACACATTCCCACCTACACCTACACACTTGCACATACCCACTTACACCTGCACACCTACACCTACACATGCACACCTACACCTACACCTACAATGTAGGTCCTACATTAGGGTGGATCGAAAAATACACTTTTTTGGATAATTAATAAATATAATTCTGTTAATATAAAACAGAATATAATTTTTTTCATTGAATATTCAACAGGCCCTTCCTATTCCTAGAAGTTTATTATTGGAAGTTATGATTTTTTATAATGGCGTGACATTTAATTTATTATGTTTGCATATTCATGTAATGACATTTAAATTGAATGCACTTATATTACTGTTATATTATATTAGATAATATTTATAATAAATTTTAATTTTGTTTTTTTTATGTAAATTTCTAAGAATAAATAGGAATTTTTCCATGATATTTTTTTTCTATTTATAGGCATCATAAAATATATTTTTTAAATTTAATAATTTAATATTATATATATATATATATTATAGATTTATAATAATCAAAATTATAATATAAATATTATATAATTCTCAAAATATGAATATGTTTTTTTCATAAAAAAAACATGGGTTTTCAAAATTATTTATTTATTTAACATATTCTTTATGAATATTTATTTCGTTTTACATTTTTTCTAGATTACTTAAAAAAACCACTTTTCTTAGTAATTTTGAAATTGAATTATATAATTCAAATTTCAACAAAATAATACAAATAAGTTAATGCTAATATTTTCATAATTTTATAATAAAGATAATTAATATACAATTGGATCAAATCAAATCCTAAATTTAGTGTATAATTTATATTTTGTTTTCTATTCCACCCTATTAGGCATTTTATCCATTAATATAAATTATTAAATTAGAAATTAATGTATCAAAATTAATAATAAGAAAGATATTGACATTATTTATTAGAGGAAATTAAAATAATAATAATTAATGTAAACAATAAAATAATATATTACTATAAACGAAAATATTGTTTTGAATTAAATATTGGTATGGAGCTTACTGGGATATTGTCACAGGTATTCTAGAATTCCTGTCTTGGCAATGCAAGTATTACAGATATTACGGACACCTGGGATATAATCGATTGTTACAGGGATAAGGCTAACATATCTGCGACAATGGCTCTTCACCATCTGTATTCATTGTTCATCTGGCTTCAATACAGTCGGCGTCATAATTAATTAAACCATAATAATGCACAAAAAAGTTGATGAATCACAAATTCTATTAAATTTACTTCTGATATTACGATTGCTGACACAATCAAGTGTGATTACTTCTTCATACACAAAAGTATTTAACACAGCTGCTGCCCCACAATCTGATATATAACTCATATCTCATTATCATCTTTACCCCGAGAGGATGGTCATCGTATGAGAACCTATATCAATTATATGAAATGAATACTCTAGAAATTTCAATTTTAGTATTAATTTTAGTTTTATTTGTATAATTTACATTATCCAAACATGCTTAAATTATTGAACATAAGTCATACCTCTGTAAGCTTGGTGTAACCTCATAATCAGATGAACCTGGGTCATTATTACTTTCACATTAAAGGGAGGCGTACCCTTCGCGTGATTTACATGTAATAGATAGGGAAAAATATGTCTACTAGAATGGTGATAACTTTTTAGATTTATAATGAAATTACTAATTTTGTTCACAGATATCTAGATAATTCACATATCTATAGAACTATTTTCGCTAACATCGCTATATGAGTGTTCTAGAAGTTAGATCAATGATGAATTCTCTCTCATCTCTTCAATCAACAACTTTCTATATTCTTGCATTTACTTGAGGAAATATCAAAAAGAATATCATACTTTTCGAAATGTGAATGTATTTTTCATTACTTTTCCTATTTCATTATTTTTCCTATTTTCATTACTATTCTTTCTAAGAGTATTGTCATGACCCATTATCTATATAATTTTATTGTATTCCACGAAGAGGATGTGTCGAGATAGAAAGAATATACAAAATATCAATAACTTTTTTAAGTGTATTGATTTTTTAAATCTCCATCATAAATATATATATATATATATATATATATATATATATATATAGAGAGACACGCTATTTCAGTAAATGTTGCCATAATACAAACATTGAACCATTGTTTGAACCTACCGGCATATCGTAATTTCATTTTTAACATCTAAAATAATTTAAAATTTTCAATATTGTCAGATCTCATGCGTAATAAAATCCGCGATAATTAAGTATTTTGTTAAACAAAGGAATTTTAGAAATCATGCCTAAATAGTTTATTAAAAAATAGAATTGATGTACCAAATTGTTTGTAATATTATTATCTATATACAAAATGTAGTTCCTAATGCTTTCTGAGAATAATCCACCCACGCCTACACCTGCATACATACACTACCAGACCCATACCTATACATTTAAATTCTACACACCTACACCACCCCACCAACACCTTTACCACCATACCTATACCTACACATAGACCTCCCTACCTACACCTACACCTCCCTACCTACACCTACACCTCCCTACATACGCCTACACCTTCACCTCTTTACCTACACTAGCAAAATACATCTACACCTACACCACCCCACTTACACCTACACAACCCCATCTAAACCTTCACCTACACCTAGACTTTACCTATACTAACATGATCTCACTAGCTATAACTTTCTCAGTGAATCCAGAAGTGTTCTCCATTATGTAATAGCGATGATTCCAGGCTGAGTTATTGCGAATGTCATCGGCAATCAAAATATCCACAAACTCCATCTCGTTGTCATAGAGCTTGAAATGCCTTACGACCCATTGTCTGGGGTGGGGGTAGCGGGGTTACTAAAATATAAACATCTCATTGTTAATGAGAGATAATCATCTCACTGAAATGAGAGATAATCATCTTGCTGTTAATGAGAGATATTCATCTCACTGTTAATGAGAGATATTCATCTCACTGTTAATGAGAGATAATCATCTCACTGTTAATGAGAGATAATCATCTCACTGAAATGAGAGATATTCATCTCACTGAAATGAGAGATATTCATCTCACTGTTAATGAGAGATAATCATCTCACTGAAATGAGAGATATTCATCTCACTGAAATGAGAGATATTCATCTCACTGTTAATGAGAGATAATCATCTCACTGTTAATGAGAGATAATCATCTCACTGAAATGAGAGATAATCTTCTCACTGTTGAGATATAATTATCTCACTGTCATATAGATTGAAATGACTTGGAATAAATAATTGTATTGGTATTAATTCACACTAATGTCTATAAATGGATAAAAACTAATCTAAAATTGAAATTGGATATATCACAATGATAGAGATAATGGCTTGCGAATAAATGTTATAATGACAAAAAATGACAATACCTGTGCTGCCAAGCGTGATAATTCTTGCTGTCAATATCAAATACATCTTGAAGAAAAGCAGCTTCTTTGGATGCTTCTCCCATCAATTCAACAATAACTTTACGATGGTGCCTACGATGAGGTGATAGAGGAGTTGAAGGATTCTGTAAATAAAAGTCATAACGATAAGATAAGAGACTTTGAAAATAAATTTAAATTATTTTACATTATAAATCTATTATTATTTTCTAGCATTTATGCGAAAAATAATCTAAAAGGTATTATTAAAATTCACTTAAAAAATGTTCCTGAAAATTGATCGGAATAAGGAAAGCTTTGAAAACAAGTTCAAAATAACTTTATGAAGTTAAAACTTATATTTATTCTTCAAAATAATGTATTGGTTATAAGTGAATTCATTAATGTGATCACTTACATTCATTACAATTGTAAACACACTTATCATGTTTAGTTTTATATGTTAATTGTAGTATTGCATAATACTAATGTTAGGTGTAAGCTAATCATATTAAACTGGTATTTAGAACAACCAAGATGTAAGACTGCTATCTAATTACAAGTCACTGATACAGATGCAATATTTATTCCCGTATTTTTAAAGGTGAAGATTTTACTTCATTTAAAATTATATGTAAAATAATATCAAAAATACTGGTAAATAAATAAACCAGATTTTGAATATAAAATAATATACATTAAATTGATATTGTCGTATTGATTATTGAAATATACTTAATATAAATTACACACTTTTGTAATTATAGTTCAATATAATTAAGAGTATGATTATTTATTATTTAAAACATGAGATTAATATTGATATATATTAATTATTTATTTTCTTTAGAATGCTGGTAGAATAAATCGGCAGTAGAAAAGATTAATGAACTGTGTAGTTATGATAACAGTAGAAGAGTCTTTTGATAATATATTTCTAATTAAATTAATTAAAAAAGCATTAAAATATGAAAATAAAAATGGTTCTTTTTGACATATCCTTAGTAAAATATATTCTACTACTTGCGTTTAAATAATGTATACTGTTTTAAGTTCAAATCATGTCATAAAAATAATACAATATTAAATAGTTTTAAATGAATTTTTTCTAAAATGGTTTAAGATTTAACTAATTCTTCTTGATTATGATCACATCATTATATAAATTCATTATAGAAATATCATTAGGGTTTAAAAAACTGTATAATTTTATCATCATTATAACCAAATTTGATAGTTTTTGAGATTATTGAAGATAATTTCCGTGATGAATTGTAGCTCCTCACTGAGATCCATATCAAGTTCTTTCAGTAAATCCCTCCTCAACTGCCTGAAATGAAAATACCAAAATTTAAATTCCATTCAAAAATAATAATAATAACATGATAGTAATATAAGGTATTCCTTAATTAAACAAAGAAAGATATAAAGGAAAATACATTGTTACCGACCATACTGTGTAATTGGCAGGATTCAAGTGAACGGCATCTGTGTTTAACTCGAATACCCGAGCAGACAATTCCTTTGTGGTCAGTACACCTCTTAAATAGTCGTGAACATCGCGGACTGTTTTCATGGTGAGTCGATATTACATGTCGATATTACATGTCGATATTACATGTCGATATTACATGTCGATATTACATGTCGATATTACATGTTGATATTACATGTCGATATTACATGTCGATATTACATGTCGATATTACATGTCGATATTACATGTTGTATTAATTAATACTTTAGATATAATATAACTTACAAATAAATATCTTAAAAGAGTAGTTCGACTAAAAATTAAATTGCCATCTATAAATAGATTTACTATACAATAGACATTGGACATAACTAAATTAGTTTAATTATTGTATGATAATTTACATCATTACATTAACCTAATATAATATATAAGTTATATATTCTATTACAGTATTTATATTATAAACCATAATCAAATCATAACGTTAATAAAAACTAGTTTTAGGTAATTAAAAAACCTCATCTATATTACGTTCCAACTTGTTTAAATATGTTATATTTTTATTTCTTTTTTATAAGTGACAATATAAGATTATAAGAAAAGACAAAGAAAATAGCAATTCATGTATTATTATCTTTAAAATAACATTACTACCACAACAAAACTAAATAACCAATACACATTTTGTACTCCAACTTATTCAATATACTTTCTACATTAAGCTTCCCTTGTATTTCTTTTATATTATTATACACAAGTGATGGTATAAGATTATAAATTAGAACCTAAGAAAGGAAAATGTACTTTATAAATTATTAAAGGAAAACATTTTTTATAATTACATTATTTGAATATTCTTTTATATTGACTATATACCTATAGGTTTCTTAATTGATTAAAGTACAATTTTATTTATATTTTAACCTATCAAATTATAATTTAACTAAAAGAAACTCTAAATAATTGTTTTGAATAAAAGATTAAACCATAAACACTTCAAACTTTGGCCTAACATTATTATTATTATTATTAATTATCACATTCTTCTATCACAAATAAATTCTATTATTCTAATTAATGGATCATGTATGGAATACAAAAAAATTGTAAAAGTTTGCCATGCCCAAAAATTACTGAATAGAACTGCTTGATTCTATGAATGCTTTTTATGAGTCACCATATTTATTAAAATGATTAACCCTTTTTGCTTCAGCAGCTCGTATCTCACAAATTTTTGTTACAAAATTTCTTATAAAATGATTTAATACTAATATAAGTAAAAAAAAAGAAGATATACATTTTATAAAAAACAATCTTATATAAAATACTCATTTCATATAAAATACCCATCTAATAATTTTATTATATATACTATAATATATAATTTTTTATTAGTTAATTTATTATATTATTGTATGATTAACTAAACCCTTTTTCGTAACAATACTATATTTATTTTAATGTTTGTTTATTTATGTGTATATTAAAAACAATTTAACCAGTCTTTGTTTATAAAAATAGCTGTTATTTTCAATAAAATATACTTTTAAGAGGATAATAAATTATTTTTAACTATTACAATTTTTTAGAATATGTAATTCGTAAATAGTCAGTCTTAATATCAAAAATAAATAAATATAACTAATATTAAATAATTTTCTAATAATTAATAATAAATATCACATTTTAAAATGCATTAATACATAAGGAAATAGTTCTAATATCCTATTTAAAGTAGATACGAACATTTTTTTCATTATAAGAAAATGTAACTAATTTGTAAATATATTACTCTCAATATTTATCATAACTTATATTATATTAACTTTAATTTAATAATTTAAAAACCTATGTAAAGATAATTATATTATCTAAAATAAACAATTGACATGTATATACTAAGTGTATTATTTAATTTTTTGCATTATCTAAAATCTTACGAGATATGTACATACCGAACATGAGTATTAATTATGAAAAGTAATATTATATACATTTTACAACACAAAACATATATATAAAGTGTATTATGTGTATTATATTTATTTGATATTGCTTTTGAATATAAAACATATGATATTGTGTAATTTTTAGTATTCTTTAAAATAAGTAATAGTTTTATATTCATATTTATAGTTTTTTATAGCTATTTTACGGGAATTATCAAAAACTGAATAACTCAATATATTCACGTATTTCATATACTACACATAATACTCACATTTATAAAAATAATTAATTACATATCAATACAAAAATTAAAAATATATATTAATAATGTTCATAAATAGTGTTCATTAAAATCATGCATAACAATCAAGCAGTTCTATTCGGTGATTTTTTGACGTGGCTATCCTTTGAGAATTTTTACCGAGTCGTATTAAATACGTGATTATCCAATTATCAAAAAGTCACACTTAATCGCTGGCCACCCATTAATCGTTACTCGCGCTACTTTAAATCATATGAAATATGATTTATTAAAACAGTTATTATTCACACATTCTAATAGATTAGATTGGTAGCTACAATTGTAAAATTTGTAATAATGTATATAAATCAATGTAAGTCACGTAATGCAATAATCTATAATTATGAATATGTAAATATATATAGAAAATTGTAGAAAGAATCATTCTAACATTTGTCTGAATATGCGATTTTTACAACTGGACTGTCGCCTTCTACTTGGGGAATAGGTTTCACATCAGACCATTTTTCTCTGTCACTATACAATATAAAGGTATTGAAATCGATTTTAGAGAATTTCGGCATTTTCTAAGAATATTATAGAATTTTAAAGCATGTAAAAATATTATCTTGTTTATAATCTTTGTATCAAAGATTTTGAAATTTTATAAATATAAATCGCCCACATCATAAATTCTTATATTCAATTTATTCAATACATTTTAGTTTATATATAATAATCAATACAAATACCAGTAAATGACTTTCATATATATATGTTATAATAAATAACTTGAATAGATTAGTTATATGAATATAACCTGTAATATATTCATATAATGTTAGTAAAATAAATATATATATTTTTGAAGTATTAATTTAATATATTATAATATATTGATTCAAATATGCTATATTTATTGTATATGTACAGTTGATATTTCAATATTTATAATCTTATGATACAGTAATTGTTTCTATCTGTAATTGAATACTCTAAGCTAGTAAACTAAGAACTAATATTAAAAGTTGACTAAAACTATTAGTAATAATTAATTATGTATTATTTTTATTGTTCATATATGTATATATTCTATAATATATGTTACATGATATTATATTTAATATATTATATTTTATATCGTATATAATATATGAGCCGTTTATTGAATAAGTCACTGATAAAATAATATTATACTATTTTTAATGATTAGTATATTAATATTTAGTGATTAATTAAATTAAATAGGTATTCTGTTTTAGAATAATTATTAAATATTAAATTAATCCTACTTAATAGAATATATTATATATTTCAATATATTGTATATAATATTTCATTCTAAAAGTTGATATATCAAATTAATAATTTAATTTTTGATAATAATTTATTAAATTACGTTATATAACATATATTATATATGAAGTATATACATATTACATAAATATAAATATATATAATTTTATATTCATTATGTCCTCTGCTTACAGTATTAAACTATACATTATATTGTGCAATGCTGAATGTCCATTTCAATAAGCAATATATTTTCAATTTTAGAATTATTTATATGATTAAAATTAAATGTATCTCTAGATTTACTCATAATTTGTATTCATTGCAACATTATATAATATATATATATATATATATATACATACATACATACTATATTATAAACATAAAGAAGGATGGTATTTAGATTAAATCAGTTTGTTATAATTATGTTAAAAATAATCATTTTTATATACATAGAGAGTATAAAATTGTGATAAGAATGTCTGAGCCTAGAAAATCAAGAAATGCCTTACAAAGCTTCTATGCAGAGAATAAGGTTACCGTTAACACATGCATATCTATTATTTTAATTTGATGATATTCAATACTTATGATCAGTGTTACAATTTCATTCCATGTATAATGCAGGATGCTGAAAATGATGACATTTATGATTTAACTTCAGAACATTTTGATTATAATCTGTATTTAGAGGTTTTTAATTTAAAATCCACATATAGAGATATTTACATAAGTATACATACGTTATCTTATACTTTATGTTATATTATAAATTTATTACTTATATTTATCATTAATGCATATATTTATTATAATTCATGTTCGTGGAACTATTATAGTTTGTAATTTCCATAAATTGTAGAAATTATTTCGAGAGAAATCATTGGTCGAATTGATTGCCAAAGAAAGAGAGATGACTAGAAGTATACGATCTTTGGATGGCGATATGCAAACTCTTGTTTATGAAAATTACAGTAAATTTATAAGTGCTACTGATATTATTCGGAAGGTAACCTAAAAACAAAGTGTTCTCTGTTCTTATTACATCGCTACAAAGTATGGGTTACATAATGTGTTTTTTATAACATCGCGTCCAGTAGAACTGCGATCACCCACTACACTTTCTACTAGGCTTGACCGATCTACTCACCTCTGTATCAACCGCCTCAGTATGCCATAGATATCATTACATTCACAACATATTCTACTACCACACCCACCACACCCACCACACCCACCGCCGTAACTAGCAGTAGAGGTCCACCTCTGCACCCATCACTATGCCCACTACTACAACGGTCATAACACCCGTACTACCACATTCAACATAAACTCCACGATTACCCACAAGTGGGAGTCTACACTACATCCACCATTGCGCCCAGTATAAAATCCACAACGACACCCATACCACTATCCGAACCCGCTACCCCGTACCCATACGCGCCACCGTATGCACCACTACAGCCACCATCATACTCACGATTGCTACAGATGAAGGAGGACTTCTCCGAGATGCAGTCTGATATGGATTCATTGGCCGTGAATATGTCGTCCATTACTGACTTTTCTACAAACATAGCCGTGACCTTGAGAGATAGGAGACAAAGGATCTGCAGGCTCTCCGGTGTGCACTCTCTCCTGAAGAAGGTCCGTTAGCTTTAAGACCCGTACTTGTATATACCTAGCCGTCTATATAGATGGTATTCAGTATTTTGATTTCTGTAGAAAACTGAAGTTTTATTTTATACATAAAGGATATTTTGTTGTGATGTAGATTATTTAAAACAGTTCAAAAATGTCTTTTTATGCTCTCAAAACCTGCTCTAGTTTAACATAACTTAACATAACTTGCCGTGTATGTGTACTCAAAAATATTGCTCGTCGTTTCTTTCTCTAATTCACTATTTTTATCTTTCCTTTGTCAGATTCACGTCTCAGTACCATGTACTTTAATTCATCAATAATTTTTCAGTTACAATTTGTATTCGAACTTCCTATTTTGCTTAAAAATTGTATAGACAATAATCTATTTGGAAAAGCTGTCAAGTTAGTAGCTCACACTTGTCTGCTATTTTATTATAAAGGTAGATATTTAAATTTATTTGTTTATTTGTTCAAAACTCGGAATCGAGATTTAGCAATTATTATATTACATTCAAATATTCTAAAATTAATGATTAAAATAAACGCTTTAATGCAAAAATATAGAAATAAACTGTAATGCATAAATTTGGTTAGCAAAATTCCAAATAATTCTATTTTGTATTATTATAGTGTAAATATGTTGGTTTATCTCACTATAATATAGAATAGATATATAATAATGTCTATATATACATATCATTTTATACTTATATACTTATAATTTTAATCATTTATAACTTTAGGTTAACATTCATAACATTTATTTGTATTTCAATTATATTATATAATAATCATATGGTGTAATTTCAATTCATATATTTCTAATGATTTGATCATCCTATCTTAGTTACATTATCTCTTCATTTAGGTTTGATGTGCCACCATTTTATCTATCACCTTAATGCACTGCATTAGTTGTCACCTTGTCTCTGCACTCCAGGTACTACAACCAATCAAAGTTACTGCTCGTACAGTACGCTCACATCGCCTCCTTTCAACTCATACAAGTGCAATGTAACCAGATTGTTTCACAGCTCATCACAATACTCTACACATTGTTCAAGAGTGAAAATGTCAG
>OZ038312.1:35392473-35402978 GCA_964035775.1 Osedax frankpressi | reverse complement strand
CCCTCCCTCCCTCCCTCCCTCTCTCCCTATCTTCCTCCCTATCTTACTCCTAATCGTATGTCTACTCGGTATACAGGCGACGACGAAACAGCTTACTGAGTATGTTGAGTTATTGTTATTATTGGGAGAAAGTGCTGACACATTGTCCAGTAACTTTCTACACATGTTAGTGAGTTTGTAGGACATAGTTCAGCATAATGACCTTGTCAGCATAATTTATGATTATTGTAGTTATCTATGTAGAAGATTTTTTTACCTAGTATATGGTGGAGTGTATGTTGGAGTGTATGATGGAGTGTATGGTGGAGTGTATGATGGAGTATATGTTGGAGTGTATGATGGAGTGTATGGTGGAGTGTATGATGGAGTGTGTGGTGGAGTGTTTGATGGAGTGTATGGTGGAGTGTATGGTGGAGTGTATGGTGGAGTGTATGATGGAGTGTATGGTGGAGTGTATGATGGAGTGTATGGTGGAGTGTATGATGGAGTGTATGTTGGAGTGTATGGTGGAGTGTATGTTGGAGTGTATGATGGAGTGTTTGATGGAGTGTATGGTGGAGTGTATGGTGGAGTGTATGGTGGAGTATATGGTGGAGTGTATGATGGAGTGTATGGTGGAGTGTATGATGGAGTGTATGGTGGAGTGTATGATGGAGTGTATGTTGGAGTGTATGGTGGAGTGTATGTTGGAGTGTATGGTGGAGTGTATGATGGAGTGTATGGTGGAGTGTATGGTGGAGTGTATGTTGGAGTGTATGGTGGAGTGTATGATGGAGTGTATGGTGGAGTGTATGATGGAGTGTATGGTGGAGTGTATGATGGAGTGTATGATGGAGTGTATGGTGGAGTGTATGATGGAGTGTATGTTGGAGTGTATGTTGGAGTGTATGTTGGAGTGTATGGTGGAGTGTATGATGGAGTGTATGTTGGAGTGTATGGTGGAGTGTATGGTGGAGTGTATGATGGAGTGTATGGTGGAGTGTATGATGGAGTGTATGATGGAGTGTATGGTGGAGTGTATGGCTCATTTTATGATTGAGTGTAAGGATTAATGTATAAATCGATCTATTCTACAAATTCTGTAATTTTGTAGTTTTATATATTTCTAGTTGATTTAATGAAATGTAAAAAAATCAGAATAACTTATTTTTTGGCAGAATATTAATGATAATATTTAATAAAGTTATATAATGTTGCTAAAGGACACGACTAAAACTTGACGAAGATTTGAATCTTCTACGCGACCAGGTGACCTTGAAATCCGGTGGCGACCTCAGCGATCTTAGCAAACGACCTTCGGATGCCTACCTAGTACACATGGTTACCATTACATGCCTATGCTAGCAGTGTTCTCCGGTGTGAGTCTGTACACATATATACACGTGGTACGTGGTACGTGGTAACACGGGTGTCTATGTTTGTATGTTTATATGTTTGTATGCGCGTCTGTCTATTGGTTCTATATGTACGAGTGTGTACGAGTGTGTTCATGTGTTCGTATTTATATGCGTTTTGTTCGTATACTCGAGTGGACCTCGGCTGTTTCCGTTGCCCGGTCTTTAAGGCCGAGCCTCTCCGGATAATTTGCGATCCATTAAAAGCGGCCGACGATATATTTGCTTTACCATCCTCGCGTTGGTTCGCAAGTTCCCACCGAATTAGACTGCGTTTGTTTACAGGATGTTCTGGCGTTCGTGGATTGCGGGTGCAACGTGTTTCTTAGCAACCTCTGCCTCCTGGTGGCGGCCTTCAGCGAGATGTTCAATGGGCAGATACAAAATGACAGGTTTAGTAGGAGGTGTCGCATGTCACATGTCACATGTGTGACAGGAAGCAGTGGTTATTAATAAGTTCTTTGTTATTTACTATTATGTTAATAATATAATTAATTAATTATATTTACTAAGTTTTATAAATTATATTTATTAAGTTACAACGTTAAGTACATTTTATAATTTGTAAATATTATCTGGTAATTATGTGGAGTGAGTAATTTGTATTCTTACCCTCAAGTGAACAGAGTTTATTGTTGTCAAAGAAGTTAATTAATTTCGTGAACGAATGCATGCAACTCTATTTCGATTATGTGGAAAACAGGATGGATCTCGAGGTTTCTCTATAATATCACCTATTATGTTATTATTACCTCGGTGCCATTTGTATGTGATAAGAGCGAAATCGTTGTTGACCTATCATTGCGATCGAGTGGAATAATCCACCAGTCTGTCGAACCACCTTTCTTCCATACAAGTCTTACGGTCCACAATGAATCAGACGGACATTTGCGACAACTCTATCCTCGTGCGAGCTTTAGACAGATTTCACAGGCGTCTACAGGCCATGAACAAATTGCTTCCCGACACAGACTTTTCAAGGTATCAGTGTTTTTCTTGCTTTTCTTCATTAATCCAATCTTGACAAATATCTTAGATTCGTGTTGCTATTTAATATATTTTATCATTTCAGAGCCGGAACTCAAATTGTATCGAAATGTGCCAGAGATAGAGTTAACCTTTATTTAAATTCCATGAAGAGACAGTACTCAGGTTCCTCCTCTTCCTCTTCCTTTCCTCTTCCTCCTCGACATCCTATTTCTCCTCCTGCCCTTCCTCCTTTTACTTTCCTCTTCCTCCTCGGCATCCTATTTCTCCTCCTGCCCCTCCTCCTCTTCCTTTCCTCTTCCTCCTCGACATCCTATTTCTCCTCCTGCCCTTCCTCCTTTTACTTTCCTCTTCCTCCTCGGCATCCTATTTCTCCTCCTGCCCCTCCTCCTCTTCCTTTCCTCTTCCTCCTCGACATCCTATTTCTCCTCCTGCCCCTCCTTCTCTTCCTTTCCTCTTCCTCCTCGACATCCTATTTCTCCTCCTCTTCCTCCTCGACATCCTATTTCTCCTCCTGCCCCTCCTCCTCTTCCTCCTCGACATCCTATTTCTCCTCCTGCCCCTCCTCCTCTTCCTTTCCTCTTCCTCCTCGACATCCTATTTCTCCTCCTGCCCCTCCTCCTCTTCCTTTCCTCTTCCTCCTCGACATCCTATTTCTCCTCCTCTTCCTCCTCGACATCCTATTTCTCCTCCTGCCCCTCCTCCTCTTCCTCCTCGACATCCTATTTCTCCTCCTGCCCCTCCTCCTCTTCCTTTCCTCTTCCTCCTCGACATCCTATTTCTCCTCCTGCCCCTCCTCCTCTTCCTTTCCTCTTCCTCCTCGACATCCTATTTCTCCTCCTGCCCCTCCTCCTCTTCCTCCTCGATATCCTATTTCTCCTCCTGCCCCTCCTCCTCTTCCTTTCCTCTTCCTCCTCGACATCCTATTTCTCCTCCTGCCCCTCCTCCTCTTCCTCTTGGCATTGTCATCATCACCATTATTATCGTCCAATTCAACTTCATCCAGAGGGTTTGACAACCATTCGCGAATCTCTCGCCCAGCCTCGGCTTATCGTTCCCAACGTGAAACTGAAGTTTAGTTCAAAGTTTGTTGCGTCCTTTTGACTGCCGTCGATGCCAATTCCAAGTAACTCGAGCTCCTCTATCCTTTAGGTCATCACCTGTCAAGGATCATTACGATTTATCCGGCATGTTGGACGCGTTGACGACCTCAATGATGGACGGCATAAAGAAGTGCCTCATCAATTTGCAAGTCAGTCCGGTGATTTCGTTCTAAAAACCTAGTAAACTACTTCCGTCTGTATAATGAAGTTACTTTTTTGTAATCGATACTATTTGAAACAAAATTCATATTGGAATTATAATTAATTTTATTTTTAAGAATATTTCATGTATAATAAATGATATTAGAATTGAAATAACCCGTCGTCAAAATTGTTTACCATTTTAAGGGGATGTGCGAATGGTGAAATTTTAGAAAAATTTAATTTATTTATTACATAAAATAATAATTTGATTAATTTTCTATTTTATGTTAAAATTTCAGGTTTTAAAATTGAATAAAAACATTCAAATAACGTATTTTAAAAAGTTTACTCTCAGAAAATATTAATGATTATTTATGTAAATTTCATTAATTTTTGAATAAATTAGTTAAATTAAACTTTATATTTGGTTAAATTATAGTTTAACGATTTTTATAATATTAAAATAAAATTAAAGTTTAAAATTCAATATTTATATTTATGGTCAAGGGGGTTGTTTACTTTTCCTGTTATTGCATTGTTTATAAAGGTAGAAGTTAGTAAGAGGGATGTAAAAATCTGATATCTTTTTAGTTTACAGTTCGTTTTCGATAATATTTTCACAGCATTTTTATTATAGTTATACCTAAAATAATAGTGTTCAACATTTTTAGAATTGTTTTTAAAATATTTTATAAAAGATTTATAACAGTGAAAATTTGTTGAAAAATTTATTTAAATTTTGTATACAAATATTTTGGCCATATTATATTTTAGCAAAATGTTGAACACAATATTTCTAGATTTGGGTTTCCTTATTACAATGCAATTAATTTCGTAGAAATCCCGTACATATTCAATGACATAACAGAATTAGTGCAAAAGTAATATCCCTATCAAATAGCCGTTATGATTTAGTTAATTTATTCTCTATAGATAGTATGTACTTTATTCTATATTGATGGTATGTACTTTATTCTATATAGATGGTATGTACTTTATTTTATATTGATGTACATTTGACATTTATTTTATACATCTGTTATTGATTAATCACACTTTCTAGTTAATTCAGACCCAAATTTGCCATCATTTTTGAAAATATTATTTTATACACAAACTTTCTGCTTGGAGAAGAAATATATGAATATCAACTTTTATGATAATCAAGACCTAAATATATTTTAATTAAATTTCTTACATTTCTTCTTAATGCTTTACATACAATATATAGTAAGCCCTCACATCTCTCTTAACACTCTCTAGTCCTCAACCCTTCTGTTTACTATCCCAATAACCTACTAAACTACCCCCATTCCAATATCCACTTAGGCCTTCACTGCTACCAACGTGACATTTGCCGTGAAACCTTATTTTCTGAATGATTTCAGTATTATTGATATAAGGCAACATTTCATTGACGCTTTCTTTCAGAATATCATTCAAACTTCAGATGTAAGTTGCACAAATAACTTGCATTATTATATAATATACTTGGCATTTTTCATGTTACGAAATGATACTTAAATTACTTTCTCTTATAAAATATGTTAGTATTTATAATTTTTAGAGGTTAATTGTTATCGATTCAAAAATAACTTTATATTGTGGTGATAATAAAGTTTATCATATTATTATTATTTACCCAATGTTTAAGAACAAACTACAGTAGAATCGCTACTGGTTCATTACATAAACAATAGTAACTTTTAGGTTTGCCTTGTTAGAATTTTATTAAATAAGTCATTTCATTTAATTTGTTATATATAAATATTTTGTGTATTTAATTTACTTTATTTACTTTACTCTTTATTTTCACGTGTTAATGTTTTCATTACTTTTGATCTTATTTCTAATTGTCGCAGGATTTCTGTGAATTCTGCCGTGACAAACTGAATACCACACCTACTTTATTGTTGATATTGTCCAAGTTTACTTTGAACCTATCGGAATCTGCAATCTCTAATATAGTTAATAATACACTGATTTCTTTGTTTCTTTATTTCATCCATTGAACTGATATTGAAATTAACGAAATTTGTTTTCATTAACAGATTCTATTAGTCGACGATCTCTTTCCCCTCTGCGATACTACTAATACTCGAGGTTATGATCATTATTATGTAATACTATAGTCTTTTAATAACTATTGTAATCATTTTGTATTTAGAAATATAATTTTTCTAGGTACATAATATAAAAATTATCTTTTTTAATTATTATTTTTCTTAAATCATAATTTCAATCACTAGTCTTGGGAGATTCAATACATGAATTAACTTTGAAAATGAATACATCTGCCCAGAAGCTTATTAATACTTACGTAAGAGTTCAAGGACTATCAACGTCTCAGGTTACTTTAGATATATATTTTGCTACAAACCTCTATCGTGCAGAATTAATATCGATGCTTACATTTTCAGATGCTGAGAAAGAGCATAGAGACTAGAGATTGGTTGAGCACTACTGAGCCTAGATCGGTAAGCATTTCCAGTTATATAACCTTATCTAATCTTTATTGAAAGACTGTGGATTGAAAGTAGAATTTTTTGAATTTTTTGAAAAAAAAAAAAATTTTTAAATAATATTTCGGAACATATTTAATAACTATGGAATATTATAAAAGTATACGCTCCTTAATAACTTTAGTAAGTAGAATTATCTAAGTAAACTCGAAATTATAATAGACATTTCATTAATCCACATAGTATTTTGATAGTAACTACTCAGGATCCGTACAAATGTATTGACATATTAATCAAAACATCTATTCCAATCATTGTTTACTATGTTATGTAATACGTATACGGAAGAATCATTTCGCAAAGTGATGTCGCATACAGTTTGTCTATTTCGCACGTCTACGAAATTCTATTGTCGATTGTATTGAACAGGTGAGGGCGGTTATGAAAAGAGTCATCGAGGACGTTGTTACCGTAGACGCAGATGTTGCAACTCTTTACGGCGGCAACGACTTGGCACCCCGGGAAGGTTCCGTATCTTCTACGAGCGCCTTTCACGCTAAATTACGAGCCTCGAGTCCTCGCAAGCCCTTTTTACCGGATTTACTTGTATTCGACGCAACTTACGCAATTCCCCGTACTCCGGCGAAGCGATACGTTCTCGTGCGTTGATAGGACGTTACTTTATGATTATTGGGGTGCTTTACACCGACCGACTATCTCTTAAACTCGTAGATTCTATTTGCGGTGGTTCATCTTCCGCGCATTTAACTCCTCGACCATTCAGGAAGCGACTCGCGACGTTCGCAGTCGTCTCGCCTGGCGGCGGCGACCTTGAACTCTGGAGCGAGGTCGACTCGCAGCATCACTCGACCTTCATCCGCCAACACTAGTCTGATGTCCAATATTCAGAAACTTTTCTCGGAGCGCATTGAAATCTTCTCGCCAATCGAGTTCAATCGTGTCTCCGTCCTCACTGGCATCATCAAGATCAGTCTCAAGGTCACTGTATCGCATGGGCATATGTTTCTTTCTAATTCAATTCCAATTTGCTTAACCATAGAATTAGTTTTTATTGATCAATGATCTTTGTCTCTAGATATTGTTTTTTTATAGAAATGCGAAAAGGTGTATTTTGTGTATCAATGAATTAATATATAATAAATGATCATATGATTATATATTAATAATATTTATATTACATATATTTAGATCAATGTAATTATCAATAATATTTATATTAACATTAGTTATATTAATGATATTTATATTAATACTATTTATAACAAAACTATTTATATTAGGTTTAAAAATTTTAACTTTCTCATAATTCATAAATTTCTTATATTTGTTACATTTTCATTTCAGACGTTCTTAGAATGTGTTAGACTACAGACATACGGGCGTTACGGTTTTCAACAGATCCAAGTGGATTCGCAATATCTTCAATTATATCTCTGGAGATTTGCAGCAAATGAAAAGTTTATATAACACGCTAGATTACATTATTTCGTTCTTTATTGATTATTTTATCAAAACATAATTTGTATCTAAATGAATTTTATGAACTTTAAACGTATTATTATACCCTTTAAATTAGAATAAACTAAATAATCGTGAGATAAATATTTAGAATATTTGTTCACAGTTTGGTGCATTTCCTCATTGATGAGATTGTGTCTTCGGCTCACCAACGATGTATAGAACCCGTTTCCATGGAAACCAGTGTTAGTAATTGGCGGATATCGTCCACAACTGTAGCTAATGACGTGTGTTTGTTAAATGCTAGCCGATGCTTTTCGAATCCACCTTTAACGCCTTTTCCATCTCGACCTCCTCTCGGTCTACCCCTTAATCTCCCTGTGCATCTGGCTTCCCACCTCTCCGTAAACGTTAATCCGAGTCTCTTTCTTGACCTGGATTCGCGCAAATCTCCCCCTTTCTCTCCTGCGTCTCCGCGGATACCTTACTGTCAGATATACGCGATTATCGATGAATCCCACGACGACTTTCTGCACGATAGTAGTGACGATTTTCGTAGCGAATCCTTGAGTAGTGTTAGGTACATCGAAGCCCTCGACCTCAGCGGCGAAAGTGTAGAGTTCATTGGAAATCTATGGAGGCAAAATAAAAGCAAATCGTGGCGTTTCCGTGACGATATTGCTCTGGACGTTTAGATTTTAGAACATCTAAACGTAATTCATTTCAGAATCTTCATTTATTTCTATTTGGTGGTTATTTTTATTTAATTGAAGTTTTGGTTGATATTTTATTACATTTATATGTTACTATAATTATGTGTGAGCATTGTTTTAATGTTTATGAATGTAAGGTTTATTTTAGAAAGGAATAAATTCGATTTATTGATGATGTTAAAATCAGTTTAAATATAAAAACTTAAACTAAACTAAATTGAACAATAATGATATTAAGATTTGAATGTTTTATTCGGATTACTCAGTGTAATGTTTCTCTATGTAGTGCCCTATGTAGTGTATTAATGTGTACAGACTTTTATGTTCCAGGGCATAATATTATACAGAATCTAATTAATTGAGTCTATTACTTACAAATATTCAGTTGCAAATTTTTGTTATATAATTTAATTTTGTTATACAAAATAATTAACTAATATTTAATTTACCTTTTAAAAAATTACTTATTATTTATATATTTACAATTTTGTTATATTTTTATTTTCATGCCCATTATTCAAATGTATTTGATACTAAATGAGATTTCTTTTGACAATTTGAAGGTATTAAATGTATGTTAATACATAGAAACTTTAACAACAATATATCTATTGTTATATCTAGAAGGGAATTAGTTTTGTTGAGTTAAAACGTGAATAGCAAAAAATGAGTGATAAAATAATGATTTATTAAATATATTCAATATTGAATATATTAACTTAATAATGACATTTATGAGTTTTAGATTATTGTCTTGGTTATGGGTTCCCTGTTCCAAATCTATTCATCTAGGCCATATTGTGATAATTAATATGCAAAATATGCATAAATCAATATATCTAGGTCATATTAATGAATTTTGTTCTAATCAAATTGAAATTAAGAATTTATTCAATTATATAATTGGTTGAATTGTATTTATTTTTCTATAGTACCGTAATTCAAATCATTTCCAATGATTACTATAATAATTAATTAATAATAATAATTAATTTTTAATATATATTTAAAAAATTAATTTTATTTAACATTTAGACTAATATTAAACAGTATCAAAATACTTGTTAAATAAATATATTCATAATGATGACCGATTAATTTCAATTACCATTATGATAAGATTACATTAATAATATGTTATCAATATATATTTCTATAACAAAATTACAATACAAAACTTTTAATATCAATAGTAAAATGTATTCAAATATATTTCAATCATAATTCAATTTTACTGTTGGATATTTTTATTTCATGTATTTTATATTTCATATTTCAATCCTCCAACAATTTTAATTATATATTTCAAACTATTTTTATCTTATTAATTCTTTTTCTATTAAAAACTATCATTAATATAAGACTTATACAGTTGATGTACAGGAAAATTAATTACCAAATTAAATATTATTTTTAAAATAGATTTCGATAGTATTGTAATTTATAAAAATATGTTTTTAATATATTAAATATAATATTTATCTTTTGATAATTAGTAATCATAATAGTAATCAATTGTTATCTATTGTATACAAATCTTTCTCTTTTACAGGTTGTTGAATTAATTTGCGAACGTGGATGAGTGTTTGAAATTCTACTTATGAAACTTTTAACATTGCTTATGATATTTATACCTCGTTTGTATATAACCCACCGAAGTGGATAATCAGTGTTATTTATTCAGTATTATATAACCCGTTATATAACACATTCTTGATAAAATTCCACAAACAACGTAGTGGTTGATAATTAATTATTTATTTCAAAATGCAACAACAAATGAATAATTTCACAATAAAAATCTTGAAACAAAAACGCATTGTTTGGGTTTTGTATGCTCTGTTATTACACGTCTTCTATTACGAGATGTAGTTCACTTGCTATTAAATATATGAACGGTAGAATGAGAATTGTGTTTTTCTACGGCACATGTACTTAATGGAAAATAAACCTAATTTGTTCAATGGTTCGTTAGTAAATGTGGCTTCCAGCGTTACAAAGAGTTAATAAAAACTAAATGTATGAAATAAAAATACATGTTTAACTGATGTCTATTATGATGATATAGGTATAAGTACATTTCTAATGAATACAATGAGTGTTAAATGTGATACTTAGATATTAAATTGGATACTTATAGTTCAATAAAGTAATTCTAAATAAATATTCTAGTTTTTATAATTATTATTGTTTAGCTAAATACGAAAGTTAATAATTAAGAAT
>OZ038312.1:35369973-35389973 GCA_964035775.1 Osedax frankpressi | reverse complement strand
GACGATATCCAATTACTTTCAATCTTCTCACATAATCATAATATGCCTAAAAATCAAGATATTTGTTTCTGTGCAAATACTATTAGTAACTGGCTTCTAGAAAATAACCCTCTATTAAACAAAAATAAGACAGAACTGTTAAATATATCTCTTACTGAGGTTAAGTTCCCTGTAATTACTTTAGGTGATATTATAATAAAGACATTATTAAAAGTTAAAAGTTTAGTATTTATAATAGATAATAAGCTTTCATTTAAACCACAAATCTCAAATCTATGCAAAAACCGCCAATATTTCCTTATATAAAATATAAAATTAAAGCCATACGTAAATGTTTTAACCGTAAGTCATGTATCTTAATAATCCACTCAATTGTGTTCTCACGTATTGACTACCTAAATTCGCTATATTGTAACTTACCAAACTATAGACTCAGCAAACTAAATATGATAATCCGTTCATCTGTAAGAATCATTAATAATCTCAATATATATTGCCATGCACCAATAAGCAAAATGCGACATAATTTAAAAGTACTTGATGCTTATAAGAGGTCATTCCTTAAATCTGTATTACTAGTCCACAACATAATTTATTCTAATCATACTTCTAACCTAGCTACGTTAATTAAATATTACTTCCCGCATTCATCCCTTAGATCTGCCAAGTCAGTAAAACTTAATCTACCAAAATACAATTACAGATTACTCCTGGGTAGATCGTTTAGAATTACTGCACCACTAAACTGGAATTTACTTCCAAATAAGTTACGATGTATAAGTAACGTTATTTCATTTAGAGCCAAAGTAAAATGTTACTTGCTCTCATTACACAATTAATTCCGTTCCCACACTGTTACGATTATTATTTTATAATTTACGGTGTTTAAATAAACTAATCAATCAATCAATTATTATTATTATTATTATTATTATTATTATTATTATTATTATTATTATTATCATTATTATTATTATTATTATTATTATTATTATTATTATTATTATTATTATTATTATTATTATTATTATTATTATTATTATTATTATTATTATTATTATTATTATTATTATTATTATTATTATTATTATTATTATTATTATTATTATTATTGTCATTAAATAAAAATTAAGTAAAAATAAAATTCGATAGTACTAAATAGTTAATATTATTTATTATAACGAAAGCATTACGATATTATTGATATATGATATGGTTTAATTATAATTTACAAAGTATATATTCTATATAGTAATTTGTTAAAAATTCATTTATATACAATACACGTTTCTATTTTTCGAAGCAATATTTATATTTTGATATTGAACAAATTAATCATTTCCAACATATCTTTACATTTTAAAAAGTATCGAATTTAATAATAAGTGATAATTCTACGTGTTTTATAAACTAAATGAAAACGTTCAACCTCTGATTTTTGTAAATGTAATTTCTATTTTAAGGTAACTTATGGTGATGATTAATATTGATTTTTAGGAAAATATTTATTTTAGAAAAAATAAATTAAATGATAAAAATGATCCGTCGAAGCAAATCAATCTTATAATTTATATACTTTAACAAGATTGATGCCCGCGTACCGATCTCGAGTATTATAAGCTGAACGCATTGCAACCATAGACATTAGTCCTATATTATTCATATGTGCATTTAGCTTCAATAAGCTAAATATGAATTGGCTGTAGTCTTGAAGTTTTTTTCTATAAGCCCATTCACATGCTCAATAAGTTACATAAACATATTATTTATTATATGTTAATATATATGTTATATAATTACATGTTAAATTACTATATGCAATTGAATTGTTATTATTGTTAACTTAAAGTTGATTTCCTATATACAATACACCTATGTATTAATTCACTATATGCAATACACGTATGTATTAATTTACTCTATGTAATACAAGTATGTATTAATTTACTATATGAAATACACGTATGTATTAATTTACTATATGAAATAAATATATGTATTAATTTACTATATGCAATACTTTAGAGCACTAATATATAATATATTTTTGTAATGAATTCGAAACGTGATATTTATTTCATATAATGGTGACTATATTAAAATTGTCCATTGACCTACTTAGGAAACACGTGACAATAAAATGTGCATAACTTGTTGAATAGTCAACAAAACATTACAATATGCGAGAGATGATTTATTATATGCGAGAGATGATTTTATTTCTGTTCTTCAAAATATAAAGTTAAATATACAAATGAATCAATGTTACGGAATATAAAAACGATTACAATTCTTTGAATATTAATTTTCAAAACTACTTAATATTTACTAGATATTAACCAATATTACCCTAGTAATATTGGATATACAGTTTAGATATTTATATCAAATATAGATAGGCATATATTAAATACTGTCTAGCAATTTAAACAAGTCATGTGCATTTAGTTTTCACGAGACTCAAAGGTAGAACAATGGACCGTTCTTATAAAGTCATCTTTAATTTACGTCCCAGGTACCAAAAGCAAAGATATTTACGGATACTCCGAGGATACTGGCAATACATTTATGAATATGAATATGAATATATATATATATAAACTTAACTATATCGATATGTAAATTTGCCTTATCTATATATACATATATACGTATGCATCAAATTTCAAAATATATATGCATAAATGAATTCGTTTTAGATTAGTGGTAATTTGTGCTAGAAAGTTATGACATTATTATATAATAATCTAAAATCTGGATAAAGTTTATATTATATTTGATTTTGCGAATATATTGATTTGAATATTGCGTAATATGCAATATTAATCCGATATTTACTTTCTAAATAGATTTATCCTGGTAGAAATGAGTTATGTTTCACTATGATTGATTATAGCGAAGCAACTTTTCATATAACTACTGGGTAGTTGTTTTTCTATAATTTCAATACGAAATATCCATGGAGCTCAAATTGTGATTATTTTTTAGGCATCGTGGTTATTTTGATTATATAAAGCATGATTAATTATAAAGTTTTGGTATTTAATTTATTAACTACTAACAAATCTCGAACATCAGTGTTATTTCATTTTTACGTATTCATGGTCCTATGTTTAAATTAATGATAACCGAACTGCTTAGATATATCAATTGACTATAATCAATAAATAATATGTAGCAAGTCGATACTATTCAATAGAGATGATCACCTGTGGGTAGATTTACTTTAAAAGGAAATTAACTCAATAAATGTGAGTCTTGCATGAATTATAATTTTCCATATTATTTACTTTAGGAGTTATTTTTATATCGTAGAGATGTAGAAATTATGTATGTTTTAAATAAACCATAGATACTAAAGCACGCACACACACGCACACACACGCACACACACACACACACACACACGCGCACACACACATACACACACACACGCGCACACACACACACGCACGCACGCACACACACACACACATACACACACATACACACACACGCACACACACACATATATACACACACACACACACACATATACACACACACACACGCACACACACACACACATACACACACACACGCACACACACACACGCACACATACATACATACACACACACGCACGTACGCACGCACGCACACACACACGCACACACACATACACACATACACACACACACATACACGCACACACACACATACACGCACACATACACGCACACACACACACACACACACACACACACACACACACACATATATATATATATATATATACAATCAGTAGTTATGATATGCATTGTTTATATATCGATTAATTATTATCTATTACATTTTAAAATATCAAATGACAAATTCGAAAGATTGTAAATTCGCCTTTATCATATAATTATCAATGATAAGGGAAATGATCTTGATAATGAAATCCATATCATATGATATGATATGACAGAATATATGGCATGTGAAATACAGATCTCCAATCCTCATGCTACACCAATAAATATGTTTGCCATATAAATAGAACACATAATAAATACAAATACTTACTAATAATGGGATTTTGTTTACTTACGGTTGAAAGTAACATTAGTTGTATTATTAAATTCAAATGTATTCAATGACGTTTTCGTATTTCATATTTTGGGTATTTATTGGGTATTTATTGGGTATTTATTGGGTACTTTTGTATTTTACTTTTTTATTTATCCAGTTATTATTTGTTTACTTTTTGTCTCATTATTTTATAATAAATATATAAAATATTATATAATATTAGATCATAAACAGAAATACAAATACGGTATTACTTCATCCATATTTAATAATATTCATATTATTGTAATATATTTATCATATTAATATACTGACCTGTAATGATGTATACATTATTAAATATTATTATATGACTTATATTATTATATTATACTATACATTTACAAAATATAGTTTATGTTATATAGTACAATGTTATAGTATGAAGTATATGCATAGTAATTGCATTACTAATGCATATTACTACTATATACTAATGTCTATTAGATTTTACCGACATAGGAGATTGTAATATTAACAATATTACGTGTTCACTGGCTGTTCAATATGCATTCCTAACATACTACAATATATTACTTCTATATAGAGAGGGATTATTGGTATTAAACACTATATGCTAGATAATGAGGGTTAGTATACTATTTATAATTAAGGAAGTGTGCTCCGACACCTACACATACACCTAAACACCCACATGCACACGCATACATAAACACACAAATACCCACGCCTACACAAACACCTACATAACCACATACGCAAGCATACATACATACACAAATACATATATACATATACCCGCGTACATACATACTCATATACTCATACGCATACACGCCCACACGCATACCAACAGTAACGTATACACACACACACACACACACACACATATATATATATATATATATATATATATGTGTATATATATATACATAAATATACGTATATAAACGATAACCCAGATATACACAGACATGCACATTCATACACACACATACATACACGCACAATCACACACGACAAAGCACACACACTCACTCACACACTCACACACACACACACATACACACACACTCACACACACTCACACACACACATAATTATAGATGTTAGAAGAAGATTTATGATATACGTAAATAGCATTCAAAATTTATGAGAAGTTAAATAAATCTAAAAAGTTAATCACTTATAATGTCTTATATGTTAATAGAATACACAATATATTTTATATTATATCATATATAGAGGATATGATATATATGTATACCATTCAAAACTATGCGATCCTAATTAATAATGCTATACGTGTTTTGTTGTAATTGTAATTTATGTTATCTAAGAGATACGTCATTGAGTGTATAATATATACTATGCAGGTTTAGGTATATTTAGTAATATTTAAGAATATTTAGATATATTTAGGTATATTTAGGTATATTTAGTTATATTTAGGTATATTTAGATATATTTAGTTATATTTAGGTTTATTTAGTTATATTTAGGTATATTTAGGTATATTTAGGTATATTGAGGTATATTTAGCTATATTTAGGTATATTGAGGTATATTTAGGTATATTTAGGTATATTTAGGTATATTTAGGTATATTTAGGTATATTTAGGTATATTTAGGTATATTTAGGTATATTTAGGTATATTTAGGTATATTTAGGTATATTTAGGTATATTTAGGTATATTTAGGTATATTTAGGTATATTTACTAACATTATTTAGGTACATATCTAATACATCTTGCCGTTACATTCGAGAGTCTTATTACGATAGTTGAATATTGTTATTATTCAACTCAATGGTTTCATGAAAAACTCCCAAACTAATTTAGGTCGACTTTTAAATGTTATTACAATGTAGATTGCAATGTAGATTGCAATGTAGATTGCAATGTAGATTGCAATGTAGATTGCAATGTAGATTATAATGTATCTAGATTATAAAGTAGATTACAATGTATATTACAATGTAAATATAATTATGTAATAAATAAGCTAAATCAATGGTTGAAATTGATGTAATAGTTTTATTTGGTCGATTGAAATAGTAAAATAATAATAATATATACCGGAATGACATTTCTTTATATATGTTTAACGAAACATCTGACCAGTATACTGTCCATATCGTGAATATATTCACGCAGATGTTGTCGAACATATTCGTTACAAAAAATTAATTAAAAATATCGAAGCGAAGACTTAATTAATAAGCATAATAATTATGATAATTAATTAAATTCATAAATTCGCCTTGTCAAATATACGAAAAAGAATGAATAAGATTGACGAATTTCTATCTGATAAAAGTAAAACTTAATCAATAAGTCTTTTATCGGAATCTTCATCAGAATTGAATGTCGTCACCGAAGTCTGACTGTTGAGATACTAAAGTTTACTAAGCATTTCTTGGTCTATTGTAGGTTTTACCGTGGCAGCATATCTTGTTCAAATAGTTAAATACTTCATTTCCGCAGCATTTCGCGTTACTGGGACGCCTCTGTAAACGAAACGAGTTGAGCATGTCAATTTCACAAACCACAGCTGCCGTTATTGTCAATATGGTAGAGTTCTAAAGCAGATATATTCCCGCTACATTGTAATCTACATTGTAATCTACATTGTAATCTACATTGTAATCTACATTGTAATCTACATTGTAATCTACATTGTAATCTACATTGTAATCTACATTGTAATCTACATTGTAATCTACATTGTAATCTACATTGTAATCTACATTGTAATCTACATTGTAATCTACATTGTAATCTACATTGTAATCTACATTGTAATCTACATTGTAATCTACATTGTAATCTACATTGTAATCTACATTGTAATCTACATTGTAATCTACATTGTAATCTACATTGTAATCTACATCGTAATCTACATCGTAATCTACATCGTAATCTACATCGTAATCTACATCGTAATCTACATCGTAATCTACATCGTAATCTACATCGTAATCTACATCGTAATCTACATCGTAATCTACATCGTAATCTACATCGTAATCTACATCGTAATCTACATCGTAATCTACATCGTAATCTACATCGTAATCTACATCGTAATCTACATCGTAATCTACATCGTAATCTACATCGTAATTTACATCGTAATCTACATCGTAATCTACATCGTAATCTACATCGTAATCTACATCGTAATCTACATTGTAATCTACATTGTAATCTACATCGTAATCTACATCGTAATCTACATCGTAATCTACATTGTAATCTACATCGTAATCTACATTGTAATCTACATCGTAATCTACATTGTAATCTACATTGTAATCTACATTGTAATCTACATTGTAATCTACATTGTAATCTACATTGTAATCTACATTGTAATCTACATTGTAATCTACATTGTAATCTACATTGTAATCTACATTGTAATCTACACTGTAATCTACACTGTAATCTACACTGTAATCTACACTGTAATCTACACTGTAATCTACACTGTAATCTACACTGTAATCTACACTGTAATCTACACTGTAATCTACACTGTAATCTACACTGTAATCTACACTGTAATCTACACTGTAATCTACACTGTAATCTACACTGTAATCTACACTGTAATCTACACTGTAATCTACACTGTAATCTACACTGTAATCTACACTGTAATCTACACTGTAATCTACACTGTAATCTACACTGTAATCTACACTGTAATCTACACTGTAATCTACACTGTAATCTACACTGTAATCTACACTGTAATCTACACTGTAATCTACACTGTAATCTACACTGTAATCTACACTGTAATCTACACTGTAATCTACACTGTAATCTACACTGTAATCTACACTGTAATCTACACTGTAATCTACACTGTAATCTACACTGTAATCTACACTGTAATCTACACTGTAATCTACACTGTAATCTACACTGTAATCTACACTGTAATCTACACTGTAATCTACACTGTAATCTACACTGTAATCTACACTGTAATCTACACTGTAATCTACACTGTAATCTACACTGTAATCTACACTGTAATCTACACTGTAATCTACACTGTAATCTACACTGTAATCTACACTGTAATCTACACTGTAATCTACACTGTAATCTACACTGTAATCTACACTGTAATCTACACTGTAATCAACACTGTAATCTACACTGTAATCTACACTGTAATCTACACTGTAATCTACACTGTAATCTACACTGTAATCTACATTGTAATCTACATTGTAATCTACATTGTAATCTACATTGTAATCTACATTGTAATCTACATTGTAATCTACATTGTAATCTACATTGTAATCTACATTGTAATCTACATTGTAATCTACATTGTAATCTACATTGTAATCTACATTGTAATCTACATTGTAATCTACATTGTAATCTACATTGTAATCTACATTGTAATCTACATTGTAATCTACATTGTAATCTACATTGTAATCTACATTGTAATCTACATTGTAATCTACATTGTAATCTACATTGTAATCTACATTGTAATCTACATTGTAATCTACATTGTAATCTACATTGTAATCTACATTGTAATCTACATTGTAATCTACATTGTAATCTACATTGTAATCTACATTGTAATCTACATTGTAATCTAAATTGTAATCTAAATTGTAATCTACATTGTAATCTACATTGTAATCTACATTGTAATCTACATTGTAATCTACATTGTAATCTACATTGTAATCTACATTGTAATCTACATTGTAATCTACATTGTAATCTACATTGTAATCTACATTGTAATCTACATTGTAATCTACATTGTAATCTACATTGTAATCTACATTGTAATCTACATTGTAATCTACATTGTAATCTACATTGTAATCTACATTGTAATCTACATTGTAATCTACATTGTAATCTACATTGTAATCTACATTGTAATCTACATTGTAATCTACATTGTAATATACATTGTAATCTACATTGTAATCTACATTGTAATCTACATTGTAATCTACATTGTAATCTACATTGTAATCTACATTGTAATCTACATTGTAATCTACATTGTAATCTACATTGTAATCTACATTGTAATCTACATTGTAATCTACATTGTAATCTACATTGTAATCTACATTGTAATCTACATTGTAATCTACATTGTAATCTACATTGTAATCTACATTGTAATCTACATTGTAATCTACATTGTAATCTACATTGTAATCTACATTGTAATCTACATTGTAATCTACATTGTAATCTACATTGTAATCTACATTGTAATCTACATTGTAATCTACATTGTAATCTACATTGTAATCTACATTGTAATCTACATTGTAATCTACATTGTAATCTACATTGTAATCTACATTGTAATCTACATTGTAATCTACATTGTAATCTACATTGTAATCTACATTGTAATCTACATTGTAATCTACATTGTAATCTACATTGTAATCTACATTGTAATCTACATTGTAATCTACATTGTAATCTACATTGTAATCTACATTGCAATCTACATTGCAATCTACATTGCAATCTACATTGCAATCTACATTGCAATCTACATTGCAATCTACATTGCAATCTACATTGCAATCTACATTGCAATCTACATTGCAATCTACATTGCAATCTACATTGCAATCTACATTGCAATCTACATTGCAATCTACATTGCAATCTACATTGCAATCTACATTGCAATCTACATTGCAATCTACATTGCAATCTACATTGCAATCTACATTGCAATCTACATTGCAATCTACATTGCAATCTACATTGCAATCTACATTGCAATCTACATTGCAATCTACATTGCAATCTACATTGCAATCTACATTGCAATCTACATTGCAATCTACATTGCAATCTACATTGCAATCTACATTGCAATCTACATTGCAATCTACATTGCAATCTACATTGCAATCTACATTGCAATCTACATTGCAATCTACATTGCAATCTACATTGCAATCTACATTGCAATCTACATTGCAATCTACATTGCAATCTACATTGCAATCTACATTGCAATCTACATTGCAATCTACATTGCAATCTACATTGCAATCTACATTGCAATCTACATTGCAATCTACATTGCAATCTACATTGCAATCTACATTGCAATCTACATTGCAATCTACATTGCAATCTACATTGCAATCTACATTGCAATCTACATTGCAATCTACATTGCAATCTACATTGCAATCTACATTGCAATCTACATTGCAATCTACATTGCAATCTACATTGTAATCTACATTGTAATCTACATTGTAATCTACATTGTAATCTACATTGTAATCTACATTGTAATCTACATTGTAATCTACATTGTAATCTACATTGTAATCTACATTGTAATCTACATTGTAATCTACATTGTAATCTACATTGTAATCTACATTGTAATCTACATTGTAATCTACATTGTAATCTACATTGTAATCTACATTGTAATCTACATTGTAATCTACATTGTAATCTACATTGTAATCTACATTGTAATCTACATTGTAATCTACATTGTAATCTACATTGTAATCTACAATGTAATCTACATTGTAATCTATATCGTAAGCTACGTTGTAATCTACATTCTACAATCTACAATCTACATAGTATTCTACAATGTAATCTACATTGAAATTTACATTGTAAAATACATTGTAATTTACATTATAATCTACATTGTAATCTACATTGTAATCTACATTGTAATATATATTGTAATTTACATTGATTCCATTGCTATCTAAAATAATAGACTGGTAATGAACTAACTCTTACGATGCCGTTGCAGCAGATAAAATATCTATAGTTGTAAGACGAATTACCACAACATTCGCTATCACTGTATTTAGCAATTAATATTCCATTGCAACATCGTTGTGTATAGTGCGAATAGACGGCACCTGCAATTCAGTTAATTAAGGTAATCTTTATTTTCTTAATTAATTAATTAATTCATAATTAAAAAAGAATACTGTAGCATTAATATCATTACGATTACGTTTATATTTTAGATTTCAATAGAATTTATCTATATTTTAGAAATATCTAATCGAAACAGATATATTGAATGTGAAAGCAAAGACTGGTTATATAATTGAAAGACTACGAAATGTTTAGTGACTCACCACCGCAACACGTTGCTCCATTTCTCAATCTAATCGGTACATTCATGATTACACCCTGGCAACATATCTTATGTCTGGTATCATAAGACATGTCACCGCAGCAAGATGCATCTCGGGGTCTATACACCACTTTTCCTCTGCAACACATCATTAATGTTGGTAATTATTAATTAACGATTCTGTAACGCAGGGCGAATATAAGTGTGTAAAACGAAATAATACTATATAGTTTGATAGCATATAATCCGAGATGAAATGAAATCAACTTTTTACCAACGTTATAAAATAAAATTCAAAAAAATAAATAGGAAAAGAAAATTAGATTAAATGTAGAAAAATATGTATATAATTAATATTTAAATAGATTCTGAACATTTCATATATAAAAACAAATAGTTTCAACGTAATGCAAAACATAAAATCACCTTGATTTTGTTCTGAGTAGCTAGAGTGATAACAGATGATATATAATATGTCCTTGCTCAGTCTAAACTATAAAGAGGAGTTCAAATCGAATATATTTATACGAATAACCTGTTTCAAATTGTTGAACGGTGTCGACGTGTTAGCAACTGTATCTACGCAACACTCTGCATTGGCGACCCTTGCGAACAGTTTGTCATTGCAACACATGTATTTGATGTGATCGTAAGGCATATTGTTACAGCAATCTAGGGTCGGAGGTCATGGATTAGCAGCACTCGAAGTTAGAGTTTATATCGGTGGCGTCTCAAAACCCAATAGTAATACTTAATTGCTAATAATACTTATAATATTTAATATACTTATACTAATTAATATACTTATAATACTTAATTTACTTAATTTGGTAAACTTAACTTAAGTTAAGACGTTAAATATTATAATTGTTTAAATCTTAAAATAAATGCTGATTATTCTAGTAAACAAACCTAACATATAAATGACTTATTTTAAATTAGCTACCCTATAAGTTTATAAAGTTATAACTTTAAAATCAATTCTAAATGAATCAATTTAAAATCTAATACATATCTAACCAAATTCGAGTATATTATAGTACTCCGAATTAGCAGGTAGTTGGTTTTGAGATGTAGCTCCTATTAGTGGTGGGGAAATGTCTCCCAATGAATTATTTCCTTCATTTGAAACACGTTGAATTTGAGGCGTTGTAGCAGATTGAGTTAAGCCTTCATCGTATACATTTGGACTCTCATTTTTATTAGTTACGGCGTCAAATGCATCCGACTGAAATTATATTAGAAAAAATCAAGTGCAATGAATAGATGACATATAGATATTAAAAATGTTGTATTAGAAATTATATTTGATCATTTCAATATTGTTAAATCTTTAATAATTGAAACTACTTACCTGTACAATACACGCGATTACAATTAAATAATTGAAATTTTGAAAAAACATCCTACAAATGTAGTTTTAATCTATAATATACATTTTTGTTTACATAGCAAATTATTTGATATAATGCATTATAACGTATAACAACTTTGATTATAATTATAATAACTTAATACACGTTAAATAATTTATAATTTAAATAATGAAATGTTTATATAATTTTAAATTTTAATACAAGTGCATAAGAGTAATTTTATATATATACATATTTTTTGACGTTTTCCTAAATTATTCAATTACAACATTAATTATTAATGACAATTATACTTTTATTGAAACTATATGATATTTATCATTGGGCAATTCTTAGGAATCATCAACAAATTAAATAGAAATTCACTCTTTCAATTAATTAAATATTTTAATATTAAAGTTTAATTTTTAAATATTTCTATACTATAGAAACCTATACATTTACATATATATATATATATATATATATATATAAATAATATAGTTAATTAAAAATGACTTTAAAACCTGTTTATATATAATATCCTGTATTTAATAAATATTATAGATTAGATAAGGCTGCATTGCATTTTATACTTTCTCTATCAATGAGCTAAACAGAAGATCGTATCTGATTGGCTAGTCTATGGAAATCCCATTCTTCAAGCAGATGATTGATTAAAAGTTAGGACATAATTATATTTAGATCTATTTATTATGACATATATGTATACATATTATATAACACAATACACTAGTGAGACAGTAAAATATATTCTGCTGATAGTAATTAGTAGATAATGTTATATAATAGGTACATATATATATACGGAGTATATATACATATATAATATTTAAAGCGTTCTATCTATTTAGAAACTAAACGTACTGTGAAAACTATTATACCTCACTTTGTAACTCATATAATGTAAGTTTACATATTATCATCAAATTCTATTATTTAAGCGTATACGCTATATATAGTAATATACTATATATAGTAATATATTATATAGTAATATATATAGTAATATATTATATATAGTAATATACTATATATAGTAATATACTATATATAGTAATATACTATATATAGTAATATAGTATATATAGTAATATAGTATATATATAGTAATATACTATATATAGTAATATACTATATATAGTAATATATTATATAGTAATATATATGGTAATGTATTATATATAGTAATATACTATATATATATATATTGCTTTAAAATTAAGGTTTTCACTTCTACAGTTAACGTTATAATATATAATATGACTTCATCTATTTAGATAAATAATATAATATATATAATAGCATATATATATTAGATAATGATATGCAATACATTTCTGTATGTATCATTAATTTAATGGCTCATTTAATAAGTTTCATGATTCAATTCAATTCGATTTTATCGGAAGAGTGAACTGAATATTTTTTCGGATTCAAGTTTATCTAGGTAACATTGCAACCACTCGTTTCATATCTGCCTATAATAAATATATATTACACTGTTCTAAGTGCTAATATGATCGATCTTAGCTTTAGTGAAATTTAAGTCGTAATATAGTTTTAATCACGATTTATATACAGATGTATAGCAGGATACTTTTTATTCTGATACATGTTTCGTGATATTAGATGATATTAGATACAGGTTTCGTGATATTAAATATTCAAAATTTATGAGAAAATAAATAAATCTAAAAAATTATACATTTATAGTGTCTTATATATCAATAGAAGATATAATATATATTATATCCTATATCCTATATAGAGGTACATAATATATATATTTATATATATATATATATATATATATGTCATTCAAAACTAGGAGATCTTAATTAATATTACAATACGTGTGTTACTGGAATTGTAATTTATGTTATCTCAGAGATATGTAATATGGGTATCATATTTAGGTATATTTAGGTATATTTAGGTATATTTAGGTATATTTAGGTATATTTAGGTATATTTAGGTATATTTAGGTATATTTAGGTATATTTAGGTATATTTAGGTATATTTAGGTATATTTAGGTATATTTATGCATATACATATTTAATACATCTTGCCGTTACATTCGATATTCTTATTACGATAATTGAATATTGTTATTATCTTTGCAATTCAATGGTTCCATGATATATATATACATATACTTATCCATTAATAATATATAATATATAATCTAACGCTGAGGTTGAAATTGATGTAATTGTTTTTTTGGGTCATTGAATTAGTAAAATAATATTAATACATACCGGAAGGACATTTCTTGTATACATTTATATATATGTTTAACGAAACATCTGAAACAGTATTCACGTATATGTCAGCGAATATATTCGTTATAAAAAATTAATTAAAAATTAATAAGCATAATAATTATGATAATTAATTAAATTAATAAATTCGCCTTGTCAAAAATCTATGTTGTACTCTATATTGTAATCTACATTGTAATCTACATTGTAATCTAGTTTGTAATCTAGTTTGTAATCTACATTGTAATCTACATTGCAATCTACATAGCAATTTGCATTGTAATCTACATTGTAATCTACATTGAAAGCTAGCTTGTAATCTACATTGTTATCTACATTGTAATATACGTTGTAATCTACATTGTAATCTAGTTTGTAATCTACATTATAATCTACATTGAAATCTACATTGAAATCTACATTGTAATATACTGTGTAATCTACATTGTAATCTACATTATAATCTTCATCGTAATCTACATTGTAATCTACATTGTAATCTACATTGTAATCTACATTGTAATCTACATTGTAATCTACATTGTAATCTACATTGTAATCTACATTGTAATCTACATTGTAATCTACATAGTATTCTACAATGTAATCTACATTGAAATTTACATTGTAATCTACATTGTAAAATACATTGTAATTTACATTATAATCTACATTGTAATCTACATTGTAATCTACATTGTAATCTACATTGTAATCTACATTGTAATCTACATTGTAATTTACATTGATTCCATTGCTATCTAAAATAATAGCCTGGTAATGAACTAACTCTTACGATGCCGTTGCAGCAGATAAAATATCTATAGTTGGAAGACGAATTACCACAACATTCGCTATCACTGTATTTAGCAATTAATATTCCATTGCAACATCGTTGTGTATAGTACGAATAGACTGCAACTGCAATTCAGTTAATTAAGGTAATCTTTATTTTCTTAATTAATTAATTAATTAATGATTAAAAAGAATACTGTAGCATTAATACCATTACAATTACGTTTATATTTTAGATTTTAACAGAATTTATCTATATTTTAGAAATATCCAATCGACACAGATGTATTGAATGTGAAAACAAGGACTGGTTATATAATTGAAAGACTACGAAATATTAAGTGACTCACCACCGCAACATGTTACTCCATGTCTCAATCTAATCGGTACATTCATGATTACACCCTTGCAACATATCTTATGTCTGGTATCATAAGACATGTCACCGCAGCAAGATGCATCTCGGGGTCTATACACCACTTTTCCTCGGCAACACATCTGAAAATCGTTAATTAATGTTGATAATTATTAATTAACGATTCTGTAACGCAGGGCGAATATAATTTTGTAAAACGAAATAATACTATATACTTTGAATTACTCGAGGATAATTACACTAGATATGGGTCACTGTAATGTAATGTTTCGAATCCTTTATTTAAATAGGTCGATATTATTATAGGTTTCTAATATATTCGAATTAATCTGCTGGGCTTGATATATATATATATATATATATATATATTAATCTGCCTATATATATATATAGTTACTATATGGATATGACAATAAATTAAATAAAACATTGATCTGCTTTCTAGAAATTCTAATAAGAATACTTATTTTTTAAAGATTAATTTTTAATTCATACAAATGATTGGTTCTTGTATATTTATATTATTCAATATTTTAGAGTTTTGTGATAACATATTTAATACAATTCCGCCTAACACAATTTAAATAATTTAGTTATTTGAGATGGTACATTTTAATAATATACTTTAATATAAGAATCCATTATTCAAATACGAAATTAAATTTTAAAATAATATATTATATAAATAATGTATTTGTATAGTTTTTTTTGTAATGTTTAATGTTTAATTTATTCATTGTTTAATGTTTAATGTTTAATGTTTATTTGTTTTAATAGATTTTGCCTTCGTAGATTTAGTCTTAGAGGATTATGTCTTAAATAATATAATAAATGTGATTTATAATGAATAAGTATATGTGAAATGCTGGTCAGTAATAAGTATATGTGAAATGCTGGTCAGTAATAAGTAACAATTGTAATCGTTACAATAAAGAGACAAGAGGTAGATGCTCTATTAAAATAGGTGGCTATTATTATAAGTTTCTAATCTATTTGAATTATTCTGCTAAGCTTTATATCTCGGGTACATTCTAAGGGAGTATTTTATAGCCTAGTTAATAGAAACGTTAACGTATCGAGTACTATCCCATACACAAGTGAAAATGTAAACAAATAATAATATTCAAGATTGCGTCGATAATATCAATCATTGATAACATGTAATGTGTACTTATATAAGAACTTAAAATACATTGTATATATCGTGAATGTTATTGACGTATATTAATATATAGTCAAAGGTAAACAAGGTTTTCTAGACAACATTACTCATTATGCTAAGTAACATAACTCATAAATAAATGAATACCTACTTACCTTACTTTATTCATTTTAACGAGTATAACGCGGTACAGTTGGTACGGTAGACTTTGCCGTTTTCTCATTTGATGGCAATTTTGAAGAGATGAGTCATCAAAGGGAGTTCAGAAATAGGCGCAGACGATGCTGATATAATCGATAGATAGTTTCAGATATATGCAAATAAAGTAATCTCATTGGTAAAATGTTTATAAATATATAATATTCATGATCTCTAATAGATAGTCTAATAATCTACGAAGGAATTTATTATATATGAGGAGTTTATAGGAAGTTATTTGTGTTATAGGGAAAGGTGAGGTACTTGAATAATGTGAAATATGTTTATAGGAGAAAATGCATTAAAGACGTAGCCAAATCCATATTTACCTATATAAGTATTCAATCAAAGTAAGGATACATGTGAAGACTATGATGTCGGCAACCTTATCTGCCGAGTACCTACCAATAACCCGTAATGAGTAAAAGTACTAATTGGATTATATGCTTACTTTATTTTTGATAGAAGAATATTGTTAAATATAAGTCCGAGGTTACGAACAGAAAGTGAATAGTAAATAAATGGAATATTGCAAATAATGTTGGGAGGATTAAGGAGAGAGGAATAGCGAATAAAGGTATCCTGATGTTTGATATATATATATATATATATTATGATAGATAATATTATTAAATAAGTTAAATATTTATCTTAAGATCATTAATGTCAAATTTTAATCCCTACTAAATATCAATGATAATATTAAGCTATGAGTATTAAGTATTAAGTATTTCAAAACTGCTTTTAAAATTATATCAAATTTTATTATTAATAATAAAAAAAATAATAATAATACTAATAATAATAATACTAATAATAATAATAATAATAATACTAATAATACTAATAATAATACTAATAATAATACTAATAATGCTAATAATAATATTAATAATAATAATTCTAATAATAATAATAAAAATAATAATAATACTAATAATAATAATACTACTACTAATAATAATACTAATAATAATATTACTAATACTAATACTAATAATAATAATACTAATAATGCTAATACATCTACTAATAATAATAATAATAATACTAATAAACCTACTAATAATAATACTAATAATACTACTAATAATTATATTACTAATACTAATACTAATAATAATAATAAAAAAAATAATAATACTAATAATAATACTAATAATACTAATAATAATAATAACAATAATAATAATAATAATAATAATAATAATAATAATAATAATAATAATAATAATAATAATAATAATAATAATAATAATAATAATAATAATAATAATAATAACAATAATAATAATAATAATAATAATAATAATAATAATAATAATAATAATAATAATAATAATAATAATAATAATACTAATAATAATACTAATATTAATACTCATAATAATAATAATAATACTAATAATACTAATAATAATAATAATACTAATAATAAAAATACTATTAATAATACTAATAATACTAATAATAATAATATAGTATAATTAATATTATTATTATTATTAGTATTATTATTATAATAATAATACTAATAATAATACTAATATTAATACTCATAATAATAATAATAATACTAATAATACTAATAATACTAATAATAATAATACTAATAATAATAATATTAATAATAATACTAATAATATTAATAATAATACTAATAATAATACTAATAATAATACTAATAATAATACTAATAATAATACTAATCATAATCCTAATAAGAAAATATCTAGAAAAATCACTAATTGATAATATATTATAAAATATATTAAAAAATATTATATATTAATGATGTATTAGTATGAGTATTAGTATTGGTATTAATAACATTTAAAAATCGATTAATATTATATTGTGAGTTTTTCATGAAATACTTGAGTTGACAATAACAATATTTAATTATCGTAATAAGACTTATGAATGTAACGGCGAGATATAATAATATACCTAAATATAAATAAATAAGCATATACCTTAATATTATATATTATACACTTAATTATATATATCTCTGATAACATAAATTTGGTTTATAGCAAAGAGACGTATTGCAATACTAATTATGTGCTCCTAGTTTTGAATAATAGACATATATATATATATATATATATATATATATATATATATATATATTATATCCTCTATATAGGATATAGTATAAATATATATTATATTCTCTATATAGGATATTATATAAATATATATTATATCCTCTATAAAGATTATAATATAAATATATATGATATCCTCTATACAGGATATAGTATAAATATATATTATATCCTCTATATAGGATATTATATAAATATATATTATATATTCTATAGAGAATATAATATAAATATATATTATATCCTCTATATAGGATATTATATAAATATATAATATATATTCTATAGAGAATATAATATAAACATATATTATATCCTTTATACAGGATATAATATAAATATATATTAAATCCTCTATAAAGATTATAATATAAATATATATTATACCCTCTATACAGGATATAATATAAATATATCGTATCCTCTATACAGTATAAAAAATAAATATATATTATATTTACTATATAGTGAAATGTTAAACTGCAA
>OZ038312.1:35354542-35367273 GCA_964035775.1 Osedax frankpressi | reverse complement strand
ATAGAAAATAAATCAACATGGAATACCTAGGTCGTAAAAACTAACATTACAGGAGGTCATAGGTCACCCTAGAAGTACTTCTTCTCGGTGACAATTTCATAACCACGCCTATTTCTATAAATAATCCTAATGTTGGATGGTACCTATTGTAATATATGACCGTTGCTGCTTATTGATTGTTTGGGGAGAAATATTACCTTTGTAAAACATCGTATATTATCAATGCAAGCAAGTGTTAATATAACGATGAGAATTATACATTAATATTTATATGTGATATGCAGATTTAGCTATATAAAATCTATCTTATAAGACAATTCATAGATATAAGTATATTGTATGTATACGACACGTCACATGTGCGGTAGGTATATGTGAGTTGTCCTGTGATAGTTATAGCATTGTATATTTACAATACCGAGACATACTGGTAAAATATACAGTAGTCTGGAACTCTATGAACATACAGTTTAAGATAATTAATATATAAGTTCTAATTTATAAGTGTAGGATTTTATATTATTTAGAACTTGGTATATACATATATAGGTTATATACAGATCATACATTTTGTATAGAATCCTGAAATTTAAAATTTTTACTTGTGATTTTATATTTATGTTATCGGATATTTTATTTTAAATATAAAAAAACATTTTAAATACTATTTATTATTATTAAATCTAATAATTAATTTATAATTTATTTTTATTTAATATTATCCTTTCTAATATAAACATAAGCAAATATTTGTTAGTATTTGTTTATTATACTGTAATCATACATCATAAATAGTCATATCAAATAACATTTTAATAAAATATAAAAATGTATTCAATTAAACAATAGAAATCTTACAACCCTAGAAAGTGATGAATGTATAGTTAATATTTCTGCAAGATTTTGCTATACCCGTAATCTTGAATATATGTTTAAAAATTGTATCTTTAAATTGATGTTAAGACTAATTTAATATTCGTTTTTGTATGCAAATTTATCATAGATTTATAATTTTAATTCTATGATATTTATAGATTTTACTGACATCTATTTTCAATTTTGATCTTGTAGAGAATAATATATAAGATTAATATTGTATTTTATTATAATTATCATTAATATTATCATATATTATAAAATTGTCGTTTTTCTGTAAACGAACTCTATACTTTTTATTTTTAACAATATATCTATATATCTATATGATATTATATAAATTTGTAAAACTTAGTATTACTATGATATCATTGGCATTTATTATATTTATTATTTGATCAAACGATTTATTGATATACAAATGATATGGAAATAATATTACTATTTATTAATATTTAATTCTCTGTATGAACTCTTTCTCTAATTTTGATAAATGTTATGATTTTTAAACATACCACAATATAATATATATATATATATATATATATATATATATATATATTATTCATTTGTATCCAAGGGTGATAAATATTTATAAAGTAGTGTAATAATTTCCAATCATTTATTGGCATATACATACATACAAATATATATATGTATGCATATATATATATATATATATATATATATATATATATATATATAAATAGCACACACACACACATACACACACAGACATACACACAGACACATACACTCACACACACACACACACATACACACACACACACGCACACACACGCACACACACACACACATACACACACACACACACACACACACACACACACACACACGCATACACGCACGCACACACACACACACGCACACGCACACGCACACACACACACATACACACACACACACACGCACACATACATATATAATTATATATATTGTTATTATTCATTTATATTATTAACTTTCTAAAGTTAATAAAATATGAATAACTTTTTGAATAGTTACACAATATACATATACTGTTATAATATCCTGTTATATTATACCGTTATAATATACTGTTATAATAAACTGTTATAATTTACTGTTATAATATACTGTTATAATATACTGTTATAATATACTGTTATAATATACTGTTATAATATACTGTTATAATATACTGTTATAATATACTGTTATAATATACTGTTATAATATACTGTTATAATATACTGTTATAATATACTGTTATAATATACTGTTATAATATACTGTTATAATATACTGTTATAATATACTGTTATAATATACTGTTATAATATACTGTTATAATATACTGTTATAATATACTGTTATAATATACTGTTATAATATACTGTTATAATATACTGTTATAATATACTGTTATAATATACTGTTATAATATACTGTTATAATATACCGTTATAATATACCGTTATAATATACTGTTATAATATACTATTATATTATACTGTTATATTATACTGTTATATTATACTGTTATAATATACTATTATATTATACTGTTATAATATACTGTTATATTATACTGTTATATTATACTGTTATATTATACTATATATTGAATATATTATGAATAATTGATATTGATAACATTTTAATAATATAATTTATTGTAATGACAATATATAAATTAGTGAATACCTTTACAGGTCACACCCTTTGAAGTATTGAGGTTATTATTACTTTTTACATTTATCCATATATTATTTTTTGATAACGATTATTATATTAAATACTATTTTTAGTTTAAAATTAATTAAAAATCTATTTTGTGAATTTAATTTGTTCAGATTATCACATAATGTGAATTAAATCATAAGTTATTATTGATATCCTTCAGATAACATAGATGACCACTTCAAGTGCAAATTACCAGAAGCAGTTGGCAATCGGGCACAGATTGGGAAATGAATTTCAATAGTAAGTAATATCGCTATAGAAATGATATACACTTTATAGATAAATCATAATTAATTAATTTATATAATTTAATTATAAGAATTAATTATTAAATTAAGAAAGTGATATATATATACTTAATTACCTTAATCTATAAAAATACGCTAATCGGGTGACATATAATAATAACTATACGATATAAACCTATAAGTAACATTTATTTGATTGGCATTGTAGTAATCTGCTGGCAAAATCTAGTTGGAACATCGAATTTCGAAAGAGGAAGTTGAGCAGTTTCGACGAAAACGACGCTAAGAGGAATTGCATAGACTCGGATTCCGGCGACGACAGACTTCAGGTAATCAATTGTTTACCGAGACCTTTACTACTCGGGACCACGTTGTCGGTCCCAAGTATTCGCGAGTAGAGGACGAGTATTACTTTGGGCGAGTAATCACCAAACGATCTTTGTGGTTCGCGTACCGGTAACGAATACTAAATTTCGTACGTATTGCGATAACGTCGAATCGGGGTGAATGTAAATCATCGGATTCAAATGTTCCGCGCGCTTCCACAGATCGTCGAAAGCGACGACAAAGACTCGCCGGATTCGGACTCGGTGGACGAGTACCGCGAGTACCACGACGGTGCCAACTGTACTCCTCCCGTGTCCTGCGCCGATGCCGCCACCGTTGTACCTACGGCCACTACTTTACCCGTAGCGGAAGCGAACACCGACGTCGTCGTCGTCGCCGACGTCGCCGACGTCGACGTCGCCGCCGCCGGGGAACAGGACGAAGTCGCCATGGACAACGGCTACGAGTCAAGTTCGTGATCTTTGGCCTATCCGATGATCGGGCATTCGTTAACTGATATGTTTATCGTAACTACCTCGTAACAGACGAGATGAAGGAATCGACGACTGAGGACAAACGGGCTTTGAACGACGCTAAAGTTGCTCTGAAACAACTTTCTAAAAGCTGGACCGGTGTCGATGACTTTTTTTCATCTTTGGATAAGGTTTATAGATATTGAATGACAATTTTGAATTTTAAGTATGCTAATAATTATGTCTATATGTTGATGATTATTTCTTAATTTTGTCAGGTTTGTTCCAGAGAAGATGTTTCAGTAAACATGCCAAGTGTTAATGCTGAGAAGGAAATATTAACTGTAAGTGATTATTTTATGAATTCGTGAAATTTGAATTTTTTCGATATATAAATATTAACTGTAAGTAATTATTTTATGAATTCGTGAAATTTGAATTTTTTGGATATATTTTTTTTATTAATTATTGATGTAATAATAAATGATTTGAATTTTTATCAGAAAAATGAAAATACTGTGATGAAAATGAACACGAATGATATTAAAGCGGATATTATTGAAAACCGAAGACAATTCTCGGACAATTCTCAAACTTCCGAAAATCAAATGATTGAAGATCAAAAGCAAAAAGAAATTGACACCAGAAAAATGGAGGCGGCCGTAATATTACAAGTTATATAACTATTAATGTATTACATTCATGAAAAGCTATTGTATGTAGTAAGAATAAGATTATCTATCTATAGACATACTTATCTGAACTTATTTTAATTTTAAGGGAATGGCCAGTCGAAGTGATAAGGAAGCAGCTTCAATCCTCCAGCAGATGTCAATAGCTTCAAGCCTAAGAATTATGGATTGTGCTCTACCAGCTTTCGACAAGAAAGTCGATGCTATCCTCTCTCCTCATGATATTACGAAAAAAGGTTGAAACTCAATCGGTATCATTGTAGCAAGTTCTTTCCTATCGTATACAATTTATCCGATTCGAATTCATCAATATGCGATGGGCAGGATTTAATAAAACTGTTTTCAAACAGAATCAAAATGCCCAACACTGAACTGCGATGGCACTGGACATATCACTGGTCTATACTCCCACCATCGTAGTTTATCGGGATGTCCTCGTAAGGATAAGAGCTCCAGCCAAGGTGAGTTACGGAATATGCGCTATCTTTATTAGTATTTCGCATTTCGAATTAATATTTATATTAATGCGCTATTACACGAAATCTATGTAATGAGAAATAAATATGATTGGAAGTCTATATTGTTACGAAGATCATTTTAAATAGACAGCCCATGAAACTGTTTACTCTGGTGTTTGATTAAGACTGGTATTCTTTATATAGCCTTGCTTTTGCAAGAAAATGTGTTGAGGTGTCCCACTCCCGGTTGCAAGGGAAGAGGTCACGTGAACAGTAACAGAAATTCCCACAGAAGGTTAAGACATTTTCTATTTCGCAGTTCTTTCCTCGAAGTTTTGTTTCAATTTGTTTCGGAATATTCTAATGGTATCTGCGATGATTCACTTTCGGTTATTTTGATTTCATTGGTTTTTCGACTAATCGCGCACGTTTCACAGTCTGTCAGGTTGCCCAATGGCCGCTCAAGTGAAACTTACTAATAATAATAATAGTTTGACTCCCCCGATTGCTCCGAAACCAATACCACTGATTGGTAAGTATCTTCGATAGTTCACTAACGCTTTGTTAGTCATGTCATTGTTAATTACGTGTTTTTGTTGTTAGTGTATCGTTGTTGTTTGTGTTTGTTGTTGTTTGTATTTGTTGTTGTTTCTGTTTGTCAGTCTACGGGCGCGATGATGTGTAATAATTTTTATTATTCAAATAATTCGAAAAACGTAAACTTAATCAATTATTTTAAAATACATTTTTATAATTCAATAGATATTAAATGTAAATATTAAAAATGTACTAATTAAATGGAATTTTTTTTCCTTTTTTATAAAAATATTTTCTAGCTTCTACAAAACTATCGACAAATATAAAAATTAATAAAAATATTAAAGAAAATAAATATTCATGCATCATCCTCATATGTTTTGTTTAGTAATCTGTACGCATCGTTGAATTTTTGATCGCAAACTATTATTTGTCTCAGCCTTTACAAATGCTTGGCTTCATAGTGACATCGTGCATTGAGAGATTTTAATGCGATCACAAATACAACTTGGCGTTAAATAGATTTACCCATTTCTCAACAGCCGGCATGCTACCTTCAAAGTTTCTAGATGGTACGTTGTCTACGAAACTGCCAACTTCCGAACAGATTCGCGCCCACCTCTCGATTCTTAAAGCTAAACTCGAGGCTCAGAAGATCTCTTCCCCGAGCCTCTTTAGGAAAATGAATCCACCTCCAATCGTAGACTTTAAGAATATCCCTGGCATTCCGAATTTTCACCAAAATCAAGTAACATTTCCTTACGCACCCATCGCTCTTAACTTGGAGAATTATGCGGAAAACTCGGCAATTCCATCTCCAACTCAAATGGTGCCCACAAACTTAAGTCCATTAAACTTGCAAAGATCTCCAGTTCAGAATATATCTCCTATGCAAACAATGTTAAAGTTGAATTTTCCTAATTTACATGTCTCTCGAGTAAATATTCCATCCTCGATTATACATTACGACTCACCAAATCACCAAACGTCTCCGCTACCCTATCCAACCCCGACGCCGGTAATGCCGAAATCCGTGTCTCCTTATTCGCAAACAACTCAAATGCAAACGAATTCTCCGGAACGATCGCATTCCGATTCGTCGAACGAAACGACGTCCGCCCCGTGGTTTCTATCCCCGGCGGAAGGCGTGTCCTCGGCGGAAGGCGTGTCGCCGACGAAAGGCGGTCCGTCCGTCGAGTCGTCCGACGATATCCTGGCGAACTTCAAAGCTTTCACTCGCGGGATGCTGGCGGCGAGTAGTCGCGTCACGTCGCCACCGTCTGCCCACGTCTCCGTCTCCCTTCGACTACCAACCAGCGAAGACCGCGAGATACCAATGCCCGCTCACCAACACGTCCACACTATTGATATGTTTCCTCAAACGCCGTTACTGCATGGTATGCATATTGTTTCACTATGATTTCTCTTATTTCCTTTCATTTATCTTCATTAGCACTTAAGCATTAAGACCATTTCAAAAACGCCAGTAATTAGCGAGTCACACTCTCATTTTGTTGTAATTAAATCACGCGAATTAGGATTTCGGCGTAGATCGACGACGCGGTTATTTATAGACTCGTGCGCGCGTACTTTGACCCCGATTTCAACTGCGTCGCCGGCACCGCAGATGGGGGCGTGTCCTCCGACCGCGTGTTGAGACCCATGATCCTCACGAAACAACTCGAGTTGCCGCCGGTCTCCGCCGACCCCATGAACTCCATGCGTTCGTTGGTGGCCCCGCAGACTCCGCGAATCAACCTGAACCGCGAACTCGGCAAGTACAGCCAAAGGCCTACTACTTCCATACGCATGGAACACTACGACCGCATAAATGGTTGGTTTACGTTCATTTAACAACTATGCATATATTAAATGAGTTGCGGAACTTTACTTATCGACCCTAGCACTTCAATCCTCTAACCTAAACAATGCTATTGTTCGCAATACAGATGGCCTTTGTTCCCCTTACTCGTCCTTGACGAGCCCGTTGCTCAACGCTTCTCTGGGAATTCAAACCATGTTCAATCGTTTGCAAGCGGTCAATATCCAGCCGACCGTACCGGTCAATTTATCCACGAGGTTAACTGGACATCAATCCACAACAAAAGCATTTATATTATATAACTGAACGCTATATAAATTCGACAAGATGAATGTCAAACTTATCAATTTTGTTTGGTTATATTTATTTTTATTTGTACGCATTTCATTTAATAGAGAAGAACAAAATGAAACACTGGACTTGAGTACAAAGGAAGTTAAGAAATTGCATCCGGAACTTTATAGAAGTTTTGAAAAACCTATTGTGGATAATGAACTATCTAATGTTATTATTTAATGTTTAAACCACAGTTTATTATTAAATAAATTATTTAATACATTATTTAATGTGTCTTTGAAATGATAAAAAGTGATTTTAAAAATATTGAATCACAATTTTATATTATTCACTAATTGCAAATTTTTTTTAAATTTTAGGCAAATGTATCATCATTTGATATCAAATCTTTGGTTGCTAAAGATATTAAAGATAAACCGGAAGTTTATAATGCAAATATTTTGAAGACACCCGATTTAAATATCATACCAAAGTCAGAACCTATTAATACCGAGTGAGTACTTAACAATTCTAATACAAATTATGTGATTACTCTTTTGGCAACTATATTTATTACTAATCTTATCTAACGTTATTTGATTTAGCTGGATTGTTTTCCATAAAATGCACTTCGCTATTATAGAACTTCTGCACAATGCGAGCAAAATGTGATTTCGCGCATCAATGCTTTGACTAATTGTCCAACCATTGGTTGCGATGGATCTGGTCACGTTTCTGGCAACTATGTTTCCCACCGGTCATTATCGGGATGCCCCTTAATACAGAAGGGGCTCATGCAAAGAGCTCTTCTCCTCAATCCACCCGTAGAACTCAAGTGAGACATTTTAACAAGATTTTATCAAACATTTTACTCAAACATATTACTGAAATATTTAATTTTATTCATTTAGGATGAGGTCAGATCTGAAATTTCTATTTGAACATAATTAAAAGATTTATTTTGTAGGTATTTCGTATTGCCTCTCAGTTTTTTGTAAGTTTCTCTTTTTCTCGCCAGGTGTCCAACTGAAGGTTGCGATGGTTCCGGTCACATCACCGGAAACTACATCTCGCACAGAAGCGCCTCGGGGTGTCCGTTGGTAAAGGCGAAACGCAATAGCAAGTCTCAAAACGAACTCATCAATCCAATCAAGTAAGTTGCCTAGATATAAACGTATTGACCTTTAGGTTATAGTTATTAAAAATTGTTTTTTATTATAATTAATATCATATTCGATATCAATTCGAAGAGATATGATACTTTTTGAACATTTATAAAGTTAACTGTCAATAGTATCGATACGAGTTTAACAATATGTAATACAATAGTCATTTGAACGTTTACAGATGCCCGGTACCCGGATGTATTGGAGCTGGTCACATCACCGGCAAATATCTCTCCCACAGAAGGTAGTAATTCTGAGTAGCAAATTCAATAGCATATTATTTACGATTGATGACAATACTTTTTATGGGAGGGGGGGGTGATTAATTCGCGTACAAATTTCTAATATTTTCAATTCAACTAATGAAATAGCATTTCCGGATGTCCTTTGGTGCACAGGAATAGATTTGTGATTCCCGATGGTCCTGTATCTGACTCTAGTATGCATTCCGGCAGTTTCATCATTAACAATTCCAACATGTTAGTGTCCGCATTGCTTTAGGCAGTTTGGTAGTTTGGTTCGAAGTTAATTGCATAACAAACATTTCACTTGCAATCATATTTAAGGAGCGTTCACTCCGAATTCTACAAATCGCTGAAGAGCATCGACAACAAGGAGATTACTGAAATCATGGATAAGTTGAAACACAACCAAGGTGAGAGTTCAAATCGAGTTGAGCATATTTTCGTATGTTGCGAAATTTCTCTTATTATATATTTTAGCAAATATAGATATTTGAAATTTGCAATCGATATAGAATTCTAATCGCGTCTATTCCCCGTACGACCCTTACGACCTTTACGACCTTTACGACCCCTACGACCCTTATGACCCTTACGACCCTTATGACCCCTATGACCCCTACGTCCCGCTATAATCTAACGATTGCACCTCCTCCTCCGTAGATTGCGGTATTGAGACCGACTTGCGTAAACTCGACTCGCGTCTGTCCGCCGTACGCTCCGACAACAGCGCTCTGCACTCCGCCGTGAACAGACTTCGCGTCTACCTCACCGGCTTGGAGGAGAACCGCTCCGACCTTCAACACCGTTACGTCGTGCAGTCGGAGTGCCGAGACAACTCGGCGGCCGCTCTTGCCGCTCTCAGCGGCGTCGTCGTCGAGCGACTTCGCGGCGTCGAGATTCCCGGCTTCGGGGAGGTCAGCGCGGCGAACTTCGAACTCGGCATCGAGCGTCTGGAGAGCATGCACCGCGCCGGAAGCCACTCCCCGCTCATCTCGCGAGTGGTTAGCTGCCTCGCCGACCTCGGATAGGTTGGGATTCGAGCTTCAGCGATGAACGGGCGTCGACGTTGCGTAGAAAAAAAAGTGGGTTCGCTTTGAACCCCTCCCGCCCTCCTCCCCCTCCCCTCCTCCCCCCAACCCCGTAAGAAAGTGCGGTTGGCCCATCCACCTTCGGAGTTTGCGTGGATGTTTTACCTAATACCGTCCCTTTCCTATCCTCGTTTACCTCGTATATCGATCTCACGCGAATCGTCTGAGATTGAGGGATTACGAATGTGTAAAACTCGTGTTACTAGATTGCGAGTTGTATTTTATGAAACTTATTTTAATACTCGCCGTCCATACATCAAGTGCAATCAAACTTCAAGATATCGTTTTTATATTGTAAACCATCGACGAATTGTGTATATTGTTACCTGGAATTAAAGTGTCTAACTAAGTCAACATTTAGTCATATCTCACTACACTCATTATTTCTATGTTGTCGAATAGTATAGATTACGTACTCACACATTTAAAGTCTACAATCCTAAGTCATTGTTATTAAAGTTATTGTTTGTTAGCTTCTAACAATTGACTGGTGTCAATCAAAACATTTCCATAATCTGTGGTGCCTTGAATGCGAGCTACTTATCTCTATAGACTTGAAATATCGTTACTCTGGTAACTTACCAAACACAAAAAAAATGCTATTTTTAGATTGAATTTTTAATAAAGTTATATTATTACAATTCTTATTATTTATTTAATTAATTGATACAGATGAATAAAATTCTATAGTATAAATTCATTGGCATATAATTAAGTTATAAAAATTATAACGACGACTGATTGATATATAGTACTTTTGTAGTGTTACTTAATATTTATATATATGTTAAAACATTTATTATTTATAAAATAAAATTTTTTTTGAATGGAACAATTGCTAAATAATTACTATAACTAGATATAATAAATTTACAGCAAGTTTTCTTAAAGTTATCACAAAGAATATATATAGAAATTCTTATATTTATTGTTTAACACAAATATAACGTTAACAAGGAAAACGTTAATAACCCTGGTTTGTTTATTAGTTAAAAGTAAACACAAGACAACATGAGATTAATATTTCAACTGTAGAATATCGTGTCAACTACATATTGTAGAAACTGTTATAATTGTGTGTGAATCTTATCAACTATATCTTATATTATTGCTTACGTAGGTATTTTTGCGAGAGTTTAAAAAGTAGGATGCATATTTTGTAATTCAATTAATTTCAACAGATCAATCTAATGTCTGAGATGAAATTGAAAATAACAAATATATACGCGTAAACTACTTAAATTAAAATGAAATCTGATTAATATTTGAATGGGGAAATAAATAGCATTACACATCAAGTTAAACTTTATGAATGGGAAACATGAAAGTAGACATAAATAAAAATTGGGTATTATTGGTTACATCTAAATTATATTGATATTATATATTACTTTAATAACGTACTTTAATAAGGTTACTTTAATAAGGTTGGTAAATTATTTCATTAATAAAGAATAGATGAGCCATGCGTAGAGTTTGGAATAATGGGGAGTATATTGCCAGGGAAGTTGTATACGGTTTATGTAAGAAAGGTATCAAGTTTGTTTATAAAGGATATTCTTAGCTAGAAGGAGTACGAAGTTGAGTTTGGAGTATTGTATATTATTAACCAATGCAAACTCTTTAGAGACACCGTTCATTTCATAAAATTGATATTTATGTATAGTTTTTAAATTTAATTTTAATAATACGATAATTGTTAAGAAATATATTACAGTACGCGGTTACGATATAGATTTGATATAGATTTGATAGTGAAGGTATAGGGTGTGGCAATAATAATTAATAATTAGCAAGTATTGTAATTAATGGAACGCTGTCAAATAATACAATGTTATACTTGACCTAATTCTCATTCTTTAATAGCGATATTAAACACCCATACTTACTAACCTCAGAATATTATATACTAATTGACGTTGACGAAAGGAGGATTTTATATTGTGCATTTATTGTAAGGGAAATATAAAAAGATTGTTTCAGAAGTTCTAGGATTAAAGTATAACAAATTTTACAAACAATCTATGATTGCGAAGAATAGATTAGATTTATAGAGATACTTTATCAATTATAAAGCGGGGTATGGTGAAAGTAGGGTAAGATGTGAATTTATAATTAGGCTATTGTGATCAGTACATTTAAATGTATTTTCTTTGAAACGTATTAAACGTATATATTAAATGTTTTAATTTTAAATTGATTCTTTAAATTTATAAATTAACGGTTAAGATGTAATTTAATAAATGATAAATAAACAATTACTACTAGTGCATGGTAATTATATATCCATACATTATATGACTATTTATAAACAGGTCAGTGAGAGTATTATACTATGACATAATATACATATACATAATAATAATTTTAAGTAGCGTTATTTGTTTAGCTGTTGTATGTATGTAATATTCAAGTACCTTGTAGTATCGAATATTACAGGGGTTATGGAAATGTATTATTAAAGGTTAATGCCACACATACTTTAATTGTATTTTAATTTTAACTAATTTATTTTCAATATAATTTTTTTTCAATATACATTTTTTATATTTCAAATTAAAATAATAGCAGATATTTAATATTATAACTTAATGAAATTCTAAATATCACGTATATATATTATAGTCGGGATCAAATAATAGTTAATATTTATATTAATATTTTAATTAAACCAGATTTGATATTCAATTTGTTTAGAAATAGAATATATCATATTTAATAATTATATTAGAAACGTACAAACACTATTCTAATATATAATGTTTTATGTATTATTAAAACAAAAATGATGTTAA
>OZ038312.1:35342042-35349542 GCA_964035775.1 Osedax frankpressi | reverse complement strand
TGATGACATCTATAATCCATTTAGTATTATTTTCAATAATTCTATAAATTAAATAAAGATCTTTTTCTTGAATGGAAAAAGTTGTTATATTGAAAATCTCCATAAAATGCAGTATATCGATTAGCGTCAACTATACACACATTTAAGTCTATTGAATTTCGAGTACTAGTTTGCCTGAATTATTGGCATTTATCAATAAACATCAAGAATTGTGTAGAAATTATATATCTACACTTTAAAAAAGCTTTTGACAAGTTGGATCATCAATGTTGTTCAAATCATAAACACATAATTGTTACTGTCTTTATACTGATATAGTTTCCGACGTATACCAGGATTCCATATCAGATCTTTTACTATTTATTATATTTATTAATCATGTACTGATTTGTTTATTGATTGGTTAATAGTGAAATTGTTGAAGATAACTCTGAATTACATTAGCCTTAGGCTAATCTTTTGAAGTTATTTCATGCAATTAGCATTACATGATTTTTACCCATTGAGTAAATAATGGCAACTCAATAAATCACCTGAAAAATATGCAGACCTATTGGTCTACATATATATCTTAAATTCCAAATCAATTACTAATTATATAATTGATGCAAAATCAATTAATAATCGTGACCACTATAAAGTATAACTTTTGATAAGTATTTTACTAAGTAGAATTGTGAATGTCGTAAAAATTCATATGTTACTATCAACCTAGGTATTTCAACATCAATGATTTATCAACACTTACTCAAGAACATATGAAATAAGCGCTAACTTATCTGGAATATAATTCATTAGTATGGAATTCCAGAAATATGTCCCGTACTTTCAATGACTTTGTGAAAGAATAGAAAAAGTCGGAGTTATTTCACTAGACTCTTTAAGGTTTGTCATATCCTCATGAAAACGTATTAAGACTGTTTTGAATTTCTAAAACTAAATTAAATTTCTAAACACTAAAGTTCGGAGATTACATTCTGATCTAATTCTTATTTATAAATGAATTAACAACCTATGTAATAACAAAAATAACATTACTGGTTACCAGGTCAGTATAGACATATTCTTTACTATAAGTTCTCTGTTTCATCCACATCGTTATGTGAATTTATCTGGTAACTGCACTGGAGCCATATGGAACTCATTGAAGCTTATAATAGTGAATCTAGTTCTCTCAATGTGTTCAAGAAGGCGTAATTACGTAACTTAAATTAACCATACAACATTCGTATGATAATAATAATAAGTATTATTCATTATTTCTTTTCCCTTGGTATTATTTCTTGTTCCACTATGCAAATGTTATTGTCATCTAATATTAATATTCCACGTAATACATTTTTATATTGTTTATCTTTTCCTCAAATTATCTCTCGGAAGATTTGACAACTTATAATCCATTCGATTATCGTTATCATAAATAAATGCAATTCAATTCAATATATATATATATATATATATATATATATATATATATATTATTATAATAATATAATAATATGTGTAATAAGATGCAATACGAATATATAATAGAAATCCTACTACAAAGCACCAATTGTGTGAAGTATAAAAATAATATGTGGATATGTATGGGCTTGTATGTGGATATGTATGTGCTTGTATGTGGAGATGTATGGGCTTGTATGTGGATATGTATGGGCTTGTATGTGGAGATGTATGTGCTTGTATGTGGAGATGTATGTGCTTGTATGTGGATATGTATGGGCTTGTATGTAGATATGTATGTGCTTGTATGTGGAGATGTATGTGCTTGTATGTGGATATGTATGGGCTTGTATGTGGATATGTATGGGCTTGTATGTGGAGATGTATGTGCTTGTATGTGGATATGTATGTGCTTGTATGTGGAGATGTATGTGCTTGTATGTGGAGATGTATGTGCTTGTATGTGGATATGTATGGGCTTGTATGTGGATATGTATGGGCTTGTATGTGGAGATGTATGTGCTTGTATGTGGAGATGTATGTGCTTGTATGTGGATATGTATGGGCTTGTATGTGGATATGTATGTGCTTGTATGTGGAGATGTATGTGCTTGTATATGGATATGTATGGGCTTGTATGTTGATATGTGAGATGAGAATAGTACAAATTATAGAATTATTAAGTTTTTAATAAATGATAAATATAAAAAACACACATGCATGTTTATATAATATTATCTAACATTAAATATATACAATTATTAGGTCCTTTAGAAAAGGGTCTATACAAAGGACCACGCCCATTGGTTATATACATATCGGAATATATAAATAGAAAATATGTGCCTTACTTAGAAATATGTATACCAATGGATACATATACGTAGAGATATAATAACTATACTATTATAATTAATAGATTTGTTATTGAATTCCTATTAGCGGTGGAGTTTATAAGATACGATTCCTTTTATACTAACGGTATTGTTCTGAGTAGGTTCCTACGTCACAACATACGTTATATGTGTCTGCCCTTTGTCATGAATCAGTAAATATAACTGAAGTCCACATAATACATTCTTAAAACTAATCATTTCTATTTTAAAAAAAACATATATATATTTATTTATGAATTAACTCCCTTCCTTATATAATATGTATTCGTAACATATCTTTAAATATGGAAATGTGTAACACTATTTTATTTACATTAAATATATATTAGGTTTATTTTTTTTTTAAATAATTTAATTTAAAAAAATAATAATATAAGATATATATATATATATATATATATATATATATATATAATAATATATACATGCTAGTAATATCAGTTGGTTTCTCGGATATTATAAATTATTATTCAATTGTTTTCCCGTCAAACAGAATTACGTAATTACAATCTAAAAAGTTTCATATAACATTTCATAAAACATTTCTACATATATTTCTACATATCACATTTATTTCTAACTCCATTGTAAAACTTCGAGGATACAATGGTATATACTATAAAACATATTATATTACTGTTATATTACTGTTATATTACTGTTATATTACTGTTATATTACTGTTATATTACTGTTATATTACTGTTATATTACTGTTATATTACTGTTATATTACTGTTATATTACTGTTATATTACTGTTATATTACTGTTATATTACTGTTATATTACTGTTATATTACTGTTATATTACTGTTATATTACTGTTATATTACTGTTATATTACTGTTATATTACTGTTTTATTACTGTTATATTACTGTTATATTACTGTTATATTACTGTTATATTACTGTTATATTACTGTTATATTACTGTTATATTACTGTTATATTACTGTTATATTACTGTTATATTACTGTTATATTACTGTTATATTACTGTTATATTACTGTTATATTACTGTTATATTACTGTTATATTACTGTTATATTACTGTTATATTACTGTTATATTACTGTTATATTACTGTTATATTACTGTTATATTACTGTTATATTACTGTTATATTACTGTTATATTACTGTTATATTACTGTTATATTACTGTTATATTACTGTTATATTACTGTTATATTACTGTTATATTACTGTTATATTACTGTTATATTACTGTTATATTACTGTTATATTACTGTTATATTACTGTTATATTACTGTTATATTACTGTTATATTACTGTTATATTACTGTTATATTACTGTTATATTACTGTTATATTACTGTTATATTACTGTTATATTACTGTTATATTACTGTTATATTACTGTTATATTACTGTTATATTACTGTTATATTACTGTTATATTACTGTTATATTACTGTTATATTACTGTTATATTACTGTTATATTACTGTTATATTACTGTTATATTACTGTTATATTACTGTTATATTACTGTTATATTACTGTTATATTACTGTTATATTACTGTTATATTACTGTTATATTACTGTTATATTACTGTTATATTACTGTTATATTACTGTTATATTACTGTTATATTACTGTTATATTACTGTTATATTACTGTTATATTACTGTTATATTACTGTTATATTACTGTTATATTACTGTTATATTACTGTTATATTACTGTTATATTACTGTTATATTACTGTTATATTACTGTTATATTACTGTTATATTACTGTTATATTACTGTTATATTACTGTTATATTACTGTTATATTACTGTTATATTACTGTTATATTACTGTTATATTACTGTTATATTACTGTTATATTACTGTTATATTACTGTTATATTACTGTTATATTACTGTTATATTACTGTTATATTACTGTTATATTACTGTTATATTACTGTTATATTACTGTTATATTACTGTTATATTACTGTTATATTACTGTTATATTACTGTTATATTACTGTTATATTACTGTTATATTACTGTTATATTACAGTTATGTTACTGTTATATTACTGTTATATTACTGTTATATATGATGTAATTTAAATAAATAAATAATATCAGTATATTAATATATTCTCCAATCTATAAATAGAATTAAGAGAAAGAAAGTTGGGAACAATTGCATGTATAAAAACGGATATGTGGGTATGTATATGTGGACGTATATACGGTACATATTATATATACTACAGAGATATATAAATGTTAGTAACAGTTAAGGTATACATACAATAGTTATATAATATATATTAATAATTAAATGAAATTTAGTAGTAAATTATATACATGGTGCACTGTCATAATTATACACACACACATATATATATATATATATATATATATATATAAATTAATACTCTCCTTATATAGTATGATACCATGCATTCTATTGATATCACTGATTTTATCATTATCTATAGTTTTAGTTTCGTCAATAGAGTCTATAAGTCAAAATATTGTGAATTTTAATACTGTGAAATAAAGAGAGATTTTATTATTTTTATTTAACATGCACCGTGTATTTTTATAGTGCATTTATAAAGTTTGCAGTATTCCAGTCATAAAATAAATATAAATGATGTATATAAATATATCCTACTGATATTAATGTATGTAGAGAGTATATTACACTACTTAATACATAAATACATTATACTCAATAGTACATTATAATCGGAAGATTATTGGAAAAGCTTTGATGTAAAATATGTCAACTATAATAAAAAATAATAGTAAAGGAATACTTAAAAGATATACCTTTTATATTTATATTGTATCAACAATAGATTATATGTTACACATATTGTGTATATGGTGTATATACACCGACCCACACATATAAATATATATATATATATATATATATATATATATATACCACCACACACTAACACATACACACACATATACACTCACACTCACACACATATATACACATATATATACACACACATACATATATATATATATATATATATATATATATACACCCACACACACATATAAAAACACGCACCGACACACACCCACACACACACACACACATACAAACACGCACAAGCACACACACATATACACACACATATATATATATATATATATATATATATATATATATATATATCCAGTAATAAGTGCAGTCATATCATCTAATGGACAATAAACTATTTATTATTATTTATTATTTTACTATACAATAGAAAGGACAATGTGAACTAAACACTAAAACTAGAAGACAAGGCAAAAGAGCTTGGACTCTATTTCAATAACACTAAATAAAAATATACTTATTTCAAAACATGTATTTCTAAGCATATTTATACTAACGCAAGTAGAATCTAAACTAGGCGATTTTGCTACGTATTCATTAAACAATAGCATAGATGACAATACATTTGTTATCGAAGTAAGTTCCTAAATATATTTAATTAAAAAAAACGAGGAGCTTTCAATACTTCAAATCAGAAATCTTGAAAATTATTACCTCTCCAAAAAACTTTAAATTTTGTTTACATAATTAATTATTCAGTCTTTATGTATTTGACTTACCACTAGTAGATTATAACATCATTTATATGCGAATTTGCTAATTATATAAAGTTTTGTCTGTGCTGCATTACAAATAATCCTGAAATTATATTTATCCTTGCAACTGGTGTGATGTACATTTTGTAAACTCATTTGATGTATTCCCAATTTTTGTAATTATAAACTACTATATTTATTATGTATACATTATAATTATGAATATATAATTTATAGTATTTAAATCTATTTATCTGCAGTTAATATTTGTGTTATAGATATCTTAATATATTCTTTATCAATATATACGAGTAATATATAACAATATAGTATCATTTAAAGTTAAAAAAACGTTGCTAGAATAGTCAAAATGTAACATGGTTTTACTATAATCTCTATTTCGGGAAAAATACGAAGTTAAAAAACAAGATTTCCTTTCTGGTAGTGATTTCTTACAATGAGTATTTGTATTTAAGTACTACTCAGGTATAGGGAATTAAATGAATGCTAGGGAATTAAAGAATGCTAGGGAATTAAAGAATGCTAGAAAGATAACATATTAAAATAAAATATCTGAATCATACCGATGTATCCGTTGGAAACAAACATGTAGTAATCATTGATGCAGTCTCATCGATACCAGATAAAGTTATTTATTTCATATAACTAATATCGTAAGTAGATACATCTCATAGCTATAGCTGATTAGACTTTTAAACTACCCATATCAAGGAGTATCTACGAAAAGCTTAACATAATGAGATGTATTATTATGTAGTTATTCAATATATAAGTTGGTCAAGGTCTACTCTGTCGTTTCTTAGTTTATTGTTTATATCGTCATAAGGATGCAGTGTATGTCTGTACAGGGTAATTATATTGAAGGTGCATATCTTTTGAATGCATGCCAATATACGCTTATTTATATAAAATAAAATAAGATACAATCTATATTTAACATAGCGTATGGTATTACTCACAATATAATAACTTATTCTCCATTATAATAATTGAACTTGGCAATTGATGAACTTTTATCGATGTAACACATTACGAATAGACCATTTGGTGATTTATTAGAATTTAGAATTTGGAGTTATCACATTTACATCTGACAGATATAACTTTATAAATCTACAATAGAAAGTAGCTGATTAATAGTTGATAACCTCATCGTCACCTTATTATCTGTGTATGTTATACCACCTTATCCATTCTACAAATAAATATTAACAATTTAAAATATTTTTTTCAAAAACACTAATTGTAAAATAAATGTATATACATATATACATTTATATACATATATATATATATATATATATATATATATATATATACATATATATATATATATAGTATAAAAATGCAATAATCAGTTGATAACATAATTATCGTAAAATATATAAATATAAGCATATGCTATTTATTGTTGAATTGTAAAGGTGGAATGTTATTTATTTGTATGTATTGTCTTTTAACAAGCCTAGAGTATATAATGTTTTACGTTGTGGGGCCTTTGACCACCGTAAACCCTACACCATATGGTATGTTGTCAATTCAGAATTCCATAAAA
>OZ038312.1:35319215-35341842 GCA_964035775.1 Osedax frankpressi | reverse complement strand
AACATCAAGAATTGTGTAGAAATTATATATCTACACTTTAAAAAAGCTTTTGACAAGTTGGATCATCAATGTTGTTCAAATCATAAACACATAATTGTTACTGTCTTTATACTGATATAGTTTCCGACGTATACCAGGATTCCATATCAGATCTTTTACTATTTATTATATTTATTAATCATGTACTGATTTGTTTATTGATTGGTTAATAGTGAAATTGTTGAAGATAACTCTGAATTACATTAGCCTTAGGCTAATCTTTTGAAGTTATTTCATGCAATTAGCATTACATGATTTTTACCCATTGAGTAAATAATGGCAACTCAATAAATCACCTGAAAAATATGCAGACCTATTGGTCTACATATATATCTTAAATTCCAAATCAATTACTAATTATATAATTGATGCAAAATCAATTAATAATCGTGACCACTATAAAGTATAACTTTTGATAAGTATTTTACTAAGTAGAATTGTGAATGTCGTAAAAATTCATATTATACTAGTTACTATCAACCTAGGTATTTCAATATCAATGATTTATCAACACTTACTCAAGAACATATGAAATAAGCGCTAACTTATCTAGAATATAATTCATTAGTACGGAATTCCAGAAATATGTCCCGTACTTTCAATGACTTTGTGAAAGAATAGAAAAAGTCGGAGTTATTTCACTAGACGACTCTTTATGGTTTGTCATATCCTCATGAAAACGTATTAAGACTGTTTTGAATTTCTAAAACTAAATTAAATTTCTAAACACTAAAGTTCGGAGATTACATTCTGATCTAATTCTTATTTATAAATGAATTAACAACCTATGCAATAACAAAAATAACATTACTGGTTACCAGGTCAGTATAGACATATTCTTTACTCTAAGTTCTCTGTTTCATCAACATCTTTATGTGAATTTATCTGGTAACTGCACTGGAGCCATATGGAACTCACTTGAAGCTTATAATAGTGAATCTAGTTCTCTCAATATGTTCAAGAAGGCGTAATTACGTAACTTGAATTAACCATACAACATTCGTATGATAATAATAATAAGTATTATTCATAATTTCTTTTCCCTTGGTATTATTTCTTGTTCCACTATGCAAATGTTATTGTCATCTAATATTAATATTCCACGTTATACATTTTTATATTATTTATCTTTTCCTCAAATTATCTCTCGGAAGTTTTGACAACTTATAATCCATTCGATTATCGTTATCATAAATAAATGCAATTCAATTCAATTCAATTCAATATATATATATATATATATATATATATATATATATATATTATTATAATAATATAATAATATGTGTATTAAGATGCAATACGAATATATAATAGAAATCCTACTACAAAGCACCAATTGTGTGAAGTATAAAAATAATATGTGGATATGTATGGGCTTGTATGTGGAGATGTATGGGGTTGTATGTGGAGATGTATGGGCTTGTATGTGGATATGTGTGTGCTTGTATATGGATATGTATGGGCTTGTATTTGAATATGTATAGGCTTGTATGTGGATATGTATGGGCTTGTATGTGGATATGTATGGGGTTGTATGTGGAGATGTATGGGCTTGTATGTGGATATATATGGGCTTGTATGTGGATATGTATGGGCTTGTATGTGGATATGTATGTGCTTGTATATGGATATGTATGGGCTTGTATTTGAATATGTATAGGCTTGTATGTGGATATGTATGGGCTTGTATGTGGATATGTATGGGGTTGTATGTGGAGATGTATGGGCTTGTATGTGGATATGTATGGGCTTGTATGTGGATATGTATGGGCTTGTATGTGGATATGTATGGGCTTGTATGTGGATATGTATGTGCCTGTATGTGGATATGTATGTGCTTGTATGTGGATATGTATGTGCTTGTATGTGGATATGTATGGGGTTGTATGTGGAATTTATTTTATATGTATACGATGCGATGAGAATAGTACAAATTATAGAATTATTAAGTTTTTAATAAATGATAAATATTAAAAACACCCATGCATGTTTATATAATATTATCTAACATTAAATATATATAATTCTTAGGTCCTTTAGAAAAGGGTCTATACAAAGGACCACGCCCATTGGTTATATACATATCGGAATATATAAATAGAAAATATGTGCCTTACTTAGAAATATGTATACCAATGGATACATATACGTAGAGATATAATAACTATACTATTATAATTAATAGATTTGTTATTGAATTCCTATTAGCGGTGGAGTTTATAAGATACGATTCCTTTTATACTAACAGTATTGTTCTGAGTAGGTTCCTACGTCACAACATACGTTATATGTGTCTGCCCTTTGTCATGAATCAGTAAATATAACTGAAATCCACATAATACATTCTTAAAACTAATCATTTCTATTTTAAAAAAACATATATATATTTATTTATGAATTAACTCACTTCCTTATATAATATGTATTCGTAACATATCTATAAATATGAAATGTGTAACACTATTTTATTTACATTAAATATATATTAGGTTTATATTTTTTTTAAATAATTTAATTTAAAAAAATAATAATATAAGATATATACATGCTAGTAATATCTGTTGGTTTCTCGGATATTATAAATTATTATTCAATTGTTTTTCCCGTCAAACAGAATTACGTAATTACAATCTAAAAAGTTTCATATAACATTTCATAAAACATTTCTACATATATTTCTACATATCACATTTATTTCTAACTCCATTGTAAAACTTCGAGGATACAATGGTATATACTATAAAACATATTATATTACTGTTATATTACTGTTATATTACTGTTATATTACTGTTATATTACTGTTATATTACTGTTATATTACTGTTATATTACTGTTATATTACTGTTATATTACTGTTATATTACTGTTATATTACTGTTATATTACTGTTATATTACTGTTATATTACTGTTATATTACTGTTATATTACTGTTATATTACTGTTATATTACTGTTATATTACTGTTATATTACTGTTATATTACTGTTATATTACTGTTATATTACTGTTATATTACTGTTATATTACTGTTATATTACTGTTATATTACTGTTATATTACTGTTATATTACTGTTATATTACTGTTATATTACTGTTATATTACTGTTATATTACTGTTATATTACTGTTATATTACTGTTATATTACTGTTATATTACTGTTATATTACTGTTATATTACTGTTATATTACTGTTATATTACTGTTATATTACTGTTATATTACTGTTATATTACTGTTATATTACTGTTATATTACTGTTATATTACTGTTATATTACTGTTATATTACTGTTATATTACTGTTATATTACTGTTATATTACTGTTATATTACTGTTATATTACTGTTATATTACTGTTATATTACTGTTATATTACTGTTATATTACTGTTATATTACTGTTATATTACTGTTATATTACTGTTATATTACTGTTATATTACTGTTATATTACTGTTATATTACTGTTATATTACTGTTATATTACTGTTATATTACTGTTATATTACTGTTATATTACTGTTATATTACTGTTATATTACTGTTATATTACTGTTATATTACTGTTATATTACTGTTATATTACTGTTATATTACTGTTATATTACTGTTATATTACTGTTATATTACTGTTATATTACTGTTATATTACTGTTATATTACTGTTATATTACTGTTATATTACTGTTATATTACTGTTATATTACTGTTATATTACTGTTATATTACTGTTATATTACTGTTATATTACTGTTATATTACTGTTATATTACTGTTATATTACTGTTATATTACTGTTATATTACTGTTATATTACTGTTATATTACTGTTATATTACTGTTATATTACTGTTATATTACTGTTATATTACTGTTATATTACTGTTATATTACTGTTATATTACTGTTATATTACTGTTATATTACTGTTATATTACTGTTATATTACTGTTATATTACTGTTATATTACTGTTATATTACTGTTATATTACTGTTATATTACTGTTATATTACTGTTATATTACTGTTATATTACTGTTATATTACTGTTATATTACTGTTATATTATTATTATAGTACTATTATATTACTGTTATATATGATGTAATTTAAATAAATAAATAATATCAATATATTAATATATTCTCCAATCTATAAATAGAATCAAGAGAAAGAAAGTTGGGAACAATTGCATGTATAAAAACGGATATATGGGTATGTATATGTGGACGTATATACGGTACATATTATATATACTTCATAGATATATAAATGTTAGTAACAGTTAAGGTATACATACAATAGTTATATAATATATATTAATAATTAAATGAAATTTAGTAGTAAATTATATACATGGTGCACTATCATAATTATACACACACACACACACACACACACACACACACACACACACACACACACACACACATATGTATATATATACATATATAAATTAATACACTCCTTATATAGTATGATACCATGCATTCTATTGATATCACTGATTTTATCATTATCTATAGTTTTAGTTTCGTCAATTAAAGAGAGATTTTATTATTTTTATTTAACATGCACCGTGTATTTTCATAAAATAAATATAAATGATGTATATAAATATATCCGACTGATATTAATGTATGTAGAGAGTACATTACACTACTTAATATATAAATACATTATACTCAATAGTACATTATAATCGGAAGATTATTGGAAAAGCTTTGATGTAAAATATGTCAACTATAATAAAACATAATAGTAAAGGAATACTTAAAAGATATACCATTTATATTTATATTGTATCAACAATAGATTATATGTTACACATATTGTGTATATGGTGTATATACACCGACCCACACATATAAATATATATATATATATATATATATATATACCACCACACACTAACACATACACACACATATACACTCACACTCACACACATATATACACATATATATACACACACACATATATATACACACCCACACACACACATACAAACACGCACAAGCACACGCACATATACACACACATATATATATATATATATATATATATATATATATATATATATATATATCCAGTAATAAGTGCAGTCATATCATCTAATGGACAATAAACTATTTATTATTATTTATTATTTTACTATACAATAGAAAGGACAATGTGAACTAAACACTAAAACTAGAAGACAAGGCAAAAGAGCTTAGACTCTATTTCAATAACACTAAATAAAAATATACTTATTTCAAAACATGTATTTCTAAGCATATTTATACTAACGCAAGTAGAATCTAAACTAGGCGATTTTGCTACGTATTCATTAAACAATAGAATAGATGATAATACATTTGTTATCGAAGTAAGTTCCTAAATACATTTAATTAAAAAAAACGAGGAGCTTTCAATACTTCAAATCAGAAATCTTGAAAATTATTACCTCTCCAAAAAACTTTAAATTTTGTTTACATAATTAATTATACAGTCTTTATGTATTTTACTTACCACTAGTAGATTATAACATCATTTATATGCGAATTTGCTAATTATATAAAGTTTTGTCTGTGCTGCATTACAAATAATCCTGAAATTATATTCATCCTTGCAACTAGTGTGATGTAAATTTTGTAAACTCATTTGATGTATTCCCAATTTTTGTAATTATAAACTACTATATTTATTATGTATACATTATAATTATGAATATATAATTTATAGTATTTAAATCTATTTACCTGCAGGTAATATTTGTATTGTATATATCTTAATATATTCTTTATCAATATACACGAGTAATATATAACAATATTGTATCATTTAAAGTTAAAAAAACGTTGCTAAAATAGTCAAAATGTAACATAGTTTTACTATAATCTCTATTTCGGGAAAAATACGAAGTTAGAAACAAAGATTTCCTTTCTGGTAGTGATTTCTTACAATGAGTATTTGTATTTAAGTACTACTCAGGTATAGGGAATTAAATGAGTGCTAGGGAATTAAAGAATGCTAGGGAATTAAAGAATGCTAGAAAGATAACATATTAAAATAAAATATCTGAATCATACCGATGTATCCGTTGGAAACAAACATGTAGTAATCATTGATGCAGTCTCATCGATACCAGATAAAGTTATTTATTTCATATAACTGATATCGTAAGTAGATACATCTCATAGCTATAGCTGTGTAGACTTTTAAATTACCCATATCAAGGAGTATCTACGAAAAGCTTAACATAATGAGATGTATTAGTATGTAGTTATCCAATATATAAGTTGGTCAATGTCTACTCTGTCGTTTCTTAGTTTATTGTTTATATCGTCATAAGGATGCAGTGTATGTCTGTACAGGGTAATTATATTGAAGGTGCATATCTTTTGAATGCATGCCAATATACGCTTATTTATATAAAATAAAATAAGATACAATCTATATTTATCATAGCGTATGGTATTACTCACAATATAATAACTCTCCATTATAATAATTGAACTTGGCAATTGATGAACTTTTATCGATGTAACACATTACGAATAGACCATTTGGTGATTTATTAGAATTTAGAATTTGGAGTTATCACATTTACATCTGACAGATATAACTTTATAAATCTACAATTGAAATAAATCTACAATTGAAAGTAGCTGATTAATAGTTGATAACCTCATCGTCACCTTATTATCTGTGTATGTTATACCACCTTATCCATTCTACAAATAAATATTAACAATTTAAAATATTTTTTTCAATAACACTAATTGTAAAATAAATGTATATACATATATACATTTATATACATATATATATATATATATATATATATATATATATATGTATGTATATATATATATATATATATATATATATGTATGTATATATATATATATATATATATATATATATATATATATATAGTATATAAATGCAATGATCAGTTGATAATATATAAATATAAGCATATGCTATTTATTGTTGAATTGTAAAGGTGGAATGTTATTTATTTGTATGTATTGTCTTTTAACAAGCCTAGAGTATATAATGTTTTACGTTGTGGGGCCTTTGACCACCGTAAACCCTACACCATATAGACCATACGGTATGTTGTCAATTCAGAATTCCATAAAATAGTATTGATTTAATTCTATATTCTTTTCAAATTCTTTGTAAATCATTAATGACATTTTATATAAAGCGTAAAGTTATATTTACTAATCGCATACTAATTAGTATTATTATATTATAAGTATCCGTTATAAATGAAGGAATTAAATCAGTTTATTGGAAAATATCTGTCTTATAGGAATCATTGAAAGATTGGGTATCCTTATAAAATCTAAACCGCATACATTAAGAATGAGATATTTGTTTATTACTAGGCAAAATAAATCCCAACAACTATTGATTCATTTAGATTATTAAATATGGTCTATTTATATTTCAAAGACTAATATATATATATATATATATATATATATATATATAATTATAGAATTGTTTAATTGAGATAAATAAAAAATAAATTAATGCTAATTAAAAAATAGCTAAAATCTTGTATATCAAAATATAGTTAAAGTGATTAAAAACATACTCAAATTAATCTAAAACCATTTAATAATATGTGCATGCGAGGTAAAAATATAAGTAAATTAAACTAAAAGAAAGATAAATCAATTTAAAATTTTAATTTATTTAATTAAATTTAATTCAATTGTAATAAACAAATTTTAAAAAGAAAAGGTTTAAAAAAAAGTACTTAATAAAAAGTTTAACACTTTTTACGCCATTATTGTATTACAGAGATTATACATTTCTTTTCATTTATATTTAGATTAAAATATTCATAGGTTAAGTTTTCACTACAATAAAAAACATTGAAAATAAGAATCGATAAATAAGATCTTGAAATTTTAAAATATTATACTTCTTATAAGTTAAAGATTTATATGAAAATCTAATTTTATTTTACTATTTTTTTACCATATATATTAACATCGCGCCTAATTATGTAATAGTTAGTTTCTAAAATAACTGCAATTACCAATTATAATGTATTCAAATTCTAATTTGATACATAATATTATGAATATTATTTGAATTTAAGAAATATTGATTTAACAGTAAAAGTGAGATTTTAAGGGGGTTCTTCCAATAATACATATGCAGTGTCTCAGTGTGTTGTAACATATATCTCGTATTTATGGAATAAATGTAGTTATTTTATAGATAGGTTTTATCACTGATTATCTTAAATAATCTTTAGATTATATTTTATAAAAATACATGAAATAATTCTTTAAATAGACTCTGCACTAAATGCACATGTCATAAAATAATAAAAACGTGAAATAAAGACAATCAGAGATCGTTAGCATTGTATGTAGGACACGTTCTTTTTATGCTATCGGTAATATAAAGAAGTAATTATTATATATAAAATTATTATATTATATAATATTTAATGAGCAAACAGTAGTGTAAAAAAGTAGGATATATAAATTATTGAGATAGAAATGATATTTTATATATTATATATATCTTATTTGTTTTCTGTGCCAACTTTTGGGTTTAATTTATTTATAGTTTTTCTTCTTATAACCCCAATAAATTAATTATTAATAAATAATAATATTATATAACATATATACTCCTAGATATGCTAAATTATATAATACAATATACTTATATATATTATGAATCGGATATACATACATACATACAAACGCATATATTTATATATATATATATATATATATATATATAAATATGTATATAAATATGTATATATATATATATATATATATATAAATATGTATATATATATATATATATATATATATATATATGTGTGTGTGTGTGTGTGTGTGTGTGTGTGTGTGTGTGTGTGTGTGTGTGTGTGTGTGTGTGTGTGTGTGTGTGTGTGTGTGTGTGTGTGTGTGTGTATGTGTGTGTGTGTGTGTACGTGTGTGTGCGTGTGTGTGTACGTGTGTGTGCGTGTGTGTGTGTGCGTGTATGTATGTGTGTGTATGTGTGTGTGTATGTATGTGTGTATATTATTTATATTAATTAAAAATTGTATTTATTTAACATTATGAAAATGAAATCGTATGTAATTAATAGTTAATTAATGTTAATATATAATCATTAATTTATAAATTTACAATATTAAACGATTATCTGTATTTTTTATCTGTGTAATATTACATACGATACTGACGTTATGGTAAAATGTGCTCCATTAAAGTTATATATTTGAACGATTGAATTTAAACAAAACCAAAAGATACGCTTGACTGCACATTTTAAATACACGATATTTTAGTGAACTTATCTATTCTCATATAAAATACGCATACACACATATAGCGTATATATATGCATATAGTATATACGATATTAATTCAATACTTCATATGCATACGTAAAAGAATATTACCTTAAATGTATGAGTGCAATTTATAAATAATTGGTGATTTAAATATCATATATTGACGATATTAGTTATTATGAGTATAGAGTATTAAATATTTATTTTACTTTAGGGGTTAACAACAGTCAATGTTATATAACAGTACATTAAATTGCATTAAAAATCTATATATATATATATAATATATTATCATATTTAATTATATATTATAATTAATACTATTGTTTTAAAAATATAGTCAACTGGTTATATGATTATGACTAAATATTTAATTAATTATTTATATAAAAGTCTATATATATATTTCAACTTCATTATTAGTTAAATAACAGTATTACATAATGTATATATATTAATTTATATTTTTCACGAAAAATGATTTTATAATTTAGATTTAAATATTAAATATATATGAATTGGTTTATGGTATAAATTAAATATATAAATAAATTTGATATTTAAAAAATTTTATAGATTTGAATAACATATTATATTATACTATATTATACAAATTATATGTTATTAAAAATATGGTATAATATATAATATTGATATTTATTAAAATATTATATTATAATTATATATAATATGTAATTAAAATAAAGTAATTTAATAATTTAATAATACAAATAACATATTAAAATTAATAATTTGAAACGGCATATCATATAAGATACCTATAGTATATGTGTATCAATATATATATATATATATATATATATATATATATATATATATACATATATATATATATATATATATATATATACATATATACATATATATATATATATATATATATATATATATATATATATATATATATGATTTAAAATAACTCACTGACTATATTAACCATATTAAATGATAGGTCAAAGTTTAACTCTATTTGCGGGGTTGCTTGTAAAAATAGAATATCGTGAATTATCTCTTGTAAAAAGCACTAAAATTAGAACCAGTGGTACCACTATTAATTCTCCAGGGTATTCGCATATCAACTCCCCAAACAACTCGCTGTGCAAGTCCTATGCGAATCCTATATATACTATAAAGTTGGAGTGTTCTTAAAAACTAGCGTCTTAAATAAAATGTAAGGAAAACTATACATTACACTATCATATAATATTATAAAGTCTATGGTATATGTACAAAATGTATTCATTTGTATCTGATTTATAAGTAATATCATACATAGATGCTAGCATAAGATACTCTATGATGTTAAGGAAAACACTAATACGGACATGAAACATAAATATTAATAATAACAATTAAAAACATACGACAAGGAACGTCTTCAGGAACATCTTGAAGCGACTACGATTAGAATAGGAGAGGAAATCTCCAGGAAGGTGATTCCATTCATTTGGACATCCGATGTTAAGTTTCGTGAGCTTGTTGAACTACTATAAACTAGACTCTCCGGTGTATAAAGGTTGCAGGATCTGGCAATAGTTTGTTTTCGTTTGCATGCGATCAGTGAAGAAATGTATGTCGGTTTATGTAGTAGGCGGCTTTATGAGTCATACAAATAATTTTATAACTAGTATTATTTAGTCAATGGAGTAGTTTCATTTTAGCAGTATATTATCATCAACAGATTATCTCGGAAGGTTATAAATGCAATATGTAAACTTACGTCATATCCTTTGGAAAGACGGAAGATGGAAGACCGATGCATTGGTGCTTTTGTAAGATAACTTGCAAGAGATCTATGGATCCTAAAATATCAGATAGGTGATATAAAGCAGATTTCCAGGTTATGGGAGTTTGTGAAATTCAAATGATAATAAGTCAAGTAAAATCAAAGTAATTTCACAGTTTGAGAGAGTTTGAAAAATAAGCAGTTTCGTGTAATTTAAATGTCAGATATTTATGTTTGGATTGTGCTTTAGAAATTATACTAGCTTCTTTTTTAGATAGATTAGAAACGAGAGAATTAATTGTAACCCAAGAGTAGAAACTACGATACCGTCAAAGTATTGCCTGGATAGAGTAGAGTTATAACTGTTAGCAAGAAGTTCACTTTATATTAGAAGACAAGCGGCGTAAATATGAAATTTAAAGTTTGTTAAAGAAGATAATATATATGAGATAGGAAGTCTGTATATATTATGAATAAAGTGGGGCCTAGGAAACATAATGTATACTATATATGGTGGTTGAAAATACCGATACACTAGATATGCATGAGTTCAACCATTCAAGAACTCGCACTACTTTTCCAATATCTGTGAAACGAGGCAAGAGAATGCCAAGGTCAATGTAGTAGAATACGTAACGTAGATGAAGAAGAATTAAGAAGAATATTTTTCCATTGGTTGGCGATATTAGTTATAACGGCAGATATTTGATTTAGTTCCGCCTCAGTATTAGGTAAAGGTAAGGTAAGTATTAGGTAAGTATTAGGTAAGTATTAGGTAAAGGAACATAGGCGTTTTGCATGTAAAATATCAAATAACGAGTTGGACTTTGCATACAAATGTATCTGGTTAACTATCCATCTGCTGTGTTTAGTATTACATATGATGTCTCTTACGTACCTATTATTAATTATACAAAGTAGATATACTATGCTCTGCTAATATTATGAAATGTTTATAGATATCTAGTAAAGTACAAATGTGACAGGTACTAATTCTATTTATACAATATGTCATATTGTATTTAATAAGTACCGCAGTGCAGACATTCATATATAATTCATAGAATGCCAACCATAGGTTGATTTAGATGAAAAGGGTCGAGTCATAATAATACATATTAATCTCTATTTATGTACACTATAATATATATAATATTATAGTTTATATCGTCATGCCTCTATATAAAATTCAACTCAATATATAAATAAAATAAAAATGATATTGTTATTAGTGTGTTTTTGAAATAATCTCATAAAATAATATTCCAAATGATTTGGTTCATATTGGCTAATGTATATAAGTTTGGATTGTGTATTATTTACCATAAACCAATTCATATGTATTTAATATTTAAATTCAAATTATAATATAATTTTTAGCGAAAAATATAAATTTTAATTTACATATATTTTAAATAAAGCAGATACCATTCATTTTGCAAGATATATAAACAGTTATAATCAATAAAAAAAGTAGAAATAAATTGTAATTATATGACCTTATATGGTATAATATATATATATATATATATATATATATATATTAATATTTATATTCATTTATTTTCGATTGATTGATATATATAGAGTGATGACGAAAAAAAATTGTATTTATATAAAATAATAATACAATAAGAATAATAATACAACACCTGAGATGATGATGTAACTCGAGTATCATATAAACAAAGGAATTGTAATCTCTTTGGATCTACCATGTAATGACTTGTATAAATGATAATATATCTTATAAGGTCATGAGTAGAATTCGAATGTTCCACAGCTTGCAAACTATAAATCACCACCTTAATTACAATCTAATGCCAGACTCATTAATGATACTTACAGAAGGTAGATGTTTCATTACCCAATGATCATGAGATGTTGTACATTGTACATTGTACAATGTACAATGTACAATATGCTTCCATATATGATGGATATAAACTACACATGTCACAGTATGTACACCTAGTCTCACTTAACCAAATACTAGGATAGCTTCTAACTATAGTTCAAACCCTAGTCCAAGCAAAACGAAATCAATATGTTTCTATTTTCCATACAAAACACAATATTAACTAGGTTTTATACAACATGTAAAATATTTTAAGGAAAGGAATAATTAGATATTATGTAAATGCAGATTTTGATATTCATTGGAAAGTTTTATGATCTGTTTTTAATTGATTCCGTGTTTTAATTCCTTTGTAATCGATACTGTTTTTATATTGCGTTTACGTAGTTTTATAGTAAATCATTTGTATATCTTGTTTATATATTTTTATAATTGTAATGAATTATTTTATGAATTATTTTACTATATTACTAAATTTAACTTTAAATAGAAATGTTAAATTGTTATATTCATTTCCTCTAATTTTAAACATTTGGATCTCATAAACAGTTTATCTGTGTTTGTTGGTTTAATATTCATATATAATGTATTTGTATGCATTATGCTCTATTTTTTATATGTATTAGTTTCTGTATATTACTTATGTGTGTATTACCCACTATTATAGTACCATAGTTTAACCCTATAGCGATATAATACCATTGTAAAATAATAATAATAATGAGTTATTGTTGATTAATTTAGCGATTTTTGAATATATAGATTTGCAATTTTTATTTTATACATTTTCTATATGACATTTATAATTTAATTTGTCTTCTAAATAAATTACTAAAAACTTATATTCATTTATTATTATTATTTAATTTTATTATCATAAAATTAGTGTTAGATTTATTAAAGCATATATATTTAGTTTTTCTAGTGTTCATTTTAAGTTTATTAGTGTATAGCCAGTCATATATTCTATTAGATTTATATTTGATTTTAACATTTAACATTAGTATCTGATATTGATATGATGGTATATATAATATAACATAATAATACATGATCCGCATATATTATTACATTATAATTATTTGAACTTTTAAGTCGTAATGAGATTTCAATATCTTTAACATATAATATGAAAAGGGTAGAAATTGAAGGCATATTGAAATTGAAAACATTTAATTAATAATAATTTAGTGATTAAAATTGTATAATCTGAGATTCAAAAGCTTTAGGTAAGTTGAATAAAACTGCACATATAAAATTATTTTCACTTAAAGAGTCGTTGACATTACCAATTAAGCAAACTGCTATCGATACTATATTTGATATTTCCATATAGGACTCAAGGATAATATCATACACATTTTCTAAGTCCATATTCAATTATATTTTCAAGTATCTTAATGAATGGTGATATTATTGATAATGGTCTATGCTCATTTATCTTATTGTTATTTATATAAGTAGTACTTGCAAATTCCTGGATAAACATATCTTGATAAATACTCTTTTAAGTACATGCGTTGAACATATAAGTTAGTGGTTTAAATAGATAAATAAAAGTACTTTTTATTATATTCTTATTCAATCCATCAGTACTTATATAGTTTTCATGCATAATAATGGGAATTACAATTGAGTTTATAGGTTTATTATAAAAACATATTGTATAGGCATTATTTGAGTATAAGGTTTATGTTATTTTTTACCGATGGCTTTGTTATAATTATTTAAGGAATTGATAATTAATTTTTGATTATTTTTTGTTTTGCTTTAAAAATTGTCTTGAAAATAATTTTTGTTCACAATACTATTTTGGAGTTTTGAATATTATTTTGAATTATGAGTGTTTTCTTGTTTATTTGATTAATAAGTATATATTAATTCTTTTATAATTTTAGATAAGTCATTTATACATGTTTTATATTTATTTAAGATGGATTCAGGCATATTTTTATTTATTTTTTTATATACTTTTTTATCTTTTTGTTATTTTATTTGTTATATTATTTATAATCCACTCATTATTTTTGTTTTATACTACAATATTTTTTATATACTACAATAATTTGTATATACTACATACACAAGTATTATAATTCATGCTAATGTTTTAGTAACTATTAGTTGCATATGTTTTATTAAGTTTTTGTAATTATTCAGACACAAAAAAATATAAAAAATGATGTGATGAGAGAATATATTTCTTGAAAATTACGTTTTAAAATAATTAATAATTGAAATTATATAATATACGCTTAGTTATTAATACGCTTAGTTACATAATAATCTCAAGATGGTAGTAATTTATTTATTTATTATGATTTATCAGTAACATTAGCTTACTAGTAATACTATTCCATACATATCAACGAATTGATTTATATTTGTTTTAAAGGATGTTTTTCTTCACAGAATAAGTTTTATTCTTATATTTTGTTTACCAATTTATTTTCAGAATAGTTCGGTTTCATTATTATTGTTATTTTATTATACAATGCTATTTTTTTTTATATATCTCCTATTTATTTTATTAAAGCTCATTGAAATTCATTTTACATGTACAATTAATATTCCCTCGTAACTTTCCAAGACTGGAATTACCACTACAAGTTAATTTACACATTAACTTACAAGATAACTTACACATTAACTTACAAGATAACTTACACATTAACTTACACATTAACTTACACATTAACTTACACATTAACTTACACATTAACTTACACATTAACTTACACATTAACTTACACATTAACTTACACATTAACTTACACATTAACTTACACATTAACTTACACATTAACTTACACATTAACTTACACATTAACTTACACATTAACTTACACATTAACTTACACATTAACTTACACATTAACTTACACATTAACTTACACATTAACTTACACATTAACTTACACATTAACTTACACATTAACTTACACATTAACTTACACATTAACTTACACATTAACTTACACATTAACTTACACATTAACTTACACATTAACTTACACATTAACTTACACATTAACTTACACATTAACTTACACATTAACTTACACATTAACTTACACATTAACTTACACATTAACTTACACATTAACTTACACATTAACTTACACATTAACTTACACATTAACTTACACATTAACTTACACATTAACTTACACATTAACTTACACATTAACTTACACATTAACTTACACATTAACTTACACATTAACTTACACATTAACTTACACATTAACTTACACATTAACTTACACATTAACTTACACATTAACTTACACATTAACTTACACATTAACTTACACATTAACTTACACATTAACTTACACATTAACTTACACATTAACTTACACATTAACTTACACATTAACTTACACATTAACTTACACATTAACTTACACATTAACTTACACATTAACTTACACATTAACTTACACATTAACTTACACATTAACTTACACATTAACTTACACATTAACTTACACATTAACTTACACATTAACTTACACATTAACTTACACATTAACTTACACATTAACTTACACATTAACTTACACATTAACTTACACATTAACTTACACATTAACTTACACATTAACTTACACATTAACTTACACATTAACTTACACATTAACTTACACATTAACTTACACATTAACTTACACATTAACTTACACATTAACTTACACATTAACTTACACATTAACTTACACATTAACTTACACATTAACTTACACATTAACTTACACATTAACTTACACATTAACTTACACATTAACTTACACATTAACTTACACATTAACTTACACATTAACTTACACATTAACTTACACATTAACTTACACATTAACTTACACATTAACTTACACATTAACTTACACATTAACTTACACATTAATTTACACATTAACTTACAAGATAACTTACACATTAATTTACACATTAACTTACACATTAACTTACACATTAACTTACACATTAACTTACACATTAACTTACACATTAACTTACACATTAACTTACACATTAACTTACACATTAACTTACACATTAACTTACACATTAACTTACACATTAACTTACACATTAACTTACACATTAATTTACACATTAACTTACAAGATAACTTACACATTAATTTACACATTAACTTACACATTAACTTACACATTAATTTACACATTAACTTACACATTAACTTACACATTAACTTACACGTTAACTTACACATTAACTTACACATTAATTTACACATTAACTTACAAGATAACTTACACATTAATTTACACAATTTATTCATAATTATTGGAATATGTGTCCATTAAGTCGTATTGACTCACTATTAACATAATAACTTAATAACATTAGATTTCAATTAATATTCAAGGACATACTTTAATTTTGTTAATCTATATATGAACTTTATATGAACTATATAACATTTAGATTTGTTCTAAGAGGTTAAGACATCCAAAAATAAATAATCTATAACTTGAAATGTTCTGAAAAACGTTTGATCCTTTATAACTTCCAGTCATGTTAATTATGGACCAATTCCACTTCGGAATTAAATTAATGAAATGATATCATTTCTTATATGGCAATTAACTTTTAATAACTATATATAGTTTGAAACAAGCCTTCCTTCGGGTATACGCTAATTCGATATATTAATATTGATATTCTAATCAATTATATTTAACATTGTAAATAAACTAAGAGTTTTTTCTATATAGGGTACACATTATTATTATAATACACGATACACCTTTTAACTTTTATATACAATTTATATAAAAGTTTATACAGATGAATTCTGAAATAACTACACAATATATTAAACAAGTGCCAATATATTTATATTTATTTAATTTAAATCTGTTATGTATTATCTTTCATCAAATATAGTTGACAAATTCTATTTATATGAACATGTGCTATATAATGAAATTCATGGCAATAAGACGAAGTTTGTACCTTTATAATAAAATGTTTAAATTATTATCATTAATATCCGATATCTCTGCGGTTACCAGTACGTCACTTAAGTTTTGAAGACATTTCTGTAGGAAAAAACTGATCTATAGAGAGATTATTATCGTAAATATATTAGGACGTACATTAAAATACGATTTTCATCCTAATAAGAAGATTGATTTATTAATACAAAAATTGTAATTTAACATTATCAATTCGTGATATCTCTACAGAAAGTGAAGTCATTCGTAACATAAAACATTTTATTTCAGTGATTAAACTGTAAGGATATATACTGAAAGCATGTATTAATATAGAATACATAAGTGTATTTCAACACGTAAGTTTTTACGATTACGAATTATTGTGCAAATAAATATAATCATTATAATAGTATATGATTAATGTTATCGATTTTACAGCATAAGTATTGAATATGTATGAAGTAGTATGTATTTGATATCATAATAAAACTAAAAATGCATACATATTTAAATTGATAATGGAAAATTTCAATTATGGTCGTAATATATTTAAATATGTGTTCTATTTAATTGTTTATATTGTAACAGATTTATTAATAAAATATACAACATATGTTATACTCAATTATACTCAATTAGTATTCTCCTGATCTTAAACATTTATATATGTCCTTATTATAGAAAACCAAGTGTATAGGATGTATTCAATCATGTAACTAGATTTAATTTTATGGAGATCGTGTACAATATTAAACTTATATAAATTGTAGATGCTGGTTATTAATTTATAAATACTTTATTCTCATATAATTGTTATTGATTTTAAGGTTTTTTATTGATATAATTTAACAAATTTTAAAAACCTATTATATATATCAATATAATAATACGATTAAATAGTCGTTTTTCCATAAAAAGTTATACATATTATTAATATTAAAATTATATTAATTAGTATACTGGTAATTGATAAAGAATTAAAAATCAATATTATTACGATATATATATTATTTAATTTAATATTTATTAAGTGAATAGTGATTTACACTATGTATAATTTGTTTTAATTATAAGAGGAAAAGGTAACAGTTTTAATTAATAAGAAATTATAAACATCCTTATAATCGAATTATCTTACATGTCTACTAAAGCCATTTACACATTCCGTGAGCAATGTGTATCAAGAAGCTATCTAGCCGTTCAAGGAAATATTCAAGAGCTATTTAGTAAGACATTTCAAGTAGGAAAATACAATTTGTTACGATTTGGATCTTATTATCAAAAACAAATATTCGCTGTCTATCTATAAAATGATTCAAATCTATACTATGCGTACAATGTATCTTCAAAATGAAACACCATTGTATGCTATATTTAGAATATCTTTTATGCTGACTCACTACGAAGATGTCGCAATACAATAGAAAACCTATTAACTAACATATTACAAATCATAAACGATTCCCACTCCCTTAAAATTCGTTCTTGGTAGGTGTGACATTACCATTTTATAAACTCTCAAATATATCTAGTGCATCTGACCGTAAACAGTTCTAGTACACACATTAACGGCAATGTCATTCATCTATCAGTACGTGCAACTGGTCCATGGGTTTCGAGGAAGATGACATCAAGAGCACAGTGAGTATTCCTAGAGATATATGAAAATAGTCATGAGTGTTGCAGCTTTCACATGTTTTTTAATATTTTTTTTCATTATCACTATTTTACTTTATGTTTTAACTCCTTATTACGCCTACATTCTACATTCGTTTTGTCTTGTGTTGTGGATGGCTTTTTTTCCTTAAAAAGTGTATCGGGTTCTAATCAGAGATCGAAGTTTCTTCGATTCCTAAGATTAAATTATAGATAGTTTCTAATCATTATAATATCAGGCGTATAGCTGAGATTGAATTATATTTTATTAAAATATTATGTAAGATAGAACTACACAACCAACATAATTTATATTATTTTACCTAAAATGTGCATAAAGCTCGCTTCTCAATCTTTTACCTATATTCCAATGTATACATTTTAGGATAAAATCTTAGTATAGTTATATGTTCGACGAATAAAGACGATGCACATGTTTGTCCTCTTTGCTAAACATATTTTCATCTTATTCTACAGTATTTGTGTTTACTTTGTTTATCTCTCTTTTGAATAAGATCTTTGTATTATATTTATTTATTCTAATGACTATGTGTCAGAGAAAATAATAAATAATTAATCAAGTAAGTATAATAAATAATCTAATAAATAAAAATGTATACACGAGGTTAGTGTTATTGAATACATTTATAAATATATCATTATATTAGATGATAACATAATTGATGTATTGTGTAATATGTACACATGTCTACGTAAATAAATATTATGAATATGAAGATGATATACCAAAGGAGCTACTTATTGTGTTATATCACAATTCGTGCATTATAGGGTACACTGACTTATATTGAATAAGATATCCATATAATATTACATAATAATATATTATATTATATATATATATATATATATATATATATATATATATATATATATTTATACTACGTTAAACAGTTTGTAATGCATTCATTTTGTAATCATATAGATGGATAAGATATGTATTATTACAATATTTAAAATGAGTCAATAACTTAATAGAGATATTGAGTGGAATTAAGTTGGAACGTTATGGATGTAAAAGTTAGTAGATATATCTGTAACATGCAGATGAAAAAGTTCATTAATAGAGTGGAATAATTAATATGTATAAATAATTGTAGAATGGTGTTTGAGAGTTTTAATCTTAGGGAAGGTAAGATAATAATATAGTGGTGTTTGAGAAGTTTAAGCTTAGGGAAGGTAAGATAATAATATAATGGTGTTTGAGAAGTTTAAGCTTAAGTATGATAAGATAATGGTAGAGTGGTGTTAAGCTTAGACATAATAACATAATGATAAGATGAATAGCCTCAGTTTCGTTATATTTCAGCCTTTTTGATAGTATTAAGTAATTTTGATAAATAAAATTTAATTTTCAGAATAATATTAAATATAAAGTATGTATAGGTATAGAGATTAGATGTTGGTATTAATTGAGTTTGTGTTGACTTATTTGGAGAAAATAAACTTTAAACTATCAGGTTGCATTAATTATAGTATTTTTTATTTCGAAACTATTATTTGAAACGATTTTGAACAAAATTGCAATATTAAAAATAAATCGATAGTTATAAATCCGGAATGGGTTAATAAAAGTTTAGAGTAGATTTTTTTAAAATTATCAGTGAACATTAGATAAAGGTATAGAATATATATATTACAATGGAGGATATCTAAGAAATACAATTATTAGAAGTTTCAACATTAAATATTCAGGAACAGATGATTTACGAGACTCTTTAAGTAGTTTTAGTATAATGTATGTAGATCGAATGTATATAGTATATATATATGGTAGGTTAGTATCTGGAGTTAAAGAAATACGACATAGTTTACTATTTATTAGTCTAAAAGTAAGTTTACTAACAATCCGTTGAGAATAATACTTATGTACTTCGATTTAACCCCATTAATATCGTTTGTGCATTATGTATTGTCTGTTTTTAGATATGAAATACTCTAGACATTGCAGTACTGGTCAAACAAGAACATTTTACGATACACATTTCTTTAGTTAGCAATTGATTAAATTGTGAGTTTATCTATCTTTGATTTTTATATGCGATAATTTAACATGTAAGATATACGTGGAATATTTGTAAACCAGACCAATAACATATTAATCTACAATGGGTGGAGCATATTTACAAGAAATACATGTATCGGTGATAATAAGACTATCAATACCATGATTGATAAATAAATCAACGATTGATGTATGCGATAAACCACACGATTACGTAAAATAAATATTGAAGTTACAATATTGTTTATAAAAATCATCCAGTGATGTGTACCGTATTAAAAATCATCACCTGCGTGAGATTCTGACATTTACAACATATATTACTTTAGTTTACTTAATCTTTGGCATAAGTTGAAATTTAGTTCAATATTAAAAGCGAATTTAAGATCAGTTAGTGTGACTTGTAACGGTGGACATTGATATGGACAGATTGTATTAAATCTATATATTAATGAATGCAAATATGTTTGAAAGTGTATGGAGAAAGGCTTAGGTAAGTTATACGATTATATATGCAGCATTAATTAAGGTATAGATTAGCAGAATGATAGATATTAATATTAAGTAAAGAAAGTACATATTTAATATATAATTATTATATATATATATATATATATATATATATATATATATATATATATATATATATGTGTGTGAGAAAGAGGAGGACAAATAGAAGATTTATCTGATTTGAGAGAAAGTTTTTTTGGATAGAAGATTTAAATTATCAATGTTGTTATTTTACAATTAATACATGGTTTTAAATCACTATTCCTATAATATGTATATATATATATATATATATATATATATATATATATATATATATATATATATATTGGAGAATAACTAAGTACACTAATTTTCTAATAATATATATATATATATATTGGAGAATAACTAAGTACACTAATTTTCTAATATATATTTAGTTATTTGCTCATTGTTTGACTATATTCTAAGGGTAGTTATTTTATCGTTC
>OZ038312.1:35292776-35319015 GCA_964035775.1 Osedax frankpressi | reverse complement strand
GAGAGAGGGAGAGAGAGAGAGTTTACCTACCACCTACAAGCTTTGATTTTGGTGAGTAAATAGAATGTAAATAAAGAATATTACGCCATATTCATTGCATATTATGCAACACAGATATACTCCATTGGTAAAGAAAAATTGGACTGAACTTTTTATGAATACTTATTTAAGTATTCCTATTGGAAGACCACTCTTTTATTATTTCATTCAGATAAGATTATTATGCGCACATTAGTTATACGTAAAAGCGTATAGATATGCTGACGTATGTACAATTTTCTGACTGAACATTTATTATGTATACAATTTACATAATTTTATTTACATACCCAACTAATCAACTCATAAATACGTCTGAAGTATATTGTCTATCATGAACAGTAATATATTAGTATATGAACTTTTTATTACTATTATTATAACATTTATTGAGTTCGAACAATAAACTTGGTAGATACGAATACATGGCTATTATTATATGGACACGCAATACATTAAAAATATTAATTTTGAGTCCATTGATGGACGTGACTTATAAGATATGAATGCAAAACGAAATGAGTATATTATTAATAATAATAATATCATTAATACTATTTAGTAATAATAATAAATATAATGAAATGAAATGAATATAAATATAAAAATAGATAAAGCCTTCTTTATTCTTTTCTATGAGTTGCCGACTGTCTTAATTGTGGGGTTCGTCACGCCCCTAATTAAAGTAGTTAATCAGTCTACTTTAATTGTATTGCTGTGCATATTATCCCCTTATAGACCGCTATGTATTTGCGTGCGAGGAAGTCTATTAGATTAACTATATATATGAGTAAGAATATAAAAAACTCGTGTATAAAATGTACCCGGAGCATTGTATCCATACTTTGATAAATGATATGTGTTATAAAAACTATAAACACAATGCAGAAGAAAATGGTAAAATCGATTATAGGATGTAAAATATAAATTGTAACAGATAAAATGTAAATAGTTTAAATCATAATGCAATAACAACGTAGATTAATAGTAATATAATTTTAAAAAATAGAATAATGAAATATTAAATAACAATACGAATAAGAACTAATATGTTGTACTTTTCTCTTAATCTTCATAATAATGTAATTATAGCGTTGTACATTCATTGTCTTGAATGTCAGATAGAAATGTTTGAAGATATCCTTTTATGCCTAATATGCTTTTGAACATATTCCATCATTTTTCTGGAAGAACATTATCTTCATGTCATGTCTTCAATAAATTTCTCTTATAAAATGTATGTATATGTATTCAATATACATTATGATTTCACCACTAGGGTATCTTTAGCAGCTGTGTAAGATAAGTTTCTAGTTAAAAAGAAAGTTGAGTAGATAAGAAACCCGAGAAAGTGCAAACTTAGTTTATCAGAATATGCACGAATTTGAATATCAATTGTTTATAAGATGTACAATTTATTCTCATTAAACTCTTAAATCACTAAGTAATCTTATTATACCCCTTCTACCCCTTCTTACCCCTTCTTACCCACTTCTAACTTTACATCACTTACCCTCTTCTACCATCACCCCTTCTTACCACTCCTAACTTTACCCCTTATTACCACTCCTAACTTTACCCCTTCTTACCCTCTTCTAACTTTACATCACTTACCCCCTTCTATTATCACCTCTTCTTACCCCTTCTTACCCACTTCTAACTTTACATCACTTACCCCCTTCTACCATCACCTCTTCTTACCCCTTCTTACCACTCCTAACTTTACCCCTTCTTACCCACTTCTAACTTTACATCACTTACCCCCTTCTACTATCACCTCTTCTTACCCCTTCTTACCCACTTCTAACTTTACATCACTTACCCCCTTCTACTATCACCTCTTCTTACCCCTTCTTACCCTCTTCTAACTTTACATCACTTACCCCCTTCTACTATCACCTCTTCTTACCCCTTCTTACCCACTTCTAACTTTACATCACTTACCCCCTTCTACCATCACCTCTTCTTACCCCTTCTTACCACTCCTAACTTTACCCCTTCTTACCCACTTCTAACTTTACATCACTTACCCCCTTCTACCATCACCTCTTCTTACCCCTTTTTACCCACTTCTAACGTTATATCACTTACCCCCTTCTGCTATCACCTCTTCTTACCCTCTCTTACCCTTCTTACCACTCCTAACATTACCCCTTATTACCACTCCTGACTTTACCCTCTCTTAACTTTACCCCTTTTAACTTTACACCACTTACCCTCTCCTAACTTTACATCACTTGCCATCTTCTACCATCATCCTCTTACCCTCCTTTTCCCTCTATTACCCTTCTTACCACTCCTAACTTTACCCCTTCTTACCTCCTTCTAACTTTACCCAACTTACCACATTCTATCGTCAGTCCTCTTACCCCTCCTAACTTAACCCCTCATATCCCATTTTACCCCTTATGCCCTATTCTAATGTATCCCTTATTATCCTATCTAACTATACCCTTATGCCCTATTTTAATCTACCCCATCATACTCCATCTTAATTAAACCCATCATAGCCCACCATACTATACCCCCTTACACTCTCCTCCACACAATATATATACCGAGTATCGTCGAAAACTGTACAGTGTACGATATACACAATAGAGCTATATTGTACACAATAGAGCTATATTGCGTATACGTCAGTTGTCTTAGATTAAGTAGTGATGCGGGTTGCGAATCAAACCGTTCTCCTACTGTTTGTAATGGGAAACATTTGAGAATGTGCAATATGTCTACACCTACGGAAACGAATCTATTTTTAGATCTCGTCCCGGCGTTTACTGCTTCGCCGCTTCCGGTTGCGGATCTCGCGTAGTTCGCGTGGATACACGTCGGACCCTACTTACCACGTCGGACCCTACCCACCACGTCGGACCTACTCACCACGTCGGACCTACTCACCTCGTCGGGGCCTACTCACCACGTCGGACCTACTCACCACGTCGGACCCTACTCACCACGTCGGACCCTACTCACCTCGTGGGACCCTACTCACCACGTCGGACCTACTCACCACGTCGTACCCTACTCACCACGTCGGACCTACTCACCACGTCGGGCCCTACTCACCACGTCGGACCCTACTCACCACGTCGGACCCTACTCACCACGTCGGACCCTACTCACCACGTCGGACCCTACTCACCACGTCGGACCCTACTCACCACGTCGGGACCTACTCACCACGTCGTACCCTACTCACCACGTCGGACCTACTCACCACGTCGGACCTACTCACCTCGTCGGACCTACTCACCACGTCGGACCCTACTCACCACGTCGGACCCTACTCACCACGTTGGACCCTACTCACCACGTTGGACCCTACTCACCACGTCGGACCCTACTCACCACGTCGGACCCTACTCACCACGTTGGACCCTACTCACCACGTTGGACCCTACTCACCACGTCGGGCCTACTCACCACGTCGGACCCTACTCACCACGTCGGACCCTACTCACCACGTCGGACCCTACTCACCACGTCGGACCCTACTCACCACGTTGGACCCTACTCACCACGTTGGACCCTACTCACCACGTCGGGCCTACTCACCACGTCGGACCCTACTCACCACGTCGGACCCTACTCACCACGTCGGACCTACTCACCACGTTGGACCCTACTCACCACGTCGGACCCTACCCACCACGTCGGGGCCTACTCACCACGTCGGGGCCTACTCACCACGTCGGGCCCTACTCACCACGTCGGACCCTACTCACCACGTTGGACCCTACTCACCACGTTGGACCCTACTCACCACGTTGGACCCTACTCACCACGTTGGACCCTACTCACCACGTCGGGCCTACTCACCACGTCGGACCCTACTCACCACGTCGGACCCTACTCACCACGTTGGACCCTACTCACCACGTTGGACCCTACTCACCACGTCGGGCCTACTCACCACGTCGGACCCTACTCACCTCGTCGGACCCTACTCACCTCGTGGGACCCTACTCACCACGTCGGACCCTACTCACCACGTCGGACCCTACTCACCACGTCGGACCTACTCACCACGTTGGACCCTACTCACCACGTCGGGCCTACTCACCACGTCGGGCCTACTCACCACGTCGGGCCTACTCACCACGTCGGGCCTACTCACCACGTCGGACCTACTCACCACGTCGGACCTACTCACCACGTTGGACCCTACTCACCACGTCGGGCCTACTCACCACGTCGGGCCTACTCACCACGTCGGGCCTACTCACCACGTCGGACCCTACTCACCACGTCGGACCCTACTCACCACGTCGGACCCTACTCACCACGTTGGACCCTACTCACCACGTCGGACCTACTCACCACGTCGGACCTACTCACCACGTTGGACCCTACTCACCACGTCGGGCCTACTCACCACGTCGGGCCTACTCACCACGTCGGGCCTACTCACCACGTCGGACCCTACTCACCACGTCGGACCCTACTCACCACGTCGGACCCTACTCACCACGTCGGACCTACTCACCACGTTGGACCTACTCACCTCGTTGGACCTACTCACCACGTCGGACCCTACTCACCACGTCGGACCCTACTCACCACGTCGGACCCTACTCACCACGTCGGACCTACTCACCACGTTGGACCTACTCACCTCGTTGGACCTACTCACCACGTCGGACCCTACTCACCACGTCGGGCCCTACTCACCACGTCGGACGGCCGCTTACGATTTCACGTGACTCATCTCATTCTGCCACAACAGCTCTCTCTCTCTCTCTCTATCTTTCTCTCTCTTTCTCTCCATATATAACTCCATATAACTCTCTTCTTCTCTATTTACTCATGATACCACTCTCGAGTTTCCATTTAAGAATATAAATAAACATTCATCTGCGTATATTTTCATACAGACTATGCTATAATATTATGTGTCATAATATATAAATATATATGTTATTTATAGATATATATATATTATGATTATGTACATTGGGTAGTTATTTACATATCGGAGTACATTCCATCATATTTAGGATCATTTGTTTTGATATCGCCAATACAGTAAAACAAAACGTCAAGATTAAATGTAAATTTAGGATAAACAAATTTTGTTAAATCCAAAATAATATGAACTTAAAACAACTGTCAAAACATAATGATTTGTGTTAATAATTAGTCTACATTATGGATTGTAAAAGGCAATACGTAAATAAACAAACTTACACAGATATCAAACTGTCTTTATGTATCGTTAGTATTTATATGTACCATGTCTACATCAATTATTGCATTTCAATATTCATTGTTTACAAATAATTGTTCATTTAAATCTATTTCTGGATGGGACTTATCATTTGCATTTATCATATAACTGCCACCGTACTTCTAATTTCTTTCATGTAGATTCCTAACCTCTTTTTTACTATGTTACGTTTAATAATATTATCATTATCAAATTATAAATACAAATACATACTGCTGTATTCTTATCTTCTGTCGATCTGATATTATTAATATATAAATGTGTATTTACATTCATTTTATATGTAAACGAAGCATTCTTAGTATGTTCACCTGTACAATGTAAATTGTACAGTGTTCATTATGCAGGGATTGATATCTATATATCTGTATATACAATACATGGTTCTTATTTGTATAAATTCTACGCTACAGACCTCATTTCATTAATCTACATATATATTTAGATATATGACTTTAGCTTTGCAGTATAATCAATAATTGAGATGAAACTTGATTTATTTGATGACCTATTTGAATGAATGGATCGAATCAAAATGAATTTAGCATGTATTTATTTATTTATGTATCAATTGTTAAAATCATTATTTATAATTTTCGTTTCAATGATATTAATCTATAGATTTGCTCCTAAATTGCACCTAACATGCAGTTAACTTATAGTTAAATTGCAGCTAAATTAAACCTAACATGCAGCTAAATTGTAGCTAAATTGCAGCTAAATTGCAGCTAAATTGTAGCTAAATTGCAGCTAAATTGCAGCTAAATTGCAACTAAATTGCAGCTAAATTGCAGCTAAATTGTAGCTAACATGTAGCTAAATTGCAACTAAATTGCAACTAATATGCAGCTAAATTGTAGCTAAATTGCACCTAACATGCAGCTAACTTATAGTTAAATTGCAGCTAAATTGCAGCTAAATTGCAGCTAAATTGCAGCTAAATTGCAGCTAAATTGCAGCTAAATTGCAACTAAATTGCAGCTAAATTGCAACTAAATTGTAGCTAAATGATCCGTAAATTTATGTATGCATATTTAATATATTCAAAATTATAATAATCTCGATTTGTTTGCCTTTCAAAAAAATCTATAAATTATAAATTATCAGTGACTTTGTTGAGTTCATTTCATGGACATTTATTTATATTAAATGAACATTCAATTTTAATGAAATAACTAAAAGTAACATTTTGCAAATTCTTGATACATATTTTGAGGATTTAAAATTAAAATAGATATTTGACTTATTAATGGAAACAGTTTAATATTCTTAAGGATGTTAACATACCCAGCAAAGCAGAAACTATACAAATAGGCATTTTGTGTGATTGATATTTAAACTTCAAAATAATATTTGTTTGTAATTTTCATTTGTTTTAGGTTAATACACTATTAATAAATATTATAAATATGGTAATTTCCTATTTCAGTTATATTATTAAAAGTTAATATTTTTATTTATATTTTATATCAAAATGAATAGATTTAAATATTAAAATTTGTATTAATTACATTTAGATTCGTAGAAACATAGTTTTCAAGTAATTTATTTATGTGGGCATTGATAAAACCATCTTAGAACGTAGAGTTATACATCTCTATGTAATCTTTGTTGGTTTATTATGGTGTTTCATGTTTTATCATCATAAAGTACCGCAACAACTAACAAATGAACATTTAATCAATTTATAGCATAATAACTCTATTTTATAATATAGTTGTAATACTTTATTGTATCCATAAATTACCAAAGTTTTACCAACATCTATATGTTTAATTTGATACTGTTATATATCTAATTTAATATTATGTGTACTTTAATTTAATACTGTAATCTATAAAATGTAATATTGTTATCTATCTAATTAATATTGTTATCTATATAATTTAACTGTTATCTATCTAATTAATATTGTTATCTATTTAATTTAATATTGTTATCTATCTAATTTAATATTATTATCTATTTAATTAATATTGTTATCTATCTAATTTAACTGTATCTATCTAATTAATATTGTTATCTATTTAATTTAATATTGTTATCTATCTAATTTAATATTATTATCTATCTTCTTAATATTGTTATCTATCTAATTAATATTGTTATCTATCTAATTTAATATTGTGTCTAGTATAATTTACTAATGATATATCTTATATAAATAATTTTCTGCCAACCAATACTTACATAATTAAAAATGCTTTGTAATGAATATTCTATTATTTTATAGGTAATTGACTTCAGTAATTTTGCAGAAGAAATGAGATATTTTTAACATATCTTTCGTATATTTCGACAACTTTGAAATAAAAATTATAAAAGTACAAATCTCATATAAAAAACAAAGGTAAGAATATTTATATTGTCATTAATGTTCATTGTATATATGATAATTGTGATTCGTATATAATAATGGGTTAATGAGAGTCAATTAACTATATTGTATTTCTGTATTGTTATATATATATGGCAAGTATTCTACTAATTTTCATAGTATCCTTATTAATGTATCTATAAATATTTCGCAATTACCTGGTCATAGCTTCAGGATGTAATTCATCTAAAGGAACACGATTCATTGCATAACTATCTGGCGTATTGCATTCTACAATCATTTGCATTGTTCTTCGATTGCGCTGCCCCGCCTTACTATCCGTTTTACCCGTCGTAGGCGTAATGGCCAACTTACAGCTGAAGGTCAGCATTCCCGATGCCGGGGTCACCAAATCGATGCTCTTCGACCCCAGTACGATAATCTACGACGCTTGCCGTATAATCCGCGAACGAATCTCGGAGGCCAACATTGGAAATCGTAAGTAGACAGTCGACGTTGGCGCCGAGTGTCCGATGGCAATCGGACACTTGGTGCCTGGCATTTGGCAGCCCCTCACTCGCACCTAATGTGTACTAACTGTAGGGATATTGCCGTCGATTCGTGTACGCAATGAAAGTAAGCAAATGAATGTTAAACGATAATATTAACGAGATAATATTTCCAATGTAAATGTTTTTTTTTATATATTTTCTTAGTTCGCTTTCTTTGTATTTTGAATAAATTCATAATTTCATATTCAGCTAAAGATTTCGGTGTTTTCCTGTCCGACGAAGATCCTCGTAAAGGGGTGTGGCTTGAATCAGGCCGTGCCTTGGAATATTATCTATTGCGTAATGGGGTTTGTTTTTGTATTATACGAATTAAAGGCAACTTTAATTTTTAATTTATATAACTTATCATTTAATTTACTTCTCCGTATTCCCTATTGAATCTTACATAATAATACTAGATAAATTGAGCCAAATTTAATACAATTAATAATTATATAGTATATATTTTATATACGTTTGCATTATATTTATATAGTTAAGGTAATAAATGTATTTATATATTTTATTTATATCTATATCTTAATACAATTATGATTTTTAGAAAAATTAGTATTTCTGTCTTATTATATTTAATATAACGTAGTTTTAATTAATTTTAATTTTTAAATATCTTATATTGTAGATTTGTCATAAATTGAGTAAATATCAAGAATTATAATTGCTGATTGCTGTTAAATTATGTTCAACTAAACTATTGACTAAAAAGCATTAATATATTATTAAGTTAGGCTCTTTTACATAATAGCGAAGCTCCATATATCATATGATAAAGTAAACTCTGAGTAAGTTAATTTTTGGATAGATCTGAATTATTTTCTAAAGCATTTGCTTTACATAAAGTATTTTATATAGAACACAGTTCCCAACATACATTAATATCATTATTTGAAATAATTAATGCTTATCATGCTACATGTATTGAAATTGTTTAAATACTATTATTTATGAATCAATATAAATCAATATTTATCATACCAATAATATAATAAATTACAATTTATCAAATAACTATTGTTATTATATATTTTCACATATATATAGTCTTAAAATCATAACTTGAGATTAATCAATTAAGTATATTATCTTAAATTAATAATATAATATAATAGAGAGTATATAATAACATATTATTTTAGTCAACAATATTTATTAAAAGAATAATTTTAATTTTAATACAATTACAAATTTTAATGGATACTATTTCTTGTAAAATATGTAAATTAAAATAAAATTATTATATTAAAGATGATAGTTTTTATTAAATATGAATTGAAAATATATAAAGATCTCACCTTTAATGATTATATTTGTACACAATATTTATATCATGCAAGCAAAGTTTCTTTTATAATGTGCTTGATTATTTAAATTTACTAATTAATATCACTCAAATAATTTAGCATTGAATATTTCCTTATCTAATGATTATATAAAAAATCATTTATTTTTATGATATTGTAAATATTAAATTTAATGTGCTTAATTTAAATATATTAATCACAGTTTTATTATTAATTCTTAATTGATTATCTGTGTTGATTATTCTTTTCAATATTTAAATTGAGTTGTACACAAACTGATAATTTTTCAAAATCCTAAATTATCTATTTACAAATTTTTTGTTTGAAATATATTAAATTTTTTTTAAATTTAAGTAAATATTGCCATATTTTCTCAAATTTATAAATAGGTGATCATTAATATACACTTTCCTTCATCGTATCCATCATGATTATATATAGTAAATTTAGATATAGCTAGTAATAAATATTCGAAATGTGTGCTTTCTAAAAATGTACTATTAAAGATAGTATAGATTGAGTAAAATCTGTTTTTCTTCATAATGGATTCATATGAAAATTTGGTACAATAATGTAAGATTATTAACTAATATACTTTATCTCTTTCATCGATGTATTATCTCCCCGCTGCAGGATTTACTCGAATACAAAACTAAGCAACGCATGTTGAGGATTCGCATGCTCGATGCTGCAATTAAAGCACTCAACGTCGACGACAGTCAGACAGTCGGACAGCTCATGGTCTTCATTTGCAGTAAAATTGGTTGGTTGTTTTCGCTTCGTTACCGGTTTCCGGAGTGTTAAAGATGCATGCATGTACACTGCTCAAGAAACCATAGTTTGTAATATTTGCTTATTTGTAATTTTTAAAACAACAAAATATTTATATTTCATTTTTCTGATTTTGTTATTACTATTTTTTGTGACATTTATATTTAGGTTAACATATAGTCGGTAAAATGTAAATTATTAATAATTAATTATACATTATTGAACTTATATATTTGATTTTATCACATTTGATATCGAATGAAATCGATAATAGTCGTATTTGCGATACTAAATGTAGATAACATATTACATTTATTGAAGGGTTAATACGTTAGCACTTTGATATTTATTAATGAGAGCAGACAATATTTTCTGTATACAAATATGTGATTAAGTAGAATTACCTTAAACTTTGTTATAGTCTGATTCTTTGTACTTTACACGTGGTCGCAAACCTTTTTAACATAAACAATTGCACTTATCTATAAATAAAACAATGCATCATTATTGTATAAAATAAACATGGTTGTTTATTAAATATGCATTGTTTTATAAACGTTTTCTATATTGCAAATTTCCTTGAATATTACTTTGAATAAATTATTGAATTCAATTACTGTAAATTATACAAGTAATGGTACCTTTATTTTAAAATAATGTACTTTATTTAGTTTTCTATGTTTATTTATTACGAGAATATTATTATAAATATTATTAATGTATTGGATTTTACAAATAAAAACTAATTGAGAGTGAACCCTGAAAGGTCAAATAAAAATATAATAAATAAAATAATTAATTTATCATCATTATAGTCTTTGAGCCCGTGCCCAAAACCGACCCCTACACCAACCCCATCCCAACCCCATCCCGACCCCATCCCGACCCCATCCCTACCCCATCCCTACCCCATCCCTACCCCATCCCTACCCCATCCCTACCCCATCCCTACCCCATCCCTACCCCATCCCTACCCCATCCCTACCCCATCCCTACCCCATCCCTACCCCATCCCTACCCCATCCCTACCCCATCCCTACCCCATCCCTACCCCATCCCTACCCCATCCCTACCCCATCCCTACCCCATCCCTACCCCATCCCTACCCTAGGTATCCTGAACCACGAGGAATATTCATTGACCCGAGATCTCAGCGATGAAGAGAAGTTAAAGACTTTGACTTTGAAAAGAGATCGCTCGATTGCCAAAGACCAGAAGAAGTTGGATAGCATGAAGCGTAAACTACACACCGACGATGAAGGTTAGCGGTGGGTAGGTGATCTAGTGAGAGAGTTAGTGAGAGAGTTAGTGAGAGTAAATGAGAGAGACGGTGAGAGAGTCGGCGAGAGAGATGGTGAGAGAGTAGGAGAGAGAGTAGGAGAGAGAGTAAATGAGAGAGACGGTGAGAGAGTAAATGAGAGAGACGGTGAGAGAGTAAGTGAGAGAGTTAGTGAGAGAGTAAGTGAGAGAGTTAGTGAGAGAGACGGTGAGAGAGTTAGTGAGAGAGACGGCGAGAAGGTGGGTGAGAAAGTAAGTGAGAGAGTAAGTGAGAGAGTTAGTGAGAGAGATGGTGAGAGAGTCGGCGAGAGAGTAAGTGAGAGTCGGTGAGAAGGTGGGTGAGAAAGTGAGAAGGTGGGTGAGAAAATGAGAAGGTGGGTGAGAAAGTGAAAAGGTGAGTGATAAAGTGAGAAAGTCGGTTAGTGAGCAGGTAGATTAATGAATAATTAGATATTTAGTGAATTTGTGAGTTGGTGAGTTTATCAGTGAGTTTATCAGTGAGTCAGTACACCATTATTTGAATTGGTGAGTTGGCTGTTTAGGAGTCAATAAGATAATAAGTCTAGTAAGTAAGTAGCTAGTAAGTCTATAAGTGATTGTGTAGATGAGTCAGTGAGTAAGTCAGTGAGAACATTTACAAGGATAACCAACTATTTCAACATTGAAAGCAATGCGTGTGTGAGTGAGTTAATGCATGAGTTCATTATATATTCAAGTGAGGCAACTACTGAGTGTATTAGTAATTACATGAGTCAGTTTAATTTTGTGTTTTATATTTGTTTTATTTATATACTATGAATTATTAATAGATCTATATATAATATGTATATTAATAGATCTATATATAATATATATATTAATAGAAAGGTAGTTTTTAAAACTCTTAAGGCATTATATCATAATATTATATCATTATATTATATCATTACAATATATTATATTATATGGGTATATATACTTCATAAAATACTTTAAAATCATATATTCTGCAATTTATATTTTATTTTTTGGGTAATTTATATTTTCTATTTAGAATAATATTAAATAATCTATAGTTTATAACATGACAAAATATATATCACGTATTAAACACTTAATTATTGAATTATGTATATTATATAGATCATTTTATAGATTTTAATTGTATTAATTATCTTGAATTAAGATGATATAATATTAATTAGAAAATTATAATAACAATTAAATGAATTATAATATTAACAAGTATTATGAATTTTCTGTGTTAAATAATTTTTTTTAGTTACTATCTTTTTACTGTCTTCGTTAAAAACTTTTTTTATATTTTAAAATGCTTTAATGTCATAAATGTATCTTAATAACAATAGAATACAATCATAAGTATTTCTCTGGCATTCTATAAATAAAATTAAGTTTTTATGCATTTTTTCGTATAATGCAACTTTTTATATAATTTATATAGTTATATATTAAAAATAAATATTTGTAGAAAAACTTTCTTTATTATCAAATTCAATTGAGTGTAATTTAATTAAAGTTGGGGGTTTAATGAGCCCAGAAATTGTGGTTATTTTATTTTTTGAATTTAATAATTTATTTTATTTGGGATTTATTTAAAATTTTCAATTGATTTTATATAAATATTATATATTTCTGTTTACTAAATCAGAATTCCTAATGAAATTTAACCAGCAGAATTGTTTATTGACACTTTAGTGAATTTTGGTGTGAAACCATCAAATTGCTAGATACAATCTCACCGGTAAATAATCATAAATGTAAACTATTTAGAACATGGTCTAAATTTGCGATTATTCTACTGGCGAGATTGACAAAGATAATCAACAACAGTAAGATTCGCAAAGATCATTAAATGCATAACGGGTAATTCATTGCGTTAACATTTAAATAAATGTCATCTATTTCTTTAATATAAAGTGTATTGATCTAAATAAAAAGTATATATATAGTGTATAAGTTTTTTTGTGGCACTTTTATGATCCAACTTATAGAACTTCAATTGAACAATACAACTTTGTTATATTAACTCTCAAATATTTTATAAAAATGTCCATTATTATATTTCACATGTTGAATGCACCTACTTGATTTTTCACAAGTTTAGTTAATCATTTGGCTACGCAATACCTCCTCCCTGGCTTAATATATTTATTAACGCATTTCTTTAATAAATAATATCGCAATAATTGTGTGAGTGGATTTGGCATTCGAAATATATTATAATTAAATTTCAAATATATGAGTTCATAGTTCATATCGTTATTAGTAATTTCTATGATCTTTGCGGTAAAAAGTTAACCAATGCTATTTGTTCTGAAATGTTTTAAATAATGATATTGTGGTTAAAAAGGGCATGTCCAATAATATACGCATTATCAATTAATAATTCTAAAGATAATATCTCGTAAGGTAATCTTAAGATATAATTAATAGAATATCAAAATATTATAAGTGTACTATCATTTTGAAGTTTGCTAAAAATAAATGCGTACGTTTATTGTAAATCAGTTTAAATCTAATGATGCAGGTTTTGGTTCAGAATGATATTTAATTTTCATTTAATATATATTATGTACAATATTATAAAATATATCTTTTTATTAGTTTATAATTATATCTGTTTTTAAATGATATTAAGTTCATTTTATTAAATATAATTTAAATATATAGCATATATATAGTAAATATATAGTATATAATCAATACATTATTTTACATGAATTCTTACACTAAAAAATAATCCTAAATTTCGATTTATTGATATATTTATTTGTATCGCATTTATATCATTTATTTTTAAATGTGCTTTCTATTTTAATACATAATGAATTAAATAAATAATATTTTGTATCGGATAAGTTGTATTTTCTTTAATAAAGAATTCCTGAATTTAAGCAAATATTTTGTTTTGTAATTTTATAATTGAATTTTATATTTATATTTATAATGTATTTTATATATTTTAGTGAAATATTTATAAATGTAGTATTTTTATTAGTATTTTACACTTTATTGAAGCATTAGTTAATTATAGGATAACATTTATAATAGCTTTTATTAAATGCATATCTGTTTAGAACTTTAATTGAAATTACTTGAACATTAACAATTATGATTGACTCCATGCAAGAAGGTTGTTTAAATTCGTTCAACTTTCATAATGATAAGAATAAAGGTGAAGAAATGTACTGCACAATGAATATCATTATATAAGTTCTGTTTTTAGTTGTCATGCGTTACATTGTTTTACATTGTTTTGAATATATCATATGCATAAGAATGTTGATCAAATCTTCATGATTATCATCTTTGTGATCTTTTAAAAATCTTTTAATACTTTTTCAAATAATTTTCGGAATAATTGACATTAATTTATCAAATAATTAATATTTGATAAATTGAAATATTTTTTGTATTTGGATTAGTTGAATAACTAAATAAATTATTAATTAATTATATTTATATAATTTATTATATTCAGATGCACTATGCTAAAGAACTAAAATAGAATACGTGACGTATATTGTTCTGATAATGTAATCACTACACCCATATCAATGGAAACATTATATCATATTTACTGCTATAAATAGATTTTATTGCACTGATGAACATTTGTGACATATTTATAGGAATGCCTGGATATCTACCTACCTTGAGTATACTACTCTTCTCAGCATGTGTACTCGGTGATGTTTGCAATGAGTAGGATAAGATAAGGACAATAAGTTACTTATGATCTAATTATATATTGATATGTTCTAAATTTGATAATTAGTTGATTAATATAATTTAAGTTATATAATTGATGGTAGCTATATTATTATAATTATTAGTATTATTATTATTATTATTATCATTACTATTATTAATATTATTATTATTATTATTTTAATATTATTATTTTATTATTATTACTATTATTATTATTATTATTATTATTTTAATATTATTATTTTATTACTATTATTATTTTATTATTATTAATATATTTATTGGAGTTATTGAAGTAAGGATAGTAAATAAAATAATAAAAGTAAATAAAACTTAACATTTGCCACTGGAAATTAATTAAATATAACTTTAATGCTATATTCACATTTAGTTGGCAATCTGCAGCCTTCAATATAAAATTTACTAATAAAATAGAGTTGATCGTTATAGTGTTAAAATTATAAAGAATATTTTATATTGAAAATATGTATATACATTAATTTAAATATTCATCATACGAAGAATGGGAATTTAGAAATTATATAATAGTGAACAATATAAATATTCAAAGATAATGATGATAATACAATATTTGTAGACAATTTTCTATCTTTTGTAAGGGAATATAAAGGTTGGTAGAAACACTTATTAGATATACAAATAATATTTATATATCTAATAATAATTAAGATAATACATATTAATATTTTATATATATATATACCTTACACATTGTATAATTCTAGTATATCTAATGCTGGATTTGACGTTTTCATATTATATATATATATATATATATATATATATATATATATATATATAATATATTGACATACAACCGGACCTCGTATTTCCAGTATACGTGGGGCTTTAGTAAGACTAGTGTATGAAAATGAGCGAATCACTTATGAGTGAACACACACACACACACACCCACACATACACACGCACACGCCTAGACCTGCACACACATCGTACAGCATACAACGTACAACGTATATTATACAATGTACAACGTAAAACGTACAATGTACGACGTACAAGGTATAACGTACAATGTACAATGTACAATGTACAATGTACAATGTACAACGTACAACGTACACTGTACAACGTACACTGTACAACGTACACTGTACAACGTACAACGTACAACGTACATTGTACGTCGTACACAACAACACACGCTATAACTAGATCCAATAACCGGAACCCCTATCTGCTTATTTCGTCTACTATCTATCTACGGTTCGATCTCCAACTACGCATAACTGTTATCTAACATATCGAGTCCACCGCCCGCTTAATCTAGATGGAATAGATAGTTAAAGTTATCGGATTACTGGGTCGTCCACGTGGGGTGGAAGGTGTACGCGAGGAGTTGAGATTCTTCCTTTGTCCACTTCGTGACCGATTATTTAATGTTGTCAAATTCAATTCGAACCGGGAGTACCATTACAGCCTTACAGCCAACGCACCATTACAACCTTACAGCCAACGCACCATTACAGCCTTACAGCCAACGCACCATTACAGCCTTACAGCCAACGCACCATTACAGCCTTACAGCCAACGTACCATTACAGCCTTACAGCCAACGCACCATTACAACCTTACAACCAACGCACCATTACAGCCTTACAGCCAACGCACCATTACAGCCTTACGGCCAGCGCACCATTACAGCCTTACAGCCAACGCACCATTACAACCTTACAGCCAACGCACCATTACAGCCTTACAGCCAACGCACCATTACAGTCTTACAGCCAACGTACCATTACAGCCTTACAGCCAACGCACCATTACAACCTTACAGCCAACGCACCATTACAGTCTTACACCCTTATATTTTGCCATTACATTACTAAACTCCTATACGTAAATTCCTAACTCCGTACGCCAGTACATACTACACCGACATAGCCTTATATCACTACTACACCATTGCATGATTACATCACTACTACACCATTAAATGGTTACATCACTACTACACCATTACACGGTTACATCACTACTACACCATTACATGGTTACATCACTACTACACCATTACATGGTTACATCACTACTACACCATTACATGGTTACATCACTACTACACCAGTACATAGTTACATCACTACTACACCAGTACATGGTTACGTCACTACTACACCATTACATGGTTACATCACTACTACACAATTACATGGTTACATCACTACTACACCATTACATGGTTACATCACTACTACACCAGTACATGGTTACATCACTACTACACCATTACATGGTTACATCACTACTACACCAGTAAATAGTTACATCACTACTACACCAGTACATGGTTACGTCACTACTACACCATTACATGGTTACATCACTACTACACAATTACATGGTTACATCACTACTACACCATTACATGGTTACATCACTACTACACCAGTACATGGTTACATCACTACTACACCATTACATGGTTACATCACTACTACACCATTACATGGTTACATCACTACTACACCATTACATGGTTACATCACTACTACACCATTACATGGTTACATCACTACTACACCATTACATGGTTACATCACTACTACATCATTACATGGTTACATCACTACTACACCATTACATGATTACATCACTACTACACCATTACATGGTTACATCACTACTACATCATTACATGGTTACATCACTACTACACCATTACATGATTACATCACTACTACACCATTACATGGTTACATCACTACTACACCATTACATGGTTACATCACTACTACACCAGTACATGGTTACATCACTACTACACTATTACATGGTTACATCACTACTACACCATTAAATGGTGACATCACTACTACACCATTACATGGTTACATCACTACTACACCAGTACATGGTTACATCACTATTACACCATTACATGGTTACATCACTACTACACCATTACATGGTTACATCACTACTACACCATTACATGGTTACATCACTATTACACCAGTACATGGTTACATCACTACTACACCATTACATGGTTACATCACTACTACACCAGTACATGCTTACATCACTACTACACCATTACATGGTTACATCACTACTACACCATTACATGGTTACATCACTACTACACCAGTACATGCTTACATCACTACTACACCAGTACATGGTTACGTCACTACTACACCATTACATGGTGACATCACTACTACACCATTAGATGGTTACATCACTGAAACTCTAAGTAAACATATTTAAATCATGTGGATTAACTGGTCAAAGTAATTACTTGATTGTAACTTTTATTCTGGAGTAAATATATATACTCCATAATAGATATTACTATAAGTAAACTATAAGTAAACTATAAGTAAACTATAAGTAAACTATAAGTAAACTATAAGTAAACTATAAGTAAACTATAAGTAAACTATAAGTAAACTATAAGTAAACTATAAGTAAACTATAAGTAAACTATAAGTAAACTATAAGTAAACTATAAGTAAACTATAAGTAAACTATAAGTAAACTATAAGTAAACTATAAGTAAACTATAAGTAAACTATAAGTAAACTATAAGTAAACTATAAGTAAACTATAAGTAAACTATAAGTAAACTATAAGTAAACTATAAGTAAACTATAAGTAAACTATAAGTAAACTATAAGTAAACTATAAGTAAACTATAAGTAAACTATAAGTAAACTATAAGTAAACTATAAGTAAACTATAAGTAAACTATAAGTAAACTATAAGTAAACTATAAGTAAACTATAAGTAAACTATAAGTAAACTATAAGTAAACTATAAGTAAACTATAAGTAAACTATAAGTAAACTGTAAGTAAACTATAAGTAAACTATAGGTGAAATTTACATAAAGATGTTTATAAATTTGATGCTGATATCGGGAAGTCTTCCCCCGGCAAGGGGCGTGGTTTACAATCACCAATTCATTAGATAGAACCTTTTCTAACAACATCCCCAACTTTTTATCCCGCCCCTTTTTTGCCACCCATATTCTATATTCCCATTTATAGAATAGGTATATTACCCCACATTCACACCACCCACTCTCACACCACCCGCACTCGCACTACCCACACTCATTCACACCGCCCACACTCACACCGCCCACATCACACCGCCCACATCACCAACAAATATACCCATATCGCCACCCTACCCTACCACTTCACATATTTGTTCACCTTACCCCCATACGTGCTCTACTCCGTGTATACATCTACACCAACACGGACCCCTACCCACATACGGTCCCCACTCCCGTCGGCAGCACTACATTGCGATAACGGGTAATTAGACAGAGATACGTTATGATGAGTAACGCGTGCATGATAAGATAACAATGGTTCCCTGAAATCATCAACCCCTCCGCAACAATGCCGACTAAACAATGCCGACTAAACAATGCCGGCTAATTAGTCGGCCGCTATCTCTGTAATTATCAGCACGACGTTCTCGGCATTCCACATTTCCGGTGAATGTATTTTCACTATTAACACCGAGAATCTTATTCCAACCGACTTTCCCACCCGACCTGACCCTACTCCCCGACATGACCCTACCTCCCCTACCTCCCCGACCTGACCCTACTTCCCGACCTGACCCTACTCCCCGACATGACCCTACCTCCCGACATGACCCTACCTCCCCGACCTGACCCTACTCCCCGACCTGACCCTACTCCCCGACCTGACCCTACTCCCCGACATGACCCTACCTCCCCGACCTGACCCTACTCCCGACCTGACCCTACTCCCCGACATGACCCTACTCCCCGACATGACCCTACTCCCCGACCTGACCCTACTCCCCGACCTGACCCTACTCCCCGACCTGACCCTACTTCTCGACCTGACCCTACTCCCCGACATGACCCTACCTCCCGACATGACACGGCCTTCCTGATCATACCCTACTCCCGACCTGACCCTACTCCCCGACCTGACCCTACTCCCCGACATGACCCTACCTCGCCTACCTCCCCGACCTGACCCTACTTCCCGACCTGACCCTACTCCCCGACATGACCCTACCTCCCGACATGACACGGCCTTCCTGATCAGACCCTACTCCCCGACCTGACCCTACCTCCCCGACCTGACCCTACTCCCCGACCTGACCCTACTCCCCGACCTGACCCTACTCCCCGATATGACCCTACCTCCCCGACCTGACCCTACTCCCCGACATGACCCTACCTCCCCGACATGACCCTACTCCCCGACCTGACCCTACTCCCCGACCTGACCCTACTCCCCGACCTGACCCTACTCCCCGACATGACCCTACTCCCCGACATGACCCTACTCCCCGACCTGACCCTACTCCCCGACCTGACCCTACTCCCCGACCTGACACTACTCCCCGACATGACCCTACTCCCCGACCTGACCCTACTCCCCGACCTGACCCTACTCCCCGACCTGACACGGCCTTCCTGATCAGACCTTCCCGACTCTACATTTCCGACCCCTTTCTTCCCGATCCGACCCTACATTCCATTCACAAACCGACCTCGCCATTATCATTCTATAATAATCTTGCCATAATCATTTACCCTAATCTAAGATCATCTAACAACGTATTCCATTATCTTTCAAATTCTCATCATATGTTCCCATCTATCCTCCTAATATTTTCCATATTTCATATTTCGTGTTAAAAGTGAAATACACCCTCACACTCCACACCGCACATCGCACACTTCCCAATGCGCATTGCGCACCGGCCAGCGCGCACTTGATTTGTTAAGTCTATTGTGGCGGTTTCACGAAAAAGGGAATAGAATATATAGCTATTGAACATCTCTATAGAGAATATACGATAGTGGGCGTTGTCCGAATTTCCATAGAAACGCCTCCTAACAACTTACTCCCCAGAATTCGACGCCCGCCACTTTGCGTACGTTATACCATGGCCTATGTTCTTTAATTACTCTTGGTTCATATGGTACAGAGCTCTCTTCGTACGAGGTAACTTTATTTCAACTTTAATTCAACTTTATTCAATATATTCTTTATTCACTTATTGAATTTTTAATGAACTCGGAACATATGAAGATGTGAATTTGTATTATTTAGTAATATTATCCAATACATATGTATTGTATAGTTGACTATACAGTTGTAGTGTTAGTTACACAGCCTGGGTATTGTAGAAAATACTTCAGGTAATTTCCTTTTCTGCATTGCATAATTTCTGTTATATTAATTTGTATTTTTATGAACTCATCCAATGATTTTACAAAACTATTAAATACCTTTATTTGCGGGTGAGTTACACGATTTTCTATCGTATATTTATTTAACTATTACAAAGAATTATGTATTGCATAACATTTAGTTGAGAAATATAATTAAAAATAATTATTTTATTATTAAATTGTAAATCCAAATAGATTTAGAAATATTAACAATATAATATGTTTACAGATATATGTATAATTTGTTTATATTGTCATTGTTAATATATTCCTAATATGTGATTATCTATATATATTATAAACAGATTGTTTACATATTGCCAATTATAAACATGAAATACTATATAGCAATAGTTTTTTTCTTCTGAAGATATTCAGACTTATTTTATAATAATGGAATATAATTACTTATAAGTTGCCGGGTGTGTTTATTGGCATATTATATATATATATATATATATATATATATATATATATATATATTATATACAAATAAATATTAATAATATGCTATTAACGTATAATTCATAAATAAAGTATTATAGTGTCTGCATGAGTAAATGCATATGTTAAATGATGAGTTTATTGTGCAATAGAGTATCTATTGTACTTAGGTAATCAACTTGTACTCCATACCAATACATAGCTCATACCTAGTTCTTCGTACCAAGTATATTTAGCCAATTCTACCTAGAAAACATGGTGTAAAATCTCAACCAGAGTCTATCTACACTCTTGTACCCTAACAAAACTCACTAAACACTTTAACCACGCCCCTTGTCACGCCCCTTCTTAATCATTCGTTCGCTTACTCACTCATTCGCTCACTCACTAACTCATTCGATCACTCATTTACTCTAACATACTCATTCATTCACTCACGCACTCACTAGCTCACTCACTAGCTCACTCACTCACTCACTCACTCACTTACTCACTCTACTCACTCACTCACTCACTCACTCACTCACTCACTCACTCACCCACTCACTCACTCACTCACCCACTCACTCACTCACTCACTCACTCACTCACTCTACTCACTCACTCACTCACTCTACTCACTCACTCACTCACTCACTCACTCACTCACTCACTCACTCACCCACTCACTCACCCACTCACTCACTCACTCACTCACTCACTCACTCACCCACTCACCCACCCACTAACCACCTCACTCACGTACACATTCGATACCTTACGTAAGATTTAGTAACGAGCCGCCATTAATCGCCGCCATCAATCGCTGGCGGGATGGAGACGAGGCTTAAAAAATACATCTGCCACGTCTGACATGTAATTGATGCTTTTTATCTCTCCTCCCTCTCTCGGCGTATGTTGTAGACGCGCTCGGTATTCAGATGCGTGCGACGTGCGGCGAGCGTCCGTGCGTGAGTTTAATATCGTGCGCATGCGTGAGTTTAATATCGTGCGCATGCGTGCCGGGATCATTACGAGAGTGCGTGCGCCTCTTCCATTTGTTTTTCATGTGTATGAATATATCGCTTTTTAGTATCGAATTTATTATCCATAACTTTAGATAATTCAGATGTCATTTCACTTTAAGATATACTAATATAATATATATTCTCTTATTATATAGATACAATATATATATATATATATATATATATATATATATATATATATATATATTTAGTTTTTTTTATATAATACAAATTTAAATATATTGTATTTGAATTACAAATATATTATGTTTATTTTATTGTTACAATTGTTATATAAGATTGTATAATAGTTACATAATCTGGGATCTTGTATTAGTATTGATTATATAATATTTACATTTTCTATTAAATGCAAAATCTCAACTATACTATCCATAATTCTCATTTAGTAATTATTTAATGTTCTATCTAAGCTATTTAAGTTATAGACTTACCTTAGACTCACCTTAGACTCACCATATCTCCCCACTAAACTCCACCTCCTAGTAAGGCATCATGATACCATTTCATTATGCCCCGCATTAGCTACCCTACACACCTAGTAGGTAATGTTGTATGGCATACCCACTCCCCTCACCACACTCCCATCATCACACTCCCCTCACCCCACTCCCCTCATAACACTCCTCTGACACATTCCTATCACTCCCCTCACTATACCCAATTCACTTTACTCATTTACCCCACTCACCTCGCCCCACTCACCTCGCCCCACTTCCCAAACTCAACTCCCCTCACCATATTCTCCTCACCCTACAACACTCACCCATACCCCTCACCCTACTCTTCTACCCCACTTCTTTCATGTTACGCCTTTCACCCCTCACACACTCCCCTCACCCTTCTCCCCTCACCCCACACCCCTCACCCACTCCCCTCACCCTACTCCCCTCACCCCACTCCCCTCACCCTACTCCCCTCACTCTACTCCCCTCATCTTACTCCTCTCACCCCGCTCCCATCACCCCACTCCCTTACCCCACTCCCCTACCTCACTCCCCTACCCACTCCCCTCACCCTACTCCCCTCACCCAACTCCCCTCACCATACTCCCCTCACCCTACTCCCCTTAATCTACTCCCCTCATCTTACTCCTCTCACCCCGCTCCCATCACCCCACTCCCCTACCCCACTCCCCTACCCCGCTCCCATCACCCCACTCCCCTACCCACCCCCTACCCCACTCCCCTACCCCACTCCTCTACCCCACTCCCCTCACCCTACTCCCCTCACCCAACTCCCCTCACCATACTCCCCTCACCCTACTCCCCTTAATCTACTCCCCTACCCCACTCCCCTACCCCGCTCCCATCACCCCACTCCCCTACCCACCCCCTACCCCACTCCCCTACCCCACTCCTCTACCCCACTCCCCTACACCACTCCCTTCACGTCACGCCCCCATGCAGTCGACTGGCTAGACCACGCGAAGACATTACGAGAACAGAGTATAGAGGATGACGAGACTCTATTGTTACGACGTAAGTTGTTCTTCAGCGACCAGAATGTGGACGCCAGGGATCCAATTCAATTGAACCTTCTCTACGTACAGGTTAAGACACTACCATTCTATTGTAGTCGACGCCTCATCGCTCCGTCGTAAGTGTGCGTAATAGGTCACGACCTCTCCGACTTTGTAAACGTTATATCGGTTAGGCTACCAGCATGTTGTGATGTGTGTCGGCCGAGTGATTAATAACTCACGATGTCGTCGGTTGAACAGGTTAGGCAACGCTCACCTGGTGTAAGTTGTCTAATTAGGGGACATATCGTGGGTGTCGCGTCATCGTATGCCACGCCCCTATATCGTACATAAATTAAGACACGTCTACGATGACATCCATAGGAACTCTCAATTAGCAATGTTCTGCAAACTCCTGAATATATTATTAATGATTCCATCACAGACCCTATTATATTTATACAAAATGACAATAATTTCTAAAAAACCATTATCACCTAGAATGCAATTGTAACTACAGTTTTATTCCTAAGTTATTCCTAAGTTATTCCTAAGTTATTCCTAAGTTATTACTAAGTCATTCCTAAGTTATTCCTAAGTTATTCCTAAGTCATTCATAAGTCATTCCTAAGTCATTTATAAGTCATTCCTAAGTTATTCCTAAGTTATTACTAAGTTATTCCTAAGTTATTCCTAAGTTATTCCTAAGTCATTCCTAAGTTATTCCTAAGTTATTCCTAAGTTATTCCTAAGTTATTCCTAAGTCATTCCTAAGTTATTCCTAAGTTATTCCTAAGTTATTCCTAAGTTATTCCTAAGTCATTCCTAAGTTATTACTAAGTCATTCCTAAGTTATTCCTAAGTTATTCCTAAGTTATTCCTAAGTTATTCCTAAGTTATTCCTAAGTTATTCCTAAGTTATTCCTAAGTTATTCCTAAGTTATTCCTAAGTTATTCCTAAGTCATTCCTAAGTTATTACTAAGTCATTCCTAAGTTATTACTAAGTTATTCCTAAGTTATTCCTAAGTCATTCCTAAGTTATTCCTAATTTTATTCCTAAGTTATTCCTAAGTTATTCCTAAGTTATTCCTAAGTTATTTCTAAGTTATTCCTAAGTTATTCCTAAGTTATTCCTAAGTTATTCCTAAGTTATTCCTAAGTTATTCCTAAGTTATTCCTAAGTTATTCCTAAGTTATTCCTAAGTTATTCCTAAGTTATTCCTAAGTTATTCCTAAGTTATTCCTAAGTTATTCCTAAGTTATTCCTAAGTTATTCCTAAGTTATTCCTAAGTTATTCCTAAGTTATTCCTAAGTTATTCCTAAGTTATTCCTAAGTTATTCCTAAGTTATTCCTAAGTTATTCCTAAGTTATTCCTAAGTTATTCCTAAGTTATTCCTAAGTTATTCCTAAGTTATTCCTAAGTTATTCCTAAGTTATTCCTAAGTTATTCCTAAGTTATTCCTAAGTTATTCCTAAGTTATTCCTAAGTTATTCCTAAGTTATTCCTAAGTTATTCCTAAGTTATTCCTAAGTTATTCCTAAGTTATTCCTAAGTTATTCCTAAGTTATTCCTAAGTTATTCCTAAGTTATTCCTAAGTTATTACTAAGTTATTCCTAAGTTATTCCTAAGTTATTACTAAGTTATTCTTAAGTTATTCCTAAGTCATTCCTAAGTTTTTCCTAAGTTATTCCTAAGTTTTTCCTAAGTTTTTCCTAAGTTTTTCCTAAGTTTTTCCTAAGTTATTCCTAAGTTAATTCTAAACTTTTCTCTAGTTATCTATAGTGAGCACATATAGTTATCTATAGTCTACTTATATAATAAATACTTATAAAACGCTAGTTTGCCACAAT
>OZ038312.1:35281348-35292576 GCA_964035775.1 Osedax frankpressi | reverse complement strand
CCCTCTCCCTCTCCCTCTCCCTCTCCCCTCTCCCTCTCCCTCTCCCCTCTCCCTCTCCCTCTCCCTCTCCCTCTCCCTCTCCTCTCCCTCTCCCTCTCCCTCTCCTCTCCCTCTCCCTCCCTCTTTTCCCGACTGAACAAAGTAATGATACTCAATTAGACTTAAAGACGTTTTGCCAAAAGAATATCAAAAGATTAAAGGTATTGAGAAAAGGATTTATATGGAACACAAAGCTCTCGGAGCCATATCTGAAGCTGATACCAAAGTGAAATATACAACTTTGGCGAGGTCTTTGAAAACTTATGGAGTCACTTTCTTTTTAGTCAAGGTTAGTTCATTTAGGTTAGTGCATTTAGGTTAGTGTATTTAGGTTAGTGTATTTAGGTTAGTTGTATTTAGGTTAGTTCATTTAGGTTAGTGCATTTAGGTTAGTGTATTTAGGTTAGTGTATTTAGGTTAGTTCATTTAGGTTAGTGCATTTAGGTTAGTGTATTTAGGTTAGTGTATTTAGGTTAGTTCATTTAGGTTAGTTCATTTAGGTTAGTTCATTTAGGTTAGTGCATTTAGGTTAGTGTATTTAGGTTAGTGCAGTTAGGTTAGTGCATTTAGGTTAGTGCATTTAGGTTAGTGCATTTATGTTAGTGCATTTAGGTTAGTGCATTTAGGTTAGTGCATTTAGGTTAGTGCATTTAGGTTAGTGCATTTAGGTTAGTGCAGTTAGGTTAGTGCAGTTAGGTTAGTGCATTTAGGTTAGTGCATTTAGGTTAGTGCAGTTAGGTTAGTGCATTTAGGTTAGTGCATTTAGGTTAGTGCATTTAGGTTAGTGCAGTTAGGTTAGTGCATTTAGGTTAGTGCAGTTAGGTTAGTGCATTTAGGTTAGTGCAGTTAGGTTAGTGCATTTAGGTTAGTCATTATCTGTTAGTTGAATTTCAATCATATCTATATCATATCTACATCTATATCATATCTACATCTATACCTACAACCTTTGTCTACCTGAATTTAGTTCACAGAATTCCTGTGAATATTTGAATGTAGTTTATAATTTAGTCTTAATATAATTCATAACAACTAATACTTTTGATTTACAGGAAAAAATGAAGGAAAAAATAAAATGGTTCCAAGACTATTGGGTATAACAAAGGATGGAATTATAAGAGTTGACAGCAAAACAAAAGAGGTTCTAAAAACTTTCCTAGAATTTAATAAAAATAACATCTCTTCGCGTTTTAATTTCAATATTTTAAACTTTGTTTTTATGGCATTTCGCAGACTATCAAATACTACGATTTAACTTCTGTGAGACGATGGGCTGCTTCTCCAAATACTTTCACTTTGGTTAGAGTACTTCGGGGTACATTTTTACTAAACCCCTCCCATATACTCATTAGTACTCCTGTAACCTCACTAAACCCCTCCCTTATACTCATTAGTACTCCTGTAACCTCACTAAACCCCTCCCATATACTCATTAGTACTCCCGTAACCTCACTAAACCCCTCCCTTATACTCACTACCTAATACTTCACTACCCGTCACTTCACTATCTGTCACCTGACCTCCTGTCACTTCACTACCTGTCACCTGACCTCCTGCCACCTGACCTCCCGTCACCTGACCTCCTGCCACCTGACCTCCTGTCACCTGACCTCCTATCGCCTCAGGACCTGGGTGATTATGCAGATCAATTCTACGCCGTACAGACTGTGGAAGGTGATCAGATTGCCAACCTTATAGCTGTTACATTGACATCATTGTACGCAAGAAGAAGGACAAAGATTACTTCGGTATCGAAGGCGATGAGGAGAATTCAATGTTTGAAGATAATGTAACACCGGCTCAGTTTGTATTCCATCACTTCCTCTTCCTCTTCCTCTTCCTCTTCCTCTTCCTCTTCCTCTTCCTCTTCCTCTTCCTCTTCCTCTTCCTCTTCCTCTTCCCTTCCTCTTCCTCTTCCTCTTCCTCTTCCTCTTCCTCTTCCCTTCCTCTTCCTCTTCCTCTTCCTCTTCCTCTTCCTCTTCCTCTTCCACTTCCTCTTCCTCTTCCTCTTCCTCTTCCTCTTCCTCTTCCTCTTCACTTCCTCTTCCTCTTCCTCTTCCTCTTCCTCTTCCTCTTCCTCTTCCTCTTCCTCTTCCTCTTCCTCTTCCTCTTCCTCTTCCTCTTCCTCTTCCTCTTCCTCTTCCTCTTCCTCTTCCACTTCCACTTCCTCTTCCTCTTCCTCTTCCTCTTCCTCTTCCTCTTCCTCTTCCTCGTCCTCTTCCTCTTCCTCTTCCTCTTCCTCTTCCTCTTCCTCTTCCTCTTCCTCTTCCTCTTCCTCTTCCTCTTCCTCTTCCTCTTCCTCTTCCTCTTCCACTTCCTCTTCCTCTTCCTCTTCCTCTTCCTTTCCTCTTCCTCTTCCTTTCCTCTTCCTCTTCCTCTTCCTCTTCCTCTTCCTCTTCCTCTTCCTCTTCCTCTTCCTCTTCCTCTTCCTCGTCCTTTCCTCTTCCCTTCCTCTTCCTTTCCTCTTCCCTTCCTCTTCCTTTCCTCTTCCTTTCCTCTTCCTTTCCTCTTCCCTTCCTCTTCCTTTCCTCTTCCTTTCCTCTTCCCTTCCTCTTCCTTTCCTCGTCCTTTCCTCGTCCTTTCCTCTTCCTTTCCTCTTCCTCTTCCTCGTCCTTTCCTCTTCCCTTCCTCTTCCTTTCCTCTTCCCTTCCTCTTCCTTTCCTCTTCCTTTCCTCTTCCTTTCCTCTTCCCTTCCTCTTCCTTTCCTCTTCCTTTCCTCGTCCTTTCCTCTTCCTTTCCTCTTCCTTTCCTCTTCCTTTCCTCTTCCCTTCCTCTTCCTTTCCTCTTCCTTTCCTCTTCCTTTCCTCTTCCTTTCCTCTTCCTTTCCTCTTCCTTTCCTCGTCCTTTCCTCTTCCTCTTCCCTTCCTCTTCCCTTCCTCTTCCCTTCCTCTTCCCTTCCTCTTCCCTTCCTCTTCCCTTCCTCTTCCTTTCCTCGTCCCTTCCTCTTCCTTTCCTCTTCCCTTCCTCGTCCTTTCCCAACTCCTTCTTCCCCTGTATCGCCTCCTCCTCGCCTCTCCCATACTTTTCATGACCAATCACCCCCTTCTCCATCTAATCCTCATCCCTTTCCCGTCCCCTCAAAACTCCTTCTCCCTTAAAACCCCTGCCTCGTAAATTCCCCAGTTTTTAATATCAGGATATTAAAAATTATTAGAAGAATTATAAAAATTTCTATACTCATAAAAAACTAAAATCACTATATTCACATTGTATATTAAATGAAAAATTAATGTAATCATTACCTATGTTATGTTATGTCATGTCATGTCATGTCATGTCATGTCATGTTATGTCATGTCATATCATGTCATGTCTATTAGTTTCCTATATCTAGTTTAGATTCGTACAATCTTGAATTGATGAATACATAATTCAAAAGTTTCTATTATTAATTTAATTAAACAATTTGTTAAACTCGAGTATTTTTTCCATAACCATCCAAACTTAGATCTCATTCGCCCCACTACGTCTCGCCCGATATCGTACCATCCTCTGACCTCCCCCGTTCCCGCCTCCGCACCAGGGCCACGATTATCCAACACCAACACTCCAAGATGGAACACGCCGACCTCGGTAACGTCGCCCTTCCCGCCGTCCTTCGTTCAGCCGACCAACCGACCAACACCTTCTCCACCGGATCTCTAATGAAGGCAAAGTATCCCAGCAATGCCTTGAAATCGGCGAGCTTGCAACGTGGAATGGCTCAGTTGAGCATGGTTTGCTTGCTTCCTCTCCGCTGCCATATCTCGTGACCAGACCATCTTTATCGTTATTCTCCTCGTTATCCTCGTCCTCCACATCCTGGTACTCCTTCTCTTCCGTTTGCTCATCTTCCTCCTTCTTCCTCCTTCTTCCTCTTCCTTTTATCTTCATCTTTCTCTTCCCTTCCTCTCATTGCGGTATTTTGGAGTATGCGCTTTTGTTTTAAATTACGACGTAGAGGTTTTTGTGGAACCAGATTTTTGCTGGATGTTATGCAATCGATCTTCCGAGCGTAACTTTTGAGATGAGGTCACGCATGAGTAATGTTTTCAGCGCCTCCGTCCAGCTAAACTATTGTTTAGGCCGCGATAATGGCAAATGTTTGTTTGTTTGTCATTTCACTATTTGTGCTGCTTTTGATAAAATCTCCTGGTGATAAGTTCAAGATGTAATCCTCGAAGAGCTCGATTACATATAGGGGAAATAGAGGGATGGGTTTGTATTTAAAGGAAGAGGTAGGGGAAGTAATTATGTAGAGGAAGAGTCGACAGGTAAAGTGAAGTGGGAGGGACTAGAGGATGACAGGGAGAGGGAGAGGAAGGATACCAAGGACAGGGAGAGGGAGAGGGAATATACCAAGGAGAGGGATAGGGAGAATCCTTATTAATTAATCAAAAACCTTTCTATAATTTATTATTATCTCATTGTCATAGTATTGATCTATCTGCTTCGTCTGAATGTTCTGTTTTATCTTTGTTTCTATTGTTTAAGCTGTAATTGCAACCTCCTTCGAAATCTAACCTAAAACAACTACAACTCCAATTGGATTGTTCCAAACAGCCCCAGAATCGCCTAAAAACGCCGCATCTCAATTGCCCTACTTCTGAATCTTCGCCGATGCACTCTGACCTATGCCTCGTTTACAGGGTCAAGGCGTACATATCTCCGATAATCAGGCCAAAGCGCAAAGAGCACTAGTGGGCACCATTGAGAGTGGTAAAAACAGCATCCAAGGAGCCAGAGAAGACCTACAACAACGTGTTGACATGCCAAACCTCTCGGATGATCCGGTAAGTTGGTAAATTGGAAGTAAGGATGGATTAAAGAGAGGTCAAGAGAGGTCAAGAGAGGTCGGATGAAGGTAGCTAGGTACAGTAGTGTCTTTGATTCTATTAAATAGTTTTAATAGAATCCACCACCACCTACTTACAAACCCCACCACCACCTACTTACAAACCCCACCCCCACCTACTTACAAAACCCACCCCTACCTACTTACACACCCACCCCCACCTACTTACACACCCCACCCCACCTACTTACAAACCCCACCCCCACCTACTTACACACCCCACTCCACCTACTTATAAACCCCACCCACCTACTTACACACCCCACCCACCTGCTTACAAACCCCACCCCACCTACTTACAAACCCCACCCCCACCTACTTACAAAACCCACCACCACCTACTTACAAAACCCACCACCACCTACTTACAAACCCCACCCCCTCCCTCTTACAAACCCCACCCCTCCCTCTTACACACCCCACCCCCACTTACTTACAAACTCCACCCCACCTACTTACAAACCCCACCCCTACCTACTTACACACCCCACCCCCACCTACTTACAAAACCCACCCCTACCTACTTACAAACCCCACCTACTCCCTCTTATAAACCCCACCCCACCCCCTTACACACCCCACCCCATCCCTCTTACACACCTCACCCCCTCCCTCTTACAAACCCCACCCCTCCCTCTTACACACCCCACCCCCACCTACTTACACACCCCACCCCACCTACTTATAAACCCCACCCACCTACTTACACACCCTACCCCACCTGCTTACAAACCCCACCCCACCTACTTACAAACCCCACCCCCTCCCTCTTACAATCCCCCACCCCCTCCCTCTTACAAACCCCACCCCTCCCTCTTACAAACCCCACCTCCTCCCTCTTATAAACCCCACCCCTCCCCCTTACAAACCCCACCCCCTCCCTCTTACAATCCCCCCACCCCCTCCCTCTTACAAACCCCACCCCTCCCTCTTACAAACCCCACCTGCTCCCTCTTATAAACCCCACCCCACCCCCTTACACACCCCACCCCATCCCTCTTACACACCTCACCCCCTCCCTCTTACACACCCCACCCCTACCTACTTACACACCCCACCCCTACCTACTTACACACCCCACCCCTCCCTCTTACAAACCCCACCCCCTCCCTCTTACAAACCCCACCCCTCCCCCTATACAGACCTCGCACAAGTGGCGTAACGATCAGCGTGACCTCACGGAACAGAACGTCGGAGCCCAGTTGTCTGCTATGACCTCTGCCACCGCGCAGCTGGTCACTCTGACCAGTGAGAACCCGAGCATTACTGACTATAATGCAGTTGGTTCAGCCGTTGCTTCCATGTTAGTGGCGCATTTCTGTAGGTGTTGATTATTAAATTAATAATTGTTCATTTTTAAAAAACTAAGAACATATTTGACCTTTTCGCGGTGCTCAGCTCCTCGAACGTTGGCGGATTGGCTAAAGACTGTCGGTACTTATCTTGTCTAGACGATCCCGATGGTCGGGACGAACATTTCATGGACGCTGCGAGACGGCTCATCGATGCCTTTTCCGATCTCCTCGACGCAGCCCAACCCCAGGACAGCAAGGTATTAAATACTTAAACACCGTTCTTAATGGAACCTTAACCTCGATGACAGGATCATGAAATTATAAAGAAATATTTTAAATATCAATTATAACGATTGTTTTTTGTCTAATAATTATTGGATGACAATCAAATAACTATTAATTATAGGACAAGAATAATACTTTCAATGTTATTTGTTAATCAATGATGATATAATGATTTCTAAATAAATTTACATTTCATACATTACATACATTTCATGAATTGTGATATTTAATAATGGTGATAAAAATATGAAATTCACGACATTGCAGCGTCAAGATTTGCTTTCAGCTGCCGGAAGGGTCGGAGAAGCTTCACACGACCTCCTGGCCAATGTTAGAGGTCAAGACTCCGCCATCGAAGAGGTTTTGCTGGCCATGGCCAAAGCAGTTGCCAACGCCACCGCAGCTCTCGTCCTCAAGGCCAAAGGTTTGCCCGCAATGCAGACAATGCGTTGTCAATGGAGCTTACACTACATTGTACTAAGGTCAAACTAGAGTGCGACATAAATACATTACATAAAAGTTATATACATTTCTAATTACAAGGTCGCTAGCAAAACTACAAGAAAAAGTGTTTCATTTCAATTCAATTTTCAACACAAATTATACTTTGGCCTGAATAAATATTAAAATATTTAAATTGTTTGATGTCAAGTCAAGGTCACAAAAATCAAACCCATAAAAATAAATCCATAAAAATATATAAAGTAATTATGGATTAATTCAATGCTACTCTTTAAAAGCAATTTATTTAATTAGATCTATTTTACTTAGATCTATTTTACCTAGATCTATTTTGAACAACAAGAGATTTTTAATAAAGGACTACAATTCTTAATAATGGATCGAAACGTACTTCACTGAATAACATTAACATACAAATATTAACATACAAATATTAACATACAAATATTAACATACAAATATTAACATACAAATATTAACATACAAATATTAACATACAAATATTAACATACAAATATTAACATACAAATATTAACATACAAATATTAACATACAAATATTAACATACAAATATTAACATACAAATATTAACATACAAATATTAACATACAAATATTAACATACAAATATTAACATACAAATATTAACATACAAATATTAACATACAAATATTAACATACAAATATTAACATACAAATATTAACATACAAATATTAACATACAAATATTAACATACAAATATTAACTTACAAATATTAACTTACAAATATTAACATACAAATATTAACATACAAATATTAACATACAAATATTAACATACAAATATTAACATACAAATATTAACATACAAATATTAACATACAAATATTAACTTACATATATTAACATACAAATATTAACATACAAATATTAACATACAAATATTAACTTACATATATTAACATACAAATATTAACATACAAATATTAACATACAAATATTATTTTACATATATCATTAAATTGTTTGAAAATGAATTTACTAAAAATTTGCTTGAGATTTCCAATTGAACGTTACTTTAAATATTTGTATATTGTTTTGCATTTCAATTCTTTTCCATCAGGAGTCGCTAGTGTTTGCGATGATCAGAATAGTCAGAATAAGGTCATTGGAGCGGCTACAAATTGCGCTTTGGCTACCTCCCACCTGGTGGCATGCACAAAAGTTAGAAACTATTCTAAAATAAACTTCAATTATATATTTCTATGCAATATATTTGTAATGGAATTATTCTAAAGAAATATTGTCTCAAATTGTAATGTTTTTACTATACATTATATATTACTGGTAGCTTTAAATACCATTAATTGCACTCAATGCTATTTATAGTGTTAAATACTATTAATAGCTTTGAATACTTTCGATGAACTAAATGTTATTTATAGCCCTAAATGTTGATAATATAATTAGGTAGTAGCCCCGACAATTGGAGAACCATCTTGCCAGGAACAATTGACCAATGCCGCAAGAAACGTCTCTAATTCACTTGACGTGGTTTTAGCTACAGCTAATGACAGTTGTAATGACAATAATGCCCTAAACGGTTTGTAAGAGAATATAATAATGGAGTAGCGAGGGGTGTAAAGTTGGGTTTAGTGAGGGGTGTAGAGTTGAGTTTTGTGAGGGGTGTAAAGTTGAGTTTAGTGAGAGGTGTAAAGTTGGGTTTAGTGAGGGGTTTAAAGTTGGGTTTAGTGAGGGGTGTAAAGTTGGGTTTAGTAAGGGGTGTAAAGTTGGATTTGGTAAAGGGTGTAAAGTTGGGTTTAGTGAAGGGTGTAAAGTTGGGTTTAGTGAGGGGTGTAAAGTTGGGTTTGGTAAGGGGTGTAAAGTTGGGTTTAGTGAGGGGTGTAAAGTTGTGTCTAGTAAGGGGTGTAAAGTTGGGTTTAGTGAGGGGTGTAAAGTTGAGTTTAGTGAGGGGTGTAATGTTGAGTTTGGTAAGGGGTGTAAAGTTGGGTTTAGTGAGGGGTGTAAAGTTGTGTTTAGTAAGGGGTGTAAAGTTGGGTTTAGTAAGGGGTGTAAAGTTGGGTTTAGTAAGGGGTGTAAAGTTGGGTTTAGTAAGGGGTGTAAAGTTGGGTTTAGTGAGGGGTGTAAAGTTGGGTTTAGTGAGGGGTGTAAAGTTGGGTTTAGTGAGGGGTGTAAAGTTGGGTTTAGTGAGGGGTGTAAAGTTGTGTTTAGTGAGGGGTGTAAAGTTGAGTTTAGTAAGGGGTGTAAAGTTGGGTTTAGTGAGGGGTGTAAAGTTGGCTAGAAGAATGTATAAAAATAAATTACCAATACTTGTTAATTTTTTGAGAAATTGTTATTTGTCACTAAATATTTTACATTAGACGTTTTAAAAATGAATATTTTGATTTTATAGGTTTGAATGGGGCTGCTAAAGCTGTGGGAGATGCATTAGCTGACCTTTTGGGTCAAATTAAACAGACTTCTAAAGCAAAAGACAATGTAAGTAAGCTCTACATCTTCCACTTTATTCCCTACACTCTCCACTCTACACCTTCCACCTTCCACTCTACACTCTATAACAATACCCTACACCTACTTCCTAAACCCTATTTTGCAGGATGATAACGTCAATAAGATCTATTCTGCGACTGATAACCTCACCGGCAGTATTGGCGACCCCACCAAGATGGTCAAGCACGCTAAATGCCTGGCTCAGGTACGAGATAGACAATGGAGATACACGTAGAGATACACGTCGAAGCCCCGCCCCTAAACACCCGAGCCCCGCCCCTAAACACCCGAGCCCCGCCCCTAAACACCCTAGCCCCGCCCCTAAACACCCTAGCCCCGCCCCTAAACACCCTAGCCCCGCCCACAGGCCACGCAGGCCTTGGTGCTCTCCCTCAAGGACGAGGCCGAGGAGGACCAGTCCACCGAACACCAACAACGTTTAATGGCGGCAGCTAAGATGTTGGCGGACGCTACGGCGAAAATGGTGCAAGCGGCGAAAGGCTGCGCATCCAGGCCTCACGACGACTCACAGTCTGCGGCTTTAAAGGCGGCCGCTGATGCTTTGAGATCTGCTACCGCTGCCGCCGAGGGTTTGATTGAACTCACCCTTGACTTATGACCCTTGACTTAAGTCCTTTGACTTAAGTTCCTTGACTTAAGTCACTTGACTTAAGTCACTTGACTTAAGTCCTTTGACTTAAGTCCCTTGACTTAAGTTCCTTGACTTAAGTCCTTTGACTTAAGTCCCTTGACTTAAGTTCCATGACTTAATTCCCTTGACTTAAGTCACTTGACTTAAGTCCCTTGACTTAAGTCCTTTGACTTAAGTCCTTTGACTTAAGTCCTTTTACTTAAGTTCCTTGACTTAAGACCTTTGACTTAAGTCCTTTGACTTAAGTTCCATGACTTAATTCCCTTGACTTAAGTTACTTGACTTAAGTCCTTTGACTTAAGTCCCTTGACTTAAGTCCATTGACTTAAGTCCTTTGACTTAAGTCCATTGACTTAAGTCCTTTGACTTAAGACCTTTTACTTAAGTCCCTTGACTTAAGTTCCTTGACTTAAGTCCCTTGACTTAAGTTCCTTGACTTAAGTCCTTTGACTTAAGTCCTTTTACTTAAGTTCCTTGAATTAACTCCCTTGACTTAAGTTCCTTGACTTAAGTCTTTTGACTTAAGTTCCTTGACTTAAGTCCTTTGACTTAAGTCCTTTTACTTAAGTTCCTTGACTTAAGACCTTTGACTTAAGTCCTTTGACTTAAGTCCCTTGACTTAAGTTCCATGACTTAATTCCCTTGACTTAAGTTACTTGACTTAAGTCCTTTGACTTAAGTCCCTTGACTTAAGTTCCATGACTTAATTCCCTTGACTTAAGTCACTTGACTTAAGTCCCTTGACTTAAGTCCCTTGACTTAAGTCCCTTGACTTAAGTCCCTTGACTTAAGTCCTTTGACTTAAGTCCTTTGACTTAAGTCCATTGACTTAAGTCCTTTGACTTAAGACCTTTTACTTAAGTCCCTTGACTTAAGTTCCTTGACTTAAGTCCTTTGACTTAAGTCCTTTGACTTAAGTCCATTGACTTAAGTCCTTTGACTTAAGACCTTTTACTTAAGTCCCTTGACTTAAGTTCCTTGACTTAAGTCCCTTGACTTAAGTTCCTTGACTTAAGTCTTTTGACTTAAGTTACTTGACTTAAGTCCTTTGACTTAAGTCCTTTTACTTAAATTCCTTGAATTAACTCCCTTGACTTAAGTTCCTTGACTTAAGTCTTTTGACTTAAGTTCCTTGACTTAAGTCCTTTGACTTAAGTCCTTTTACTTAAGT
>OZ038312.1:35248848-35278848 GCA_964035775.1 Osedax frankpressi | reverse complement strand
TTTATTTAACACATTTAATGCATATCAATATTTACTTTCATTTCAATATTTAATAATAAAAAGTATTTCATCATCAATTTATATTTAGATAAAAAATTCAAAATTTATTTATTTTCTTAGAAATTACTTCTAAAAAAATAATTTCTATAACTTGCATTTGATTGCTAATCTTTTAGCTAATTTATGAAATAACTCCATCTCATCAACTTTATCTCACAACTCTATCTCACAACTCCATCTCACAATTCTATCTCAAAACTCCATCTCACAACTTTATCTCATCAACTTTATTTCACAACTCCATCTCACAATTCTATCTCACAACTCCATCTCACAACTTTATCTCATCAACTTTATTTCACAACTCCATCTCACAATTCTATCTCACAACTCCATCTCACAACTCTATCTCACAACACTATCTCACAACTCTATCTCACAACACTATCTCACAACACTATCTCATCAACTTTATCTCACAACTTTATCTCACAACTTTATCTCATCAACTTTATTTCATTGACTCTGACTTTTCATTAACCTCTTACACTCTTGACCTATGAACCTATGACCGTGTGACTTCTAACAGAAGGATGAGTCATCAACACACGACATCGACGAGGCAATGCGTCGTGTCTACCAACTCGAGAACGACCTCAGGGAACACGGTAAAGGTCGTCCCAATAGACCGGTCAGCATGTTCCAGGAACCGAAACCGGTTTTACTCGGAGCTTTGGCAAAGAAAGTTGGGGCAGCTATGGCCCAACTCCTCACCGCCGCATCTCAGGTATTAACCCCACCCTGACCCCACCCTGACCCCACCCTGACCCCACCCGAATAACTCCACAATAGCCCAGCCCCGTGAGCACCACCTTTAACCCTCGACCCCTTATAACACCACCATTAACCCTCGACCCCTTACGACACTATAGAATGAGCAGAAGTACACCGGTCAGTCTGCCCGAGACACTGCGATGTCGTTGGAGGCATTGTCCTGCGGGGTACAACAGCTAACGGATCGCAACAGGGGGGACCCCATGGTCGACAACACCGCCGACGTCATGGAGAAATCCTCTAGACTCCTGGAAGAAGCAAAGAGAGCCGTTACCAATCCGGCCGCAGATACTCAGGACAGACTAGCTCAGGTAGAGAGTTGTGGGCGGAGCTAGGGGAGGGGATAGGGGAGGGGCTAGGGGCGGGGCTAGGGAGGGGGCTAGGGGAGGGGCTAGGGAAGGGACTAGGAAAGGGGCTAGGGAAGGGGCTAGGGGAGGGGGCTAGGGAGGGGGCTAGGGAAGGGGCTAGGGAGGGGGCTAGGGAAGGGGCTAGGGAAGGGACTAGGGAAGGGGCTAGGGAAGGGGCTAGGGGCGGGGCTAGGGAGGGGGCTAGGGAGGGGGCTAGGGAAGGGGCTAGGGAAGGGGCTAGGGAAGGGGCTAGGGAAGGGGCTAGGGAAGGGCTAGGGAAGGGGCGGGGCTAGGGAAGGGCTAGTGAAGGGGCTAGAGGTGGTGAGGCCACATGATAGATCTATAGAGTAAATATTTATATAATATGAATAATATATTCTATATATACTATATATAGTATGTATTATATATACTATATATACACTATATACTATATACACACTATATAGTATATATAGAATATATTTCCTCTAAGTTTATTAGTTTATTATGGGTGATAGTAAAATTGTCACCTTTGACCTCAGCTAATTGTTGATTTATTCACTAGGTAGCTAAAGCTGTTTCGATTGCTTTGAATAAATGTGTGAACTGTCTTCCCGGATTGTCAGATGTCGACTATGCGTCTAAACGTGTCATGCAAGAGAGTGACCGCTACAATGATATACCAGTTAGTGACCGCTACAATGATATACCAGTTAGTGACCGCTACAATGATATACCAGTAAGTATTCGGTGTAATCTCATTGTCTACTTTTGTTAATACAGTTTATAAATTGCATTGGTGACAAAATTTATTATTTTATTATTAATTTTCGTGATTATTAATTATTAATCGCAATAATTAATTTTTGCTTTCATTATTTTAATTTATGTGTCATTTGGAACAATTGTTAATCATTGATGTAAAAACCGTTTATGAATTAGTATTTTATCTATATGAGATGGTTTAGAACAATGAATAAAGTTACATCATACCTACTGAAGAATGTTTATAGATCCACTCCACAATCATCCCCCATCACCCTCATCACCCCTATTGCCCCATCACCCAATCACCCCTATTGCCCCATCATCCCATCACCCCTATTGCCTAATGACCCCCATCCCCCCTATTGCCCCATCACCTCCATCACCCCTATTGCCCCATCACCCCATCACCCCTATTGCCCCATCACCCCCATCACCCCTATTTCCTCATCACCCACATTACCTCATCACCCCCATCACCCCCATCACCCCCATCACCCACATCACCCCCATCACCCACATCACCCCCATCACCCCTATTTCCCCATCACCCACATTACCTCATCACCCCCATCACCCCTATTACCTCATCACCCCCATCACCCCTATTTCCCCAATAATCCATTAACCCTTATCTCCCAGTACAAGAAGGGAAATTTCCCGGATGCGCAGAAACAACTAAACGAAAGTGCTCAGGCATTACACACAGCAGCGTCAGATGTAGTGACAGCAGCAGGGGGTCAGAATAGTGGTCAATCTGGAGGTCAATCTGGCGGTCAGATGACCGGTCAACCAGACGGCCTTGCGGCCGCTTCCAGGCACTATGCAGATACCTATGGTCAATTTGTCGACGACGGAGTCACAATGATCGAGAGCACAAATGATCAACAGGTAATGTCTAGTTATCTTGTCATAATTGTCACCATATCACTTGACCCCTACTACTGTAAGGTACTTCAATTTACTTTATTCATCTTTCACTTTCTCTAACTGCTTCATTCCCTCACTCCTTTACTCCTTCTATACCCCATTCCCTCACTCCCTCACTCCCTCTAACTCCCTATACCTCCCTCACTACCTCTAACTCCCTATACCTCCCTCACTACCTCTAACTCCCTATACCTCCCTCACTCCCTCACTACCTCTAACTCCCTATACCTTCCTCACTCCCTCTAACTCCCTTTACCTCCCTCACTCCCTCACTCCCTCTAACTCCCTATACCTCCCTCACTCCCTCTAACTCCCTATACCTCCCTCACTCCCTCTAACTCCCTATACCTCCCTCACTCCCTCACTCCCTCTAACTCCCTATACCTCCCTCACTACCTCTAACTCCCTATACCTCCCTCACTCCCTCACACCCTCTAACTCCCTATACCTCCCTCACTCCCTCTAACTCCCTATACCTCCTTCACTCCCTCCAACTCCCCCTCCTCCGACCCATCAGATCCGGTCAGACGTCACCCATTCTCTGAAGACTGTCTCGAACACATCCTCCAAACTGCTGTTGACCACTCGGTCACTGTTGGCAGATCCTCAGACTCCAAACATCAAGAATCTGTTAACTCAAGCTGCACGCAATGTCAGCGAATCCATCAACAACTTGATCACAATATGCACGATATCCAGCCCGGGTCAGAAAGAGTGCGATAATGCCTTGAGGCAGATGCAGGTTAGCTAGTGACAGATGTAGGTCAACTAGTGACAGATGTAGGTCAACTAGTGACAGATGTAGGTCAACTAGTGACAAATGTAGGTCAAATAGTGACAGGTGTAGGTCACATATTGACAGATGTGGGTCAATTATTGACATATATAGATACATCAATGACATATATAGGTCAACCAGTGACAGATGCTGGCCTTGAGACAGAAGCTAAATATTAACATTATTTTGATATTATATTTTATTTTTTTAGAAATACTAATTATTGTCCATAGAAAAGCTATGTTCGATATTTCATTGTTAATAATTACCTTTTTTCTGAGTAATCACTGAAATGTACTCAGAAATAGTGTTTTGAAAATTTGTGTTCAATACAATGAATATAATTATTGAAATATTTCTATTAATTTAACAATGGTAACTAATTGATATAATAGATATTTATGATGTGAACGTTTTATTTTTTTATTTTTAATATATAAATATATTATAAATATATAAATATAACATCGGTTTTAATATCTTTTTAGATATTTTATCTAATAAATGAAACTTATTTTTATCAAATATTTATTCTTTTGTTCAGATGATGAGACCTTTATTGGAAAATGTCAACGAACCTCTTTTAAATAATTCTTATTTCGAATGTTTGGACAATGTTGTAAATCAGTCCAGGGTTTGTAATTAATGATTAATACTAAATTGTATTTAAAATGTAATAAAATTTGCTTCTGTTCATTCTTCTTTATCATTGAATCAAAACTTAGCATTTTCTTATAATTCAATTTCCGTATTTTCTTTAAATTACCTAAAACTTGTAGTTATTGGCTGATGCTATGACTGGAATCAGTGGAGCCGCCAAATATGGTGACTTAGATGAATTCTGCGACGATGTGAAACAATTTGCTGATTCGGTTTGCAATCTAATGGAGAACTCTGCCCACGTTGGTTTCAATAATATTGCGCTCTGCAATTTCTGCTTTCTTTGTAATTAAATCGATTTTTAATGATATTCAATATTTAGGTCGGCGAATTTTTTAGCATTTTTATAATTCTGAAATTTATACTTTCAGTCGGCGTATTTGGTTGGAATTTCTGATCCAGCCTCGGAACTCGGTCGTACTGGATTAATCGACGAAAGAGATTTCCTCGCTGCCCATGAAGCCATTCAGACGTCTTGCGAACACTTGGAGAATCCTTCATCTTCTCACAACCAGGTACTATTAAGATTATACTAGACCTAAACACTAGTCAAGTGCCTATTTAAAATGAATTTGTTGTAAAAATAACAACTGCTAAAACTAAAACCAACATTGACTAAAATATTTAACCCTCATTTGTTAAATATGCAAACAAATAACTTTAATATTTTGCTTTTTTTCAGAATTATCGTAATATGGTTAGAATTGTTGTGTGTTTCATTTGTACACATATGATTATCATGTTTACTTTGGTTTCTCTGTACATAGAAATACACACACACATACACACACACACACACGCACACACACACACATACATACACACATATACACACGCACACACACATACATACACACATATACACACACATACACACACACATACAAACATACATACACATACACACGCAAGCATATAAATACGCGTATACATAAACAGATGCACACTCATACATATGTACATAAACACACACAAACACATCCATACACACACACACACACAACATACATCTATATACATACACACACAAACCCAGATACACCAAATCATTGCTTTTTATACATTCTGTGACTATCTGTAGTTTCAATATTATGTTTATTAAATGCTTTCCTATTTTGAGCTCACCGTACGTTTACATTTCATTTCTATGATTTTAGGTTGGAGACGCCAGCCGCGATTTGCGAACTTTAACCCCTGACCTCGATATCTAGGTGTTGATGGCGGCATCGACTATTGCCCAGCACACCTCGACGCTGTGTAACATTTGTCGTAACGCTTCAGCGACCACGAATAACCCAGTAGCCAAACGACACTTTGTTCAGTCCGCTAAGGGAGTTGCCAACTGTACTGCAAGTCTTGTCAAATCTATTAAGGTTCTCTTCCAAACTCGTTATTTTCATGGCCAACCAAATTTGTATTTATATTTGAAATGAAAAACATAAACAAATTTAGATTATATTTATAAGTGAAATACAAAAAAAATCTTTATTAAAAATGAAATCTTTATTAACAATGAAATCTTTATTAACAATGAAATCTTTATTAACAATGAAATCTTTGGTAACAATGAAATCTTTATTAACAATGAAATCTTTATTAACAATGAAATCTTTATTAACAATGAAATCTTTATTAACAATGACATCTTTATTAACAATGAAATCTTTATTAACAATGACATCTTTGTTAACAATGAAATCTTTATTAACAATGAAATCTTTATTAACAATGAAATCTTTATTAACAATGAAATCTTTATTAACAATGAAATGCTGCATGTTAGATGTTGAACAGCGCTCTGACGCAAGAAAATCGACAAGCTTGTGCAATTGCGTCAAAACCTCTTTTGACTGCGGTCAGTGAACTTACCACTTTTGCCAGATCACCGGAGTTCCTCAGCGTTCCAGCCAAGATATCTTTAAAGGTCAGAGTTCGAAAGCGTTCTTCATCCTCGTACAACACTTCCTCTCCCACGCCTCGCCTCTTTTTCTACCGTAACCCCCGCCCGTCCCCCCCCCGTCACAAACCCCACTCCATCCCCGCAGGCCCAAGACACCCAGGAAGTGATTACGGGCGGAGCTCGCAGCGTTTTGAACGGAGCCTGCGACATGATTCGCGCCGCCAAGCAATTGGCGTTGAACGCCGACGACGAGGCCACCTATCGGCAGTACAGCGAACGCTCTCACCAGGTGTCCGAGGGTATTAAACGCCTCGTGCAGGCCATACGTCGAAACGCGCTCGGACAATCCGAATGCGTGAAAGGCATCGAATCGTTGCAACGTTGCCTCAAACAGCTCGACAATGCTTCGCTGGCTGCTACCGGTAGGTCTTAGTCCCGGTCCGTAGAACCCCATCTGTAGAACCCACGCCATAAAACCCCGTCGTCGTCTACGCGGTTTCTCCGAGGAGAGAACGCGAACCCCACCCCGTAACCCCATCTTTAAACTCTTGCCCTATCCCCGTAACCCCATCTTTAAGCTCTTGCCCTATCCCCGTAACCCCATCTTTAAGCTCTTGCCCTATCCCCATAACCCCATCTTTAAACTTAACCCTAATAACCCCCACTCATACAGGTCAGTCTCTACAGTCCTCCTCCTCATCTGGTCAGTTGGCCCAACTTCAAGAGAGTTGTCAGGATACTGCAAAACAAACACTCGCTGAATTGCAACCTCTACAAAACTCAGCTAAATTCGAAACTGAAAAGCTTGGCCATTACGTAAGTGGTGTTATTACTCTGAGCTAATATTCAGTTATCTCTATGATGCAATTATATGATGCAATTATAGGATGCAATCATCGATGTAAAAAGATGCGATTGATTTGTAGCACCTTACCGTTTTTATAATAAATATGATGCAATACCACGTTGCGTCATAGGTGACATCATTCTGCGGGTACTACGCGCCACTGACCAACTCCATCATCGACTGCGCTGCGAAGACCACGAGCTACAAGGATCAGATGTCGCTATTGGATCAGACTAAAACATCTGTAGAGGCTGCATTGCAGTTACTGTACTGTTCTAAAGACGCTTGCGGTTAGTGTACGCGAGCTTTGTACGCGGGCTATGTACGCGTGCGGTTAGTGTACGCGAGCTATGTACGCGTGAGGTTAGTGTACGCGAGCTATGTACGCGGGCTATGTACGCGTGCGGTTAGTGTACGCGAGCTATGTACGTACCTCGTCCTGCCTCTAATCTCCAATTATTTGCTATTCCGATGAACCCTACTTCGACCCAATGCCTCCCGTCACCTCTTCCCCTATCTCTTCAAACCCCACACCACCCACTCGACCCTACGCTACAACTCCCGCCTGCGCTTGCAGCCAACGTGAAGACCCAACAACTAGAAGATAACATAGACGAAGCCTCTCTCGATGTCGTTGAAACCCTAAACGACCTCATCAGTACCCTGGACGGAGCTGCCAGTGCCGCTGGCTTTGTTAACTCATTGCTCGAGAACATCTCGGAGAGTATTACCAAGGTTCTAGGTGCACGCGTACCTAATATATTCGGTACATGCGTACCTTAGGTTCTGGACGAGTGTGTACCTAAAATTCCGAGTGCACGCGTACCTAAAATTCTATCATTTATATAAAATTTCACTTTAATTAAATTTCGCAGTTACACAATTATCTCATCTTCCAAGTGAATGTTAACAATTAAATATCACAATACAAATTACAATACAACTTCACATAAACAGACTGAAGCAAAGCCCAATATACAAGACAATAACTCCTATGTTGATTATCAGACCAGCATGGTAGAATTAGCAAAGAAGATTGCCTATCTGTCGCAGGAAATGGTTATTGGGGAGGGTGAATTTATTAGAAACACTGCAAAAATTTGAAATACTTTACAAAATTGTGACATTATTTGATTTGTGGTATAAATAAAATGAATACGATATCTTCGTAATGGCTAAATAAAGGAAAACCTCATAAATCCGCACTTAGAAAGTAAATGTCCTCGATGTGTTCTCCTATCCTTGTTCTTTGTATTCAATGTTTCTAACAATGCGTTCCCGGGGTCGCGTAGATGTCGAAGAGCGTCAATAACACCCAAGATTTGGGTCGTTTAAGCGGCGAACTCACAAAGACTTATTCTGCCCTGGCGGACAATACGCCCGGCGCGATTTTCACGACGACCAGCATAGATGTAGGCCAACGCATCCGGGCCAGTGTACAGCAACTGGGCAGCGCCTGCGCAGACCTCATCAAGGACGCCGGACATTTGCAAGGTAGGGCATGGCAACGAGTCATTTGGCCGCTACTGTCATTTACATGCAAACCTATTTACAACTTATACGCCGTCCGTATAAATGAGATGTTCTTTCGGTCGGATGCACTAAACATGCAAATACAACGTGTAACGCGTTCACTCAAGCGTGACTCGATTGAAAGTAGATTGAAATTCGCAATTTCACGCATCAGTGATTATTAATATCTAAACGTATTGCGATTATATTTCAATTTAAATTAATATTATTTTAATTTCATATTTTCCTAAATATTTATCGTAATAATTAATCGTCGTAATTTCTCGAAATCTTCAAATCTTGAATTAATATTTGACTCCGGTTTCCTTAGAAAAAAATCATGACGGTAAGCCCGGACTGCACAGAAACCTTAACCTCTAACCCCTAATCACTTCCATACTCACTTTAACACGTTCCAATGCACCCCGTCTAATCCACGTCCTCGCTAACGATTTTACTTAATCCGACCTTCACAATAACTAAATTAAACACTCGATAACAACAAATAACAAATGAAAAGCAGTGAATACGATTTCTTTGGAAATCATATTTAAAATTCTAACATGAATGAACTCGATCACGAAAAGAGTCTCACTCATAATTCTCTAAGGCATACAGCAAATATCTTAATCTTAATCCTAATCTTAATCTTAATCTGAAACCACTTTCTTTCGCAGACTTATATTTTAATAATGAATATGCTGTATGCTTTGAGAACGAACAAATAACCTATATGCAATATAACCTAATCTTTACCAAACTTTAACCCCATCACTACACCCTTACTATACCCCCACTACACCCTTACTATACCCCCACTACATCCTCACTACACTCTCACTACACCCTCACTACACCCTCACTACACCCTCACTACACCCTCACTACACCCTCACTACACCCTCACTATACCCTCACTACACCCTCACTACACCCTCACTACACCCTTACTACACCCTCATTACACCCTCACTACACCCTCACTACACCTTCACTACACCTTCATTACACCCTCACTACACACTCACTATACCCTCACTACACCCTCACTACACCCTTACTATACCCTCACTACACCCTCACTACACCCTCACTATACCCTCACTACACCCTCACTATATCCTACTACACCCTCACTACACCCTCACTACACCCTCACTACACCATCACTACACCCTCACTATACCCCACTACACCCTCACTACACACTCACTACACCCTACTGACCAAACCCTCCTTCATCCATATAACAACCCTTAACCACGCCGCATCCCACAGCATCAAAACCCCACCCCATTACGTCACCCAACACCCACTAAGTAGCCCCCACCCCATTACGTCACCCAACACCCACTAAGTAGCCTCCACCCCATTACGTCACCTAACACCCACTAAGTAGCCCCCACCCCATTACGTCACCCAGCACCCGCTAAGTAGCCCCCACCCCATTACGTCACCCAACACCCACTAAGTAGCCCCCACCCCATTACGTCACCCAACACCCACTAAGTAGCCCCCACCCCATTACGTCACCTAACACCCACTAAGTAGCCCCCACCCCATTACGTCACCTAACACCCACTAAGTAGCCCCCACCCCATTACGTCACCCAACACCCACTAAGTAGCCCCCACTCCGCCTCCAGCGCACCCTAGCGACTCGTACGCCCAGTCGGATCTCTGCGAACACTCCCGTAAAGTAAACGAACGAGTGTCTTCCCTATTGGCCGGACTTCAAGCGGGCAGCGTGGGCACTCAAGCGTGCATTAATGCCGTTGCAACGGTCAGCGGTATCGTCGGTGACCTCGACACCACTATCATGTTCGCCACGGCCGCTACGTTGAACGCCGACGAAAACGACTCTTTCGGCGACCACAGGTCAGCGACGGGTCAGCGACTGGTCAGCGACTGGTCATCGACTGGTCAGCGACTGGTCAGCGACGGGTCGGCGAGCCCCTTCCCCGTGGCCCCTTCCCCGTGGCCCGTCTCCACGCCCCGCCGTATACCTCCCCCCCATCCCACGACTCCAACCTAACACCAACTCGTGTTGCAGGGAGAGTATATTGAAGACAGCCAAAGCTCTTGTCGAAGATACCAAAGTGTTGGTAGCTGGAGCTGCCTCCTCCCAACAACAACTCGCCAGTGCAGCCAACAACGCCGTCGTCACCATTACGCAACTTGCGGATTGTGTTAAGTTTGGAGCGTCCAGTCTCGGCTCCAACCAACCAGACGCCCAGGTCCTGCTCCCATTTTCTAACCGGTCCCCCCGACTCCTTTATCAAACTCTATGACTAGTAACTCCACCTAAACACCGTTAACCTTAACGCTATTAAACCCCATATTCTCTAACTCCGCCCCCGTAGGTCCTTCTGATTAACGCCGTCAAGGACGTTGCTACGGCTTTACAAGAATTGATTGTAAGTACAAAGAATGCCAGCGGAAAAAGTTCCCAAGACTCTTCAATGGCTAATCTTAAGGACTCTGCAAAGGTGGTTTACTAGTCGGACCCAGAGAGAGGGGCTGGACAGACGACGACGACACATAGCGAAAGGGGGAAGGGAGGGAGGAGGGAGGGGAGGGGGAGGGAGGGGAGGGAGAGCAGGGAGAGGGGGAGGGGAGGGGGAGAGGGAGAGGGAGAGGGAGAGGGAGGGGGATAGTGGGAGAGAAGACGGAGATAGGGAGAGAGTGAGAGGGAGGGGGAAGGAGAGGGCGAAGGAGAGGGGGAGTGGGAGGGGGAGGGAGAGGGAGGGGGAGTGAAGGAGAGGGGGAGGGAGAGGGAAAAGGAGAGTGAGAGGAAGGAGAGAGAGGAGGAGGTTGAGAGGGATAGTGGGAGGGAGAGTGGGAGAGAAGACGGAGATAGGGAGAGAGGAGAGATGTGCATGTATAAATTAATTACGCGAAAACCATTTTAAGAGTTGTTCATTTTTTTCGTTAGTTTGCTATTTTCACTTCAATATGAATTCCGCAGCTCCAGCATGTTTGTTTACGTCTAACCCGTGACATGCACATCTCTTCTTTTATAACTTCATCGTAGATGTCGTCGTCGTCGTCTTATTTTTTAGATTTGCGTACAATTATGCAAATTACGTAATGAGTAGTCAGTCGGAAATTGATTTATTTATTTATTTATTTATTTATTTATCGCTAATAAAACATAAAAATCACTTTTCTCTTGGTTCTTTTTGAACTCCGCGCGAAAGGTTAGAGGTTAAGATATATGCAGCCAGCGTCCATTGCGTTACCGCGGCAACTGTTTTTACACAGACTATGGTTACCAACGTGACCTCACTGCTTAAAACCGTGAAATCAGTCGATGACGAAGCTACGCGCGGATCCAGGGCTTTAGAGTCCAGTATCCAGGCAAATAACCAGTGCATTAAGGTAAGTCACCTCATTAATCCACTTACATCGTCCTTATCTTTGAAAGTGAACAATCGTAAACAAATTATTTCGAGGTTTATATCGAAGCTATTTATAGAACATGTCATAAATATCATGCAATCAGAAAACTGTTAACTGCCAAATACTACCGCTAATATCACTGACCGCTGAACCCTAGACGTACCTTTCCACGGCCTACATTGAACTCAAGGTGACCCCGGAGTCTCTGATTCGCTTGACCAAACCGCTGACAACAGCAACCAGTAAAGCCGTTTTGGCCGGAAACTCTGGCAAACAACAAGATGCCATCACCGCAGCCAATGCTGGACGTAAAGCTATTTCTGACCTACTTCCCGCCTGTAAGGTCAGTAGTGTAGATTACATACGACCTTCCGATACGAACCTCGACACTATATGACCCCCATTAAACTCTTCCTAAGCCTGCCAACGCAATCCACTCCTGGGTATAAGAAATGGCCACTCTGTGAACTTTTGACCTATATGTCACCCTTAAGTCACGAACTCAAATATGATTTATTGTCTCTCGCAGTCCGTAGCTTATAGCGCCGATTGCACCGCTACGAAAGAGAAGATGATGTCGGCAGGTCGCTTCACCACCGAGGCGTACCAAGATCTCTTGGAACATGTGAACCTCATCATTCAGCGACCTCTGACCCCTAAACACAAACTCGTCATTCTCAGCCAACAGGTTGCGCAAGGCGTCACGAAAATTGTTCAAGCCGCGGAAACCATTAAAGGTTTACAGCCTTCCTCGTGTATTCCATAACCAAGCTGCAAATCGCGTATTCAATAGCCAAGCTGCATTCGTGTATTCAATATCCAAGCTGCATATCGTGTATTCAATAGCCAAGCTACATATCGTGTATTCAATAGCCAAGCTGCATTCGTGTATTCAATAGCCAAGCTGCGTATAGTATATTCAATAGCCAAGCTGCATATAGTGTATTTAATAGCCAAGCTGCATATAGTGTATTCAATAGCCAAGCTGCATATCGTGTATTCAATAGCCAAGCTGCATATCGTGTATTCAATAGCCAAGCTGCGTATAGTGTATTCAATAGCCAAGCTGCATATCGTGTATTCAATAGCCAAGCTGCATATCGTGTATTCAATAGCCAAGCTGCATATCGTGTATTCAATAGCCATATTTCACTCACTAACTCTAGGATTTCAATACATTGCATCCTAATGCTTTAAAGTCTATTTCATTACATAACGTGTAAGTATATTTCACATTCTCATCTCTCGAAACACTTCTGCAATATCCTTGCCACCACTAATTGCTTACAAATTGTCATAATAGCTTTGCAGCCGAAAAGTTAGTAAGTCGATGTTGTTTTGTCCTCCTTTTGATGTACTTTTGGTTACTTCCTTGTGTTACGGTATTATTTCATAACTTCAACTTTTTATCGTAACAAAAATATTGATCTCGACATCAATTTATTAATTTGCACACATCAAATGTTTACTTATTATTTGTAAATATGAAATAAGGTATTATCGGTATCAATATTGTGTTTATGATTTTATATTCATTTTATTGTTGGTTGTAATTGATCCTAATAGCTGTAAAATTCTGATTCATTTTCAATTCTCAAAATTATTATGTAACTACATAATATATTTATTAAAACGTTTAAATAATAATTGTGTAATTTTTCTTTTTAGTTGTTATGCGTTGATTTTAATATTTACAATATTATTATTGGTTTAAGTGAGTCTATAATTGAAGTTGTCTCTTGTGAATCTAGTCGAGGGGTTGTTTCGTTCTTTCCGGATAACATCCGATGAACGGTAAATTTTAACTCGATTTGCCCATGAGTCTAAATGCCATCGCAATTTATTAGGAACCGATTGGGTGGATCCCGAAGACCCAGCTGTGGTCGCTGAAGCGGAACTACTAGGAGCTGCTGCAAAGATTGAATCTGCGGCGAGGAAGTTAGAAAGTCTGAAGGCACGTCCCAAACACTCCAAGGTTATTAAGCTTATTGTTATTGCTTCTTGTTATTGCTTCTTGTTATTGCTATAGGCTTCTTACTAGATTTACTGAAATCATATTTCAATTTGTTTGGTATTTACCAAATTGTTTTTGACAAAAAACTATTATTAATTATATCATAATACTATTGTTATTACATATATATATATATATATATATATATATATATATATATTTATATATATATATACATATTATTCAATTTAATGTATTATTTATTGTACTCACATATTTTGTATTTATCTATTACCTTTATATTCACGTCATATGAATGTCCTACACTACCAGATATGTTTAATATATTTGGTGAGTATTTCAATATCACCTTATATTGCACATATCATGTAGCGTAGTGATTCCGCACACAACCTCTAGCTGAAATGGGCTGCGTAGTGATATACCCTTTGACCTCGACTGATCTGCTGACCGATGCGACGTCGATATGTTTATTAATTATCGAGAGTAAATAACAAAAGAAATAAACCTCATTTCAAACTATTATACAGCTTTCCGTTAATAAATCCAATTTTCCTTTTCCAAGATGGCCGACGATTCGTTGACTTTCGATGATCAAATCCTCGAAGCTGCGAAATCGATTACTTCTGCAACTGCAGCTTTGGTGAAAGCCGCACATTTGGCTCAGAAAGAACTTGTCTCTCAAGGCAGAGTTAGTATTAGTGCCAAGTTTCTAACACATATCTTAGCCTACATTAACGAATGGAATTTTTCTTGTAAATTATAATTTTATTTTACATTTTTTTTTACATTTTCTGAGAAAATATATTTTAAAGATATTTACAATTTTTATTAATGAAATAAACTAAAAAATAATCTGTATCATCTGCTTTCATGAAAATGCAATGCGATGATTGCAAATGGAGGTTAAAAATTAATATTTCGACGATCAATTAACGCGATTAACTTCACAATTCGTTGGCAGATGTCTTCGATGACCGCCACCGATCTCGAGGATTGTAGCCAGTGGTCTGAAGGACTGGTCAGCGCGGCACACTTGGTAGTGGCCGCTACGCATTCTCTATGCGACGCTGCAAACCTCATGGTTCAGGGCATTGGCAACGAGGAGAAACTCATCAGCGCCGCGAAACAGGTCTCGTCGGCCGTAGGGAATCGTAGAGAATCGTAGAGAGGGTGTGGCTAGTCGACGACGGTAGGAGGAGCCTACCTCTACACGGTGAACGGTGTTTGCGTCGAGTTTCTAGATTCCAATACTTTCCGTTGCATTGTAGATTGCCAGTTCTACTGCTCATTTACTGGTGGCTTGCAGAGTCAAGGCGGATATGCACTCCGTTGCTATGCAAAATCTCCAAGTTAGTGTGAATACGTTTATTAAAACTCACTTCTACTTTACTCCTACTCGAGTCGAGTAATTACTTTACTTTATAACATTGGCCATACATCATTTGTTTTATTTATTTGTTATTTAAATTTACAATTTTCGATGAAACACGTCAATGTTAAATAATCTGAAATACTCGAAAGTTTATTGATTTCTTTCAATGAATACTAAATTGTTTACTAGATTATAATTTTTGACATCTTTAATTTAGAAAATTGCATAATATTTATTAGAAAAGAACAAAACATCAAAACATCATCTAATTTTAAATAATAAATAATTTTAATCATTTAATCGTGATATTTTATATTTTATATTATTAATTTTCTATCAACTTATCATAATAGTCTTTCATAATTCCCTCGTACATTAAAATTGACTTTAAACTTCAAAAGATCGCCGGAAATGCAGTTAAAAGAGCAACGGATAGTCTTGTGAAGGCAGCTCAGACAATGAACAATACTTGGATCACTGATGATACAGACTTTAGTGTTGATTTACGCATGGTCGGAGGTCAGTATTAAATCTATCTTTATCTACATATCTTTATCTACATATCTTTATCTAGATATCTTTATCTACATATCTTTAGCTAGATATCTTTATCTATATATCTTTATCTAGATATCTTTATCTATATATCTTTATCTAGATATCTTTATCTAGAAGTATTTATCTAAAGATGTTTAAGATCTATTTGTTTAAATATTGATGTAAAATTATTTTAATTCATCAGACTAAATAAATTAATTTCTAAATATAAATTGTAGGACTGGCTGAGATCATCAAAGCAAAAGAAGCAATTCTAATTAAAGAACGTGAATTGGAAAGTGCGAGAAGGAAATTAGAAACCATCAGAAGAGCTAAATATAAAGGTTTATGTGATTTTTTCATTATTATTTTACATAATTTTATTATCTAAAATCAATATAATATAAATAAATATTATTTATTTATAAGAATACGAGAAATATATTTTAAAGATGTATTTATTATTTAAATTATATTCAATAATATTATTTAATATTAAATTGATTATTAGGTAACCAAAGTGAAGAGGATGATGATGATGGCTCAGCATTTTAAAATACAAAAACCGAAATTTTAATTGGTGCTAATTAAATAAAATAATATCGCTAATGTTTTGTTACTTTTTATTATATAATTGAATATTATTATGCAACCTTATATTTATTATCAAATTGTATTTATGTATATTTACTTATTTCGTATTTTACACTTTAATAGCTCTTTCAAATTAATTTTATACGGCGCTTATCGAGTCTAGTTACTACGCCAACTTACGTAAGTTACTTCTAAGTACAATTCTGTTGAATTACAAATAAAAATAAATAAGATAACGTTTTTTTTTATATTTATATGCAAGAAAATTTAACTAAATAATGCCAGCACATCTCAAGTACCTTGGGAATAAATTCGGGTCCACTGAATAAAGGGCTGTCACATGACCTCCGGTAATGGGCGTGGTCGCAGCTACGATGATTGACATCCGCGTTTACACGATGTTTGCAATGGTTTGAGGTGAAGAGATTACTTAGGTAATACTAGAAAAAGGAATGTGTACGTGTCTATTAATGCTCCTTTGTCATCATCATGCTGAAGAATTCTGTGCAAATCAAAAGTTGAATTATTAGCGAGCAATAACGGAAAATAAAATCAACATAAATGTAAATTCTATTAAAAATGCATAATCTACGGATTTGAAAGGATTACAATTTCGGCAGACTTGATTTTGAAATCTATTTCATAAATTAATATAAAATTCAATTACGTTACGTTCAGTCTAAGACTTTCGGATTACGAGAGTATTACGTAATATCGGTTACCTTCGTAATCAATTTGTCCATCTCCGTCTATATCGGCGCTGCTGATCATCTCAGAAATTTCAGTATCCGACATAACTTCTCCCAAGTTGTGCATCACCTGAATATGGGATGTAACGTCAGTAACATAACGATGACGCATTACGATTTCAATGTTTACAGGCATATGTACGAGATCTCCGAAGTATTCAACGGCAGATATAATAGAGTACACAATAGACTTGTTAATAACTTACGCCTGCGTTATATCCGGTGTTTTATTGTCGCTGAATTTATATTAGAGCGAATTCACGATTTCTAGTGAAACTAGGAATTCGAATAAATGAATTAGGAAAACTAGGAATTCGGTTATTTAAATCCAGGTATTTCCAATTGGTGATTTCATACTCATTATGCAATAAATGAATTAAACGGGCAATGGAAACGCACTGATTTAATGTACACGTCAGTACAATTTCACATAACATTTGTTTAATCAACTATTCCGGAGTGCCTGGATTAAAACCATTACTAGGCAAATATGTACGCCCAGGCACTGCGTACGTATTCGCGTACGTCGGGACGGTGTTCCGGGTCCACGGAATACAGGTGGCCTGTTTAACTATCTCGGCGTCGACGGCAAAATAGAAATTACAGAGTATGATTTATAGCGGAGGTATTAAATCATTACGAAATCGTGGAGGGTGCGAAAGTTCGTAGCGGTGTGCGCGCGCGAGTGCGCGCGCGAGTGTGCGAGTGAGTGATAATGTATAACACAGGTGAGGTATGCGTACCGGCGTTTGCCGGTTGGTGTGCGAATATGTTAGATAATATCACCTTCACATTATACAAGCATAACTTTATTTTCATCGAGGCATCGCTTGGCGCATAACTGTTCTTGTTAATTAATAGTTATTCTGCTTTAGGTAAATGTGATGGTTACTAATCGTGATGGTTATCTGAACGCTTGGAATTCACTAGATATATAATATATATGATATTTGCTATTTATAAATCATGTATACACAATTATCTGATTTTCATGTGAAAATTGTTCAGAAAAAAGATCGAAATAAATTATAAATATATATATATCCATATATATACATATATATATATATATATATATATATATATATATATACATATATATATATATATATATATATATATATATATATATATGAATAAATTTATATTTATAGTATATTATACCATCCAATTTCGAATATGTACGTGATAATTACAAATAATAAAAAGACAATGAAATGTGTAGGAATATACAAATGAAATATTTATACATACACATATATAACTTATATTAAACAGATTGCATAAAAGACACCGAAATACTCTTTCACTCACAACATTCCCTAGAATCGCATACCACACGTTTACCCACATTCTCATCCACATTCTCACCTACATTCTCATCCACATTCCCATCCACATTCTCATCCACATTCTTACCCACATACTCACCCACATACTCACCCACATTCTCACCCACATACTCACCCACATACTCACCCACATACTCACCCACATACTCACCAACATACTCACCCACATACTCACCAACATACTCACCCACATACTCACCAACATACTCACCCACATACTCACCAACATACTCACCAACATACTCACCCACATACTCACCAACAGACTCACCCACATACTCACCCACATACTCACCCACATACTCACCCACATACTCACCCACATACTCACCAACATACTCACCCAAATACTCACCCACATACTCACCAACATACTCACCCACATACTCACCCACATACTCACCCACATACTCACCAACATACTCACCAACATACTCACCAACATACTCACCAACATACTCACCCACATACTCACCCACATACTCACCCACATACTCACCCACATACTCACCCACATACTCACCAACATACTCACCAACATACTCACCCACATACTCACCAACATACTCACCCACATACTCACCAACATACTCACCAACATAATCACCCACATACTCACTCACATACTCACCCACATACTCACTCACATACTCACCCACATTCTCACCCACATACTCACTCACATACTCACCCACATACTCACCCACATACTCACCAACATACTCACCCACATACTCACCCACATACTCACCCACATACTCACCAACATACTCACCCACATACTCACCAACATACTCACCCACATACTCACCAACATACTCACCCACATACTCACCCACATACTCATCCACATTCTCACCCACATTCTTACCCACATACTCACCCACATACTCACCAACATACTCACCAACATAATCACCCACATACTCACCAACATACTCACCAACATACTCACCCACATACTCACCCACATTCTCACCCACATACTCACCCACATACTCACCAACATACTCACCCACATACTCACCAACATACTCACCAACATAATCACCCACATACTCACCAACATACTCACCAACAGACTCACCCACATACTCACCCACATACTCACCAACATACTCACCCACATACTCACCAACATACTCACCCACATACTCACCAACATACTCACCCACATACTCACCAACATACTCACCAACATACTCACCGTACATCTACTAGAAGGAATTAACGACTTCAAATGTTTTTGTTAATGAACCTATTCATTTTCATCTCCGTATGCAATTTATTGATTCGTATACATATATATATATATATATATATATATATATATATATATGTATATGTATATATATATATATGTATTTATATATATATATATAAATGTATATATATATGTGTATATATATATATATATATATATATATGTATATATATATGTATATATATATATATATATATATATATATATATATATCGGCAAGGATCGAAAATATGATGTCCGGCGGACATTATATGTCCATATTTCGTAATCTATGATTAAGGTGTTAATAGATAATGATTGGACATATTTAGTGTAGACGGAGATAACCAATTGGTAATATTAAGATTCCCGGTGTCTTCTATATCCATCGATTTATAATTTTCTAGAAAAATATAAATTTATATCACGAGTAATTTATGCCAGGTAAATAATAAAAGTATGTTTTACGTTAACAGTTTATATAGAGAATATGTTGGTTTTTGATAAATAATGATTATAAAATTTAAAAAATATAAAGCTACAATATATAATTGATAAAAACAATATAATCATAAATGTATTTTTAATTTCAAAATCATATCCCCAGTCGGCTAAACGAAAAATAATATTATTTAAACAATATTTCACCATTCTACATTTCTATCCATCGGATATCTTGATGATATTAGGTGTTAGTGATAATGTTAGTGATAATGTTAGTGATAATGTTAGTGGTAATGTTAGTGGTAATGTTAGTTATAATTATTGTGGTAATACTAGTAGTAATGTTAGTGGTAATGTTAGTGGTAATGCTAATAGTAATGCTAGTGGTAATGTTAGTGGTAATATTATTGGTAATGTTAATGGTAAGGTTAGTGGTAATGTTAGTGGTAATGTTAATGGTAATGTTAGTGGTAAGGTTAGTGGTAACGTTAGTGGTAATCGTTGTGGTAATGCTAATAGTAATACTGGTGGTAATGTTAGTACTAATGTTAGTGGTAATGGTAATGCTAGTGGTAATGTTAGTGGTATTGTTAGTGGTAATTGTTATGGTAATTCTAGTAGTAATGTTTGTGGTAATGTTAGTGGTAATGCTAGTAGTAATGCTAGTGGTAATGTTAGTGATAATGTTAGTGGTAATATTAGTGGTAAAGTTAGTGGTAATATTAGTGGTAATGTTAGAGGTAATGTCAGTAGTAATATTTGTGGTAATGTTTGTGGTAATGTTAGTGGTAATGTTAGTGGTAATGTTTGTGGTAATGTTAATGATGTGTTTTATATAAATTCAGTGTTATCGAATAAAATGTGTAAATAAAAACTCATCGACTCATACACTCCATCGGAAGTATCGTGGTGACCTCTAAATGTTGCCCCTGTGACTTAATCACTAGAAGTTGACCCATTTAAGCTCGACCACTATTTATTGATCCCTATAAAACCCGGTACCAACCGGTGAGCGATAATGAGTATGTGTTGACTAGTTAGTGTAAGAAATGCAAGCAGTTATTTGTTGTAGAGTGGTGTTTGGATATCAAAATAACTAGGAACTGTAAAAATAAAACGATGGGGCACGCTCACCCACTTTTAATAGTTGGTCGATATTATATCAATTAATTTTACGACTGGTCTATATAAATTATTAGGTTTGAGATCATTTATTTTTAAAAACATTCAATGTAATATATAAATAGTATATATTAAATACAATTATTGCTATTGTAATAAAAAATCAATTATAATGCAGTTCTGTAGAGAATTACAATTTACTATCAATAAATTCTATGGTACAAATTTCAAATATTGTATTATGTTATTTTAAGCATAAATAAAGAAGGTATTTTTATATAGTTAACACCCTTGAAAATCTTAAATATATATATTATAATTTATAAAATCAAACTTAACATGGCATAATTATACAGACCAATAGTTAGCTCTATATGACTAGTGCCCAGTACTTGAATATATATTATCCTTTGCATATATAATATATTATAGGCTTTGTTTTGTAAAATGACTTAGTTTCTGTGATAAACAATAACGTGTTATACTCTTAAATAATATTAATAACATATACACCTAATTAGATTGAAATTACTTTAATTATTATGGCCTCCTTCTATTAAAGGAGGCAATCTGTACAAATCAATTTCACCAAAATCCTTATATTAATAAATATATAAAATGATTATAATATAATAAATATAATAATTCCTACTTAAAAATAATATATTCATAACAAATTTGAATTTGTATTTATAATTTATATTACTTTTTATTTTTATGAATGTAATCCATGAATAAACCTGATGATATCGACGATGGGATGATATCTATTATAAAAACAATACAATTATAATCTCATTATTAAAAATATATACATATATATTTCATATGTAATATATGTAACATCGCATATTTTGTACATAGTACCATCGAAAATAAATTATGGTCACTTTCCACAAATTGGATTAAATCACATATTATTTTGAAGGATGAATTATATTTTTTTAGAAATAAAGATTAGATTTATTTTATAATATAATATTTATATTTTATGATTTCTTAAATATATATTTCATTAAAATAGAAACTAAATTTTCTAGTATCCCAAATATAATATTATTATACGTACATTATCTACTATATAGCCTATGGGATATATAGGATATATTGTATGATAAACGACGCAGAATATTAATTGCTATAGCAACTGGAAAAATTCATATTTATATATAAAAATAAATTTACATTTAGAATTGTTTCACATTACCTATTAATAGAAATATTATATAACATATATAATTAACACTATAATTATCTTTAATTAATACTGGTCTTCTCCTTTATTAATATAATTATATATAATAATTACTTAATAATTATTATGTTGGTATATATATATATATTTCTATACCAAAAATGTTTCTACATAATTCTAAACCTATCATAATAACGGCCGTTATTATGATAGGTATTGATAAGATAAACCCGAGTTTATCTTATCAATATTTATCCCGCAAATTACGTAACCAAAATCTAGTATTTCATAGAAAATATATAAGAATTAACTCTATAATCATTAATAGTTTTTGCGAATTATTGAATTATCTGAAAATATGAAATTACTCGGAAATTTAAAATGACCCATGATATGATAAGTTCTCAACAAAACAAGAAGGTTCATTTATACACGATACAAATAATGAAAATAATGAAATTAACTAAATAGAAACTGATTTACAAACGTCCATGACACATAAAACATTGACTTCGCCTAATATGGAGGCCTAATATAAAGACAAAGAAATATAATGAAAAAAAAAACGTTTCGTATGTCGTAATTTCACAATTATTATATTGAGAAGAATCTGATCCCTTAAATAAACGCAGAACATTCAATTAACGAGATATCAAATATGAGTTCTATTCGAGGTAATCAATTTCCGTAGAATATGTTGTCGACTTGATCAGTTACGTCAAACAAAACTAAGTAATTACTACGAAGTTATTGAGTAGTCCTACATCCGGGTGTTGGATCCCAAAATGTGGCCACGCTGTGATGTACTCCGTGGGTTATCAGTTAGACGAGGTTAAACAATACAATTGTAATTAGTAATCAAACTACGTTCATTTATTAACTTCTACGACAACTGTAGGACTAATAAATATATTATTTTATTTATAAAATATATTATTTATAATAACATTGATATTTTATATTGTTACAAATATAATATTAATATAAGAATAATATGTATTGTATACTATATTATATATACTATATTACTATATACTATATTGTTCTTTATTCAAATAATTAATGGTTAATAATATTAAACATTTAATATGCTAACTTTATTAATTTGTCTTAAAATACATTTATATAACATAATTAATTTGGGACGTTTTTGGACATCTAAAGCTTACAGGGTTAATTTGTATTCATTATTATTATTATTATTATTATTATTATTATTATTATTTTATTAACGTTACCATTATTTTTCCACAATTTAAATACTAATGTGTTCAAACAGTATTTACATACTCACGTGCGCACGTATAGTAACGTGCACACGTTAAAAAATGCATACTCACGTGCACACGCATAGTAACGTGCACACATTAACAAATGCATACTCACGTGCACACGCATAGTAACGTGCCTACATTAACAAATGCACACGCACGTGCGCACGCATAGTAACGTGCACACATTAACAAATGCATACTCACGTGCACACGCATAGTAACGTGCACACATTAACAAATGCACACGCACGTGCGCACGCATAGTAACGTGCACACATTAACAAATGCATACTCACGTGCGCACGCATAGTAACGTACACACATTAACAAATGCACACGCACGTGCGCGCGTATAGTAACGTGCACACATTAACAAATGCATACTCACGTGCGCACGCATAGTAACGTACACACATTAACAAATGCACACGCACGTGCGCGCGTATAGTAACGTACACACATTAACAAATGCACACGCACGACGTACGCAGATAACTGCACGCGAGATCTGGAAAACAAACGCATACACTATAAATAGACAAGTTGTGGTGTAACGGGAGCTATATGCTTAATTAAATATACGAGTCACGTGTTTCCTATTGTTTTGTTCAATAAATACGCCTAATATCTCCATTGTTTATACGAGATGCAGATGAATAATTTATAATTGATTATTGGCGGGTCTATAAATTGCGTATGTCTAGTGAACCTACATGTGAAATAACTTGACAGTAAATAAATAAAGCAGTCGGTAGCACGTACGACGTACGTCTGCGATTCAAATATATTAATAAATAATACGGTAGAGAATATCCGATAGTACTACGGGTTGTAAGTCCGCTTCCAGTTTAGTACTGGATGTAAAATGATATATATTAGCTCATTAACTAGTGATGTAATCATATATGGTCAATCTATAGGCATGTTTCTTTTGAAATGTTAATATTATATAATCAATGGATAGTACAGTAACTATACTTGCGATATGTGAATGGAATGACATATACCTTATATGGTATTACATATACGCAAACACACGCGCATACACGTACATCCACATACACCCATACACACGCACATACACATGCAGACATTAACGCAAACACATACGCACGCTCACATACAAGCATGGTGTGCGTGGCATACATGCAAACCAAGTCTTAAAACCACCCACAAATAGCATTCAGTTGCGCACAGATTCCATTTCTATTCAATTACGACTTTCTCTGTCATTCTTCCCGGTCTACTCGGCTTTGATGAGCACGACCGGCGTTGGTTCAATACTCCGCCCCTTAATAATTGACGCCCCGCCCCTTAACAATCGACGCCCCGCCCCTTAATAATTGACGCCCCGCCCCTTAATAAGCGACGCCCCGCCCATTAACAATTGACGCCCCGCCCCTTAATAATTGATGCCCCGCCCCTTAACAATCAACGCCCCGCCCCTTAATAATCGACGCCCCGCCCCTTAACAATCGATGCCCCGCCCCATTAAACCTTCCTCAACTCGTCTGCTGTAATGCGCCCGTTTCCGTCTTGGTCGAACTTGCGGAAAGCGTCCCTGAGGAAGTCTTCTTTATTCTCGTTGGAGTCGTGCATGTGTCTCGCCATCATCTCGCAAAACTCATTGAACTCTATTTGACCCGAGGCTGCAGGACATAGGGGTAACGTGATGGAGACATGATTATAGTAACTGGCGGTGTATAGCGGGCCATCCATAATGTTAATTCTATCCAAATGATCTAATTGGTAACTATTATAATATGATAAAATAAATAATGATATATAACAACGTGTAATAATATATAATAATATATAATAACGTATACTAATGTATAATAATGTATACAAATGTATACAAATGTATACAAATGTATAAAAATGTATACAAATGTATAATAATGTATAATGTATAATAATATATTATAATATTTTATATTATAGTCGAGAATGTCAAATATATGAACACACTGAAAATGTCCGGTAGGGTATAGAATACATTGGAATACTTGTATAATACATATAATACACACAATACATATAATACATACAATACATGTAATACATACAATACATGTAATACATACAATACATATAATACACACAATACATGTAATACACACAATATATGTAATACACACAATACATGTAATACACACAATACATGTAATACACACAATACATGTAATACACACAATACATGTAATACACACAACACATGTAATACATACAATACATATAATATATATAATACGTATAATACGTATACGTATTGTGTGTATTATACTTAGTATACGTATATTACGTATATTACGTATACTAAGTATAATACATATAATCCATATAATGATATCTACTGAGAACTTAATAATTAATCGCTTGACTTTACAAACAATATTAACTAAATACTGGTTAAATATCACCTTTATATCAATATTCAATAAGATCATATGATAAGGGTATAGTTCCAGGCACATGATAAGCTAACATATATAGACATCCCTCTCCCACTCCCTCTCCATCTCCATCACCTTCTAACTCTCCCTATATCTCTCTAACTCCCTCTACCTTTCCCTCTCCCTCTCCCTCTCACTCGCCATCTCCATCTCCCTCTCCTTCTCCAGCTCCCTCTCCATCTCAATCACCATCTAACTCTCCATCTCAATCACCATCTAACTCTCCCTATATATCTCCCTCTCCCTCTCCCTCTCCTTCTCACTCTACCTTTCGCTCTCCCTCTCCCTCTCCCTCTCCCTCTCCCTCTCCCTCTCCCTCTCCCTCTCCCTCTCCCTCTCCCTCTCCCTCTCCCTCTCCCTCTCCCTCTCCCTCTCCCTCTCCCTCTCCCTCTCCCTCTCCCTCTCCCTCTCCCTCTCCCTCTCCCTCTCCCTCTCCCTCTCCCTCTCCCTCTCCCACTCCCTCTCCATCTCCATCACCTTCTAACTCTCCCTATATCTCTCTAACTCCCTCTACCTTTCCCTCTCCCTCTCCCTCTCACTCGCCATCTCCATCTCCCTCTCCTTCTCCAGCTCCCTCTCCATCTCAATCACCATCTAACTCTCCATCTCAATCACCATCTAACTCTCCCTATATATCTCCCTCTCCCTCTCCCTCTCCTTCTCACTCTACCTTTCGCTCTCCCTCTCCCTCTCCCTCTCCCTCTCCCTCTCCCTCTCCCTCTCCCTCTCCCTCTCCCTCTCCCTCTCCCTCTCCCTCTCCCTCTCCCTCTCCCTCTCCCTCTCCCTCTCCCTCTCCCTCTCCCTCTCCCTCTCCCTCTCCCTCTCCCTCTCCCTCTCCCTCTCCCTCTCCCTCTCCCTCTCCCTCTCCCTCTCCCTCTCACTCGCCATCTCCCTCTCCCTCTCCTTCTCCAGCTCCCTCTCCATCTCAATCACCATCTAACTCTCCCTATATCTCTCCATCTCCCTCTCCCTCTCCCTCTCTCTCTTACTCTCATTCTCCCGCTCTCACTATCATTTTTTTTCAAATTTAAGTCGTAATATATATAATACATCTCTGATACAATATATCAAGGTGATGCTGAGTTCGCAATTAGCCCCGCCTACCAAACAACGCCCTGCAATCTAAAACACGCCCACCCACCTAGCTCCTTGGACACCATGTTCAGTATTGGTTGCATCCAGGCATACCGACCACTTCCGGTTAATATTTAATAACTGCACTCGGTAAATAACGACAACAATAAGCCGTCGACACCCTCGTTTTAATTATTGATAACCTCTCGATATCGACTAGCATCGATTCGTCAATGTACCATATGATTAGGCCACGCCCCCCAATAGGTCACGCCCAGGAACCTTATCACATCCTCATTTTGTTACCTTCACCTAAACAATCTAGACCCTAAATGACCGATAAGGTGCCGACTTTATTATGCTCTTCACTAGACTATTCACAACACCCTCACTACACCCTCACTACACCCTCACTACAACCTCACTACTCCCTCACTACACCCTCACTACACCCTCACTACACCCTCACTACACCCTCACTATACCCTCACTACACCCTCACTACAACCTCACTACTCCCTCACTACACCCTCACTACACCCTCACTACACCCTCACTACACCCTCACTACACCCTCACTACACCCTCACTACACCCTCACTACACCCTCACTACACCCTCACTACAACCTCACTACTCCCTCATTACACCCTCACTACACCCTCACAACACCCTCACTACACCCTCACTACACCCTCACTACTCCCTCACTACACCCTTACTACACCCTCACTACACCCTCACTACACCCTCAATACACCCTCACTACTCCCTCACTACACCCTCACTACAACCTCACTACACCCTCACTACACCATCACTACACCCTCACTACACCCTCACTACACCCTCACTACACCCTCACTACACCCTCACTACACCCTCACTACACCCTCACTACACCCTCACTACACCATCACTAAACCCTCACTACACTCACACTACACCCTTACTACACCCTCACTACACCCTCACTACACCCTCACTGCACCCTCACTACACCCTCACTACTCCCTCACTACACCCTCACTACACCCATACTACACCCTCACTACACCCTCACTACACCCTCAATACACCCTCACTACTCCCTCACTACACCCTCACTACACCCTCACTACACCCTCACTACACCCTTACTACACCCTCACTATACCCTAACTACACCCTCACTACTCCCTCACTACACCCTTGCTACACCCTTACTACACCTTCACTATACCCTCACTACACCCTCACTATACTCTCATTATACCCTCACTACACCCTCACTGCACCCTCACTACACCCTCACTACTCCCTCACTACACCCTCACTACACCCATACTACACCCTCACTACACCCTCACTACACCCTCAATACACCCTCACTACTCCCTCACTACACCCTCACTACACCCTCACTACACCCTCACTACACCCTTACTACACCCTCACTATACCCTAACTACACCCTCACTACTCCCTCACTACACCCTTGCTACACCCTTACTACACCTTCACTATACCCTCACTACACCCTCACTATACTCTCATTATACCCTCACTACACCCTCACTACACCCTCACAACACACTCACAACACCCTCACAACACCCTCCCTACGCCCTCACTATACCCTCACTACAACCTCACTACACCCTTACTACACCCTCACTACACCCTCACTACACCCTCACTACACCCTTACTACACCCTCACTACACCCTCACTACACCATGACTACACCCTCACTACATCCTTACTACACCCTCACTACACCCTTACTACACCCTCACTACACCCTCACTACACCCTCACTACACCCTCACTACATCCTTACTACACCCTCACTACACCCTCACTACAACCTCACTACACCCTTACTACACCCTCACTACACCCTCACTACACCCTTACTACACCCTCACTACACCCTCACTACACCCTCACTACACCCTCACTACATCCTTACTACACCCTCACTACACCCTTACTACACCCTCACTACACCCTCACTACACCCTCACTACACTCTCAATATACCCTCACTACACCCTCACTACACCCTCACTACACCCTCACTACACCCTCACTACATCCTTACTACACCCTCACTACACCCTTACTACACCCTCACTACACCCTCACTACACCCTCACTACACTCTCAATATACCCTCACTACACCCTCACTACACCCTCACTACACCCTCACTACACCCTCCTTACACCCTCCTTACACCCTCACTACACCCTCACTACACCCTCACTACAACCTCACTACATCCTCACTACACCCTCACTACACCCTCACTACACCCTCACTACATCCTTACTACATCCTTACTACACCCTCACTACACCATGACTACATCCTTACTACACACTCACTACACCTTCACTATATCCTCACTACACCCTCACTACGCCGTCACTATACCTTCACTAGACCCACACTACACCCTCACTACACCCTAATTACACCCTCACTACACCCTCACTATACCCTCACTACAATCTCACTCCAATCTCACTATGCCCACACTACACCCTCACTACACACTCACTACATCCTCACTTCATACTCACTACACCCTCACTACACCTTCACTACATCCTCACTACACCACTCATTACATACTCAATACACACTCACTACACCCTAACCAAACC